>JAYEPQ010000003.1:61822679-62090179 GCA_036321105.1 Dracaena cambodiana | reverse complement strand
GGTGCAAGTAGCATCTTGTTATTGTTCTCTCTTTGAAACGTATTTGAGTACAAGTAACATGCATATTCTTTCTTGGGAGTTATTTGATTTGTATTATGAGTGCATGATTCCTTTTTCTTTATGGATAATTTTACATTATTTTGGATCTGCATACTTAGAAAATTTCTGGACTGCACACTTAGTCGATTCGCAGACTGCACACTTAGCTGATTCGCGGATTTACACACTTAGCCTGATTTGCGGATTTACATACTTAGCCTGATTCGCAAATTTACATACTTAGCTTGATTCGCGGATTTACAGACATAGCCTGATTCGCGGATTCACATACTTAGATTGATTCGCGGATTTACATACTTTGCCTGATTCACAGATTTACACACTTAGCCTGATTCGTGGATTTACAGACTTAACCTGATTCACGGATTTACATACTTAGCTTGATTCGCGGATTTACACATTTGCCTGATTCCCGGATTTACACACTTAGCCTGATTCGCTGATTTACATACTTAGCCTGATTTGCGGATTTACATACTTAGCTTGATTCGCGGATTTACACATTTGGCCTGATTTGCGGATTTACACACTTAGCCTGATTCGCGAATTTACACACTTAGCTTGATTCGCAGATTTATATACTTAGCTTGATTACAGACTTAGCCTGATTCGCGGATTTATATACTTAGCCTGATTCGCGGATTTACAGACTTAGCCTGATTCATGGATTTATGATAACATGACATGTGAATATCAACATGATACATGAAGGCAAGATTATTTATGAGAATAAGTTCTAGTATCTTTATTACATGATATGAAGTATTCTTGTGATACATAAAGGCAAGATTATTCATGAGAACAAGTTCTAGTATCTTTATTACATGACATGAAGTATTCTTATGATACATATGTACATGATCTCAAATCTTGATTCCTGAACTCTTGATTCTTGTGAAAATGATATGTACATAATTTGACATGAAAGGCCATGTGTTTCCTTTAATTCACGTATATCATATGCATTACTAATATGGGAAACTGCGCGCTATCTTATCCATCATTGAGTTCAAATTCCAATACTAACATGATATAGACTTGTTAAATTTTACATGAATATTATGGATGACTTACATAGTTCTTGTTACATGCAACATGATTGACACTTACTTCACATAGACTTGTCACTTTTATATGATTTGTGTCTGCTATTCACATGAATAGTCTTACTTAATTCATTTTTCAATATTCTTAGGATATGTTTGTACCAACACAATTTATTTATTCATTTATTTATTTTTGTACTATGATAGTACATGTGTTTTTTGTTCTTGTGTTACTTATTGGGTTTAATCTCCTGGGTTTTCTTAAGCCCAGATCATGAAAGTAGAGAATGAGAGATTTCTCCAGACAACGATCCTTACTTCACCAAGTAGATCGAGTTGAAGATATTAGTACAATACTATTTGGGCACTTCGCACTTCTTGTTCTTGTTTTCTTTTACTGGGCACTGCTTTAACTCTATCGTATTTAACTCTTTTGTGTAAATATTTAGAGCAGTGTGCCATTATATGTAATCAACTCTCTGTATAAATGAAATATTTCAGTTTCAGACATGTTTCTTCATCTTGATATGACAGTAGTTACGGTTATTCCAAGATCCTCTTATTGTTGGGTTATTTATAGTTTTAAGCAGTGTCTCCTGTTTTGAGGAAAAGAAAAAAAAAGTAGAGCCGAATCAGGGGCGTTACAGTTTGGTATCAGAGCCTAGGTTTAGGTGGGAGACCAATGACTACTGCCATATGAACATGTCTAAGATACACTCTTAATACTTCTTCCTTATCATTGATATCCATCAGATCTAGTATCGTACCTATTCTATTATTTCAAATTCATTTGGAATATCTATCTTGAAACTCCATCTGATTAATTTCTCTTGGACCGTCACAGAATGATGACGACCCAATCTTCTACTAGCGCAAACCCAAATCCTACGGGTGAAGAATCTGAGCTTAGAACTATAGTGGAAAGGGTAGCGCAGATGCAAGAGACTACAACGATAATATTGGAAAGAATGCTACAGTCCAAAAAAACAAGAAAGAACTGGGATGGTGTCAGATTTTCGAAGATTGCAGCCATCAGTATTTTCCGGAGCAGAAGGACCACTAAAAGCTGAGCAGTGGATTGTGGATATGGAGAATCTTCTGAGGGCAGCAAGGATTCCAAAGGAGAATCGTGTTGAAGTAGTATGCATTCAGTTGGCTGACATAGCTAGAACATGGTTGCTTGCTGAAGAAGTGAAACACTAAGAACCCCTAACTTGGGACAAATTTGAAGAGGCATTTCTTGCCAGATTTTTCCACTTATCAACAAGACAAGAAATGAGGAAGAAATTTCTAGGATTGCAACAAAGAGATCGAACTCTGCATGCATATGCCGCAAAGGCTCAGCCGATTTGCCCCAACCCTGGTAGCTAGTGAGGAGGAAAATGCACACTTGTTCCAGCAAGGGCTGAGGTCTCATCTGAGGGAGCACTTAGCAGGGTATAACTACAAGACTTATTCAGAAGTATTTGAAGCTGCGTGTCGTTTGGAACAAGTATTCGAGGAGAATAGGCCAGTGGCATTTAAAAGGTTGTTTGAGCAAGGAACAAGCTCATTGGCCAAGAAATTTTGTGGTCCATCAACAAAGAAACAGATGATGCCAAATCGAAATTCAATAATATGCAACTATTGTCATATACCAGGACATACCCAGAACATGTGTAGAAGAGCTCAAGGGTTGTGCTTGGCATGCGGATCTGCTAGTCATCAATTGAGAGATTGCCCAAAGGCCCAACAGTCTACGATAGCTAAGATCCCGTTTCAAGCAACAACCAGGCCAGTAACAACGTCAGCCCAGAGGGTTCCAAGACCAGGCCGGAAAGGACCCTGGGAGAACCAACAACAAATCTATATTAGAGCTCAAGAAGGAGCAGGACGGAGGCGAAGGGCAGGTTAGACTAATGAATGTAGAAGAAGTTCAAACCACTGGAGGA
This sequence comes from Dracaena cambodiana, assembly GCA_036321105.1. Taxonomy (NCBI): domain Eukaryota; kingdom Viridiplantae; phylum Streptophyta; class Magnoliopsida; order Asparagales; family Asparagaceae; genus Dracaena; species Dracaena cambodiana. The sequence continues at coordinate 62,087,142 of JAYEPQ010000003.1, read as the reverse complement.
GTCGTGGCAGGTATGATTTTGGTTAGCAATATACCGACAACTGTTTTATTTGATTCCGGAGCATCACACAGTTTCATCACTAGCATGTTTGTTTCTCGCAATTTTATTGATTTTACTATCTTACCTGCAGGGTGGAACATTAAGACCGGAAATGGTAGTATCATGACCAATAAAGAGTGTAAATTATGTTCATTAGTAATTAATGGTAAGGAATTTTATACCAATTTCCTAGTTATTAGTGGAGGAGGATATGATGTGATCATAGGCATGGATTGGTTAAGCACCTTCTATGCAGTGATAGACTGTAGGAGAAGGAGAGTAGTATTCTAGATTCCTGATTGTCCAGACTTTGAATTTGTCAGTGGAAGCCAATCCCTAGAACCAGCTGAATCTAAGGTGTTTCCAAAGGGAGAAGTTTTGGAAGCCATGGAAATAGGAGAAGGAATGATCCCAGTAGTATCAGAATTCTTGGATATATTTCCAGAAGAGATACCTGGACTACCACCAGTAAGGATAGTAGAATTTACTATTGATATTATCGCTGGAGCTGAACCAGTTTGTAAACCACCTTATTGAATGGGGATTGCAGAACTAGAAGAAGTCAAGAAGCAAGTGGGCGAGTTAATGAAATTGGGTTTTATAAGACCCAGTGTGTCACCTTGGGGAGCTCCAGTATTATTAGTAGGAAAGAAGGACGGGAGTAAAAAGTTATGCGTAGACTACAGAGGTTTGAATGCAGTAACAATCAAGAATAAATATCCATTGCCAAGAATAACTGATCTGTTCAATCAACTTGGAGGAGCGAAGGTATTCTCAAGAATAGATCTTCGATCAGGATTTCATCAAGTAAGAGTCCGAACAGAAAATATCTCAAAGACTGCATTTAGAACCAGACTGGTCATTATGAATATTTAGTGATGCCATTTGGGGTAACTAATGCTCCAGCAGGGTTTATGAATTTGATGAACCATGTTTTTCTCAGTATTTAGACAAATTTGTGGTAGTGTTTATTGATGATATATTGATCTACTCTACGAATAGAGAAGAGCACGTTAAACATTTGAGGATAGCTTTACAAACTTTAAGGGAACAAAGGCTATACGGAAAATTGAGCAAATGTGAATTTTGGTTGAATAAAATTGCTTTCTTGGGTCATATAATATCTGAAGATGGTGTATTAGCAGATCCTAAAAAGATAGAGGTTGTGATGGATTGGCCTGTACCGAAATCATTATCAGAAGTTCGCAGTTTTTTGGGGATGGCTGGATATTACAGGCGGTTTGTACAAGATTTTGCAAAAATTGCGTCTCCTCTAACTAAGTTGACACGAAAGGGAATCAGATATGTTTGGACAGAAGGATGCAATAAGGCATTTGAAGAATTGAAACAAAGACTGACAACATCACTTGTGTTAGCAATTCCAGACAAAACTGGAGGAATGAAAATCTATAGTGATGCTTCAAAACTAGGACTGTGATGCGTGTTGACTCAGCATGGAAGGGTGATTGAGTTTGTATCAAGACAATTGAAACCTCATGAAAGAAATTATCCCACTCATGATTTGGAACTAGCATCAGTAATTCATGCTTTGAAAATTTGGAGATATTACTTACTAGGACAAAGGGTGAAAGTGTACACTGATCACAAAAGTTTGAAATATATCTTCACTCAAAAGAAACTAAATATGAGACAGAGACGATGGTTGGAGTTAGTAGCAGATTATGACTTGGAAATTAAATATCATCCAGGAAGGATCAATATAGTGTCAGATGCTCTGAGTAGAAGACCTGCAATAGAAAGATTGACTCAACAAAAGAAATTGTTGGCAGAAATACAAAGAATGAAATTGGAAATAATTTTACCAGGAATGATAGCACAACTTATGGAAATGCGACTACAGTCACCATTGATAGAGCAGATCAAGCAAGCCCAAGTCGAAAATGAAAGCTTCCAGAGGTTAAAGAGCAAAATTGAGACAGGTAAGAGGCCTGAGATGAAGATACACTCAGATAGGACTATTAGATTCATGGAGAGGTTATGGGTGCCCAAGGGAGAGACAAGGAAGAGAGTTTTAGAAGAAGCTCATAAATCATTATATTCCATTCATCCCGGAGGCAATAAGATGTATAAGAATATGAAGAGATACTTCTGGTGGCCGGGCATGAAGAAAGAAATTGCAAGACATGTATCCATGTGTTCTACTTGCCAACAAGTGAAGGTCGAACATCAGAAAATAGCTGGATTACTTCAACCCTTAACAATTCCAGAATGGAAGTGGGAACAAATATCAATGGATTTTATTACAGGATTACCAAGGAGCACCAAAGGTAATAATGCAATTTGGGTGGTAGTGGACCAACTAACCAAGTCAGCTCATTTCATCCCATTTAGGGTCGGTTAGTCAACAGAAGCATTATCAAAAAGATTCATGCAGGAAGTGGTGAGGTTACATGGAGTTCCATTTCGAATTGTCTCATATAGGGATACAAGATTTAGATCACAATATTGGAAAAAATTGATGGATAGTTTAGGAACCCATTTAGACTTGTCTTGAGCATATCACCCACAAACAGATGGACAATCAGAACGAACTATCCAAATACTTGAAGACATGCTTAGAGTATGCATGCTAGATTTTGGAGGATTTTGGGAAGATCATTTATATATGACGGAGTTTTCTTACAATAATAGCTATCAAGAGAGTATAAAAATGGCACCATTTGAGGCTTTATATGGCAGAAAGTGTAGATCTCCATTATGTTGGAATGAGGTTGGAGAGCGAAGTATTTTGGGACCTGAATTAATTACTCAAGCAACAGAGTAAGTAAAGGTTATTAGGGAACATATGAAAACTGCACAAGATAGACAAAAGAAATGGGCAGATCGACGTAGAAAATCATTGGAGTTTGAAATAGGAGATAAGATATTTATCAAGATATCGCCAATGAAAGAAGTGATCAGATTCGGCAAGAAGGGAAAGCTCAATCCAAGATACATTGGACCATTCGAAATTACAGAAAGAATTGGGAATCTTGCATACAGATTATTATTACCTCCTGAGATGGAAACTATTCATGATGTATTCCATGTGTCGCAATTAAGGAAGTGCTTGGGCAACGAATATAAGACTGTAGACTTGTCCGAAGTGGACCTGAGATCCGATCTAAAGTATGAGAAACAACCTGTAGCAATCATTGAACGACGGGAGAAAGTTCTGAAGAACAAAGTGATACCGTTGGTTCTTATTTCATGGGATGCACGATCACCTGGGGACTCCACTTGGGAACTTGAAGGCGATATCAAAACAAAGTACCCGTACCTATTTTCATTATCAGGTATGTAAGTTGAATCTATTTTTATATGACAACACGTATCTGTATATAATGGTGTACTTTTAAAATTGGAATTTCGAGGACGAAATTCTTTTATTAGGTAGGTAGGATGTAACACCCCAAAATTATCATGTTTATTAAATTATAAATTATCAAGTTAAAAATTTCTTTTTATACACCTTCAAATTTAATTAAGTTTCTAAAAGCACTCCTTTGGCATTTAGTGATGATGAGTTGTTAAAGTAGAGTGAGAGGTGACACTCTAGTTGGACACTTGTCCTACATGCAAGAAACCTTGGGACTAGGTTAAATGATAAGATTACCAAAATGCCCTTAGGCATATATAATCTCATTCTCTCAAAGAGAAATATTGTCAAAGAACAAAGCAAAATCACCCTCCTCTCTCTAACATTAGTTCTTTTTGGTTCGCTTGAAAGAAAGAAAGAAAGGGAGAAAAGAGAAAGCCAAAGAGAAAAAAGATTCGCTAAATCTAAGGAGATTGAAGAGGAATTTGAGGCAAGTAACACTTTGTTATTGTTCTCTCTTTGAATCGTATTTGAGTACAAGTAGCATGTATGATCTTTCTTGGTAATTATTTGATTTGTATTGTGAGAATAAAATTCTTTTATGGATTTGGTGCAAGTAGCATCTTATTATTGTTCTCTCTTTGAAACGTATTTGAGTACAAGTAACATGCATATTTTTTCTTGGGAGTTATTTGATTTGTATTATGAGTGTATGATTCCTTTTTCTTTGTGGATAATTTTACATTATTTTGTATCTGCATACTTAGAAAATTTTTGGACTGCACACTTAGTCAGATTCGCAGACTGCACACTTAGCCTGATTCGCGGATTTACACACTTAGCCTGATTCGCGGATTTACATACTTAGCCTGATTCGCGATTTACAGACTTAGCTTGATTCGCGAATTCACATAGCTTGATTCACGGATTTACGTTCTTTGCCTGATTCGCGGATTTACACACTTAGCCTGATTCGCTGATTTACAGATTTAGCCTGATTCATGGATTTACATACTTAGCTTGATTCGCGGATTTACACATTTGGCCTGATTCTCGGATATACATACTTAGCCTGATTTGCGGATTTACATACTTAGCTTGATTCGCGGATTTACATACTTAGCTTGATTCGCGGATTTACACATTTGGCCTGATTCGCGGATTTACATACTTAGCCTGATTCGCGGATTTACACACTTAGCCTGATTCGCGGATTTACATACTTAGCCTGATTCGAGGGTTTACATACTTAGCCTGATTCGTGGATTTATAGACTTAGCATGATTCACGGATTGACATATTTAGCCTGATTCGCGGATTTATGATAACATGACATGTGAATATCAACATGATACATGAAGGCAAGATTATTCAGGAAAATAAGTTCTAGTATCTTTATTACATGACATGAAATATTCTTGTGATACATGAAGGTAAGATTATTCATGAGAACAAGTTCTAGTATCTTTATTACATGACATGAAGTATTCTTATGATACATGTGTACATGATCTCAAATCTTGATTCCTGAACTCTTGATTCTTGTGAAAATGATATGTACATAATTTGACATGAAAGGCCATGTGTTTCCTTTAATTCACGTATATCATATACATTACTAATATGGGAAACTGCGCGCTATTTTATTCATCATTGAGTTCCAATTCCAACACTAACATGATATAGACTTATTAAATTTTACATGAATCTTGTGGATGACTTACATAGTTTTTGTTACATGCAACATGATTGACACTTACTTCACATAGACTTGTCACCTTTACATGATTTGTATCTGCTATTCGCATGAATAGTCTTACTTAATTCATTTTTCAGTATTCTTAGGATACGTTTGTACCAACGCAATTTATTTATTCATTTATTTATTTTTGTACTATGATAGTACATGTGTTTCTTATTCTTGTGTTACTTACTGGGTTTAATCCCCTGGGTTTTCTTAAGCCCAGATCATGAAAGTAGAGAAGGGGAGATTGCTCCAGACAACGATCCTTACTTCACCAACCAGATCGAGTAGAAGATATTAGTACAATACTATTTGGGCACTTCGCACTTCTTGTTCTTGTTTTCTTTTGCTGGGCACTGCTTTAACTCTGTAGTATTTAACTCTTTTGTGTAAATATTTAGAGCAGTGTGCCATTTTATGTAATCAACTCTCTGTATAAATGAAATATTTTAGTTTCAGACATGTTTGTTCATTTTGATATGTCAGTAGTTACGATTATTCCAAAATTATCTGATTATTGGGTTATTTATAGTCTTAAGCAGCGTCCCCTGTTTTGAGGAAAAAAAAAAAAGTAGAGCCGAATCGGGGGCGTTACAGAGAGAGGAGAAGAAAAAGGAGAACCCAATAAGAACTAAGAAGAGAGGAGGAAGAGAGAATTAAGTGAAGGAAATCATGGGTAAAACGGAAAAATCGGGCCAAAATATAAACAGGGGGACAAAATTGTAGTAACTTAAGGGATTTGGGACTAAATTCTAAATATGAAGATTTGGGGGGACTAAATTATAATTTATAAAGATTTAAGGGCCAGATCTGTAAATATCCCTAAAAAGAAAAAGAAAAAATCCCATTCTCTCCCATCTTAGCTGTTTCTATTTACTATTTTTAATTATTACCACCTCCTACGGTCATCAACTTGAGTGTCGGGAGGTCTCCAGTTAAAGCCTAAGATCTAAGCCCCCCTCATTTTCTGAGTTTTAGTGCGTAGGTGCAGATGACACTCAGAATGTTCATGATTGAGGGTCAGTGAAAGGGGGCCCCTTTAGCCTACCTCTTCGGCATCTATCCGGCCCGCTTCGAATCCTTATTTCATAGTAGCTCACGCCCGCTATTTTATCATAGAAAAGAACACTTTGAAGCGTAAACAGAACACTTGGAAGGGGACTGGCTCAGTTTAACACAGATAGCTCTAAAGCACGGATGTTTTACTAAGGATACTCTTCTCGAAGGTCTTCGAACTAGCAAGTGACAAAATGCTTCTACAGGGCGAATGTGGCATCGAAATAGGTGGGATCCGAGAATTAATGCACACGCAGATGCTACAGTTCATTTGCAGGCCACAGAGCTCAAGAGTCTTATACAGAAACATCCCTCGAATGTTAATGATAGTAATGAAGTCATTTGGAGATGAGAAAAACACCGGATCTTCTCAGTCAGTTCTGCATATATACACTGCATTAACGGCGGCTATGGCAGGCGTGCCATATATGGCAGACCAGATGTCCCCTTAAAGTTAGGTATTTTCTGTGGCTGATTGTAAATAAAGCAATTCTAATTTGGAATAATCTACAAAGGAGAGGGTGGAAAGGGCTAGGTGTTTGTGCTCTATATCAGTCGGAAGCGTAGTCTAGTTCACATATCTTCCTAACTTGCGTCTATACTGTAAGAATTTGGATAAAGTGCGCCGCATGCCCGCACATAACAATTCAGATTGCCCAAATATCCGATACTTAGAGTAGAGCATGTTTTAGTAGGTCCACAAATCGCGATGCCCATATACGTCGCATAATGACAGCAGACATATGTTGGAATGTGTGGAGAGAAATAAATAATAGAATTTTTAGACAGATTACTCATTTAGAAATAATAGAATTTTCGGACAGATTACTCATCCAGCTAATATTTGTTTCTATCTCACGTACCTTGATATATTCTCATGGACAGCTCTTTTATCAGAAAAAGAGCGGTTGTGCCTCTCGGAAGAGCGGGACACAGATGAGGAGATACATGATGAATCCCCGGAGAGACCCCCATAGAGCACGGCTAACGGCGCTTGGGTGGTCAGGCCTTTCGGTCCCGATACTCCATTTTGAGTGGGAGTTTTTTATTTCTTTATTTTGCACTTTGTTTTTTATACATATATAATGTTGTACGACTGAACTATTGGAACTCGTAGGTTCCTCGGCTTGCTTTAGTTTTTTGTTGTTGTTTTGATGTAAAATAGTTATTCTGTTATTTCTCATTAATAAAACGCAAGGGACAGTTTGCTCACCGTTTCAACCTTAAAAAAATAAATAAAAAAGTTGGACCAGTATTATCGAAATAGATTTTATTATGTAAGATGATCAAGACATTTCTCTCCCAGTTCAACGCCCTTCAGTTTATCTCACTGCGCATTTAAAACCCATAGAGAAAAACATTTCCATGTAAGACAAAATCGTATAGCCAAAAATTAGATAAAATCGCGATCCCATTCCATATTTCAAAAGTGCTCTAGAAGTTAGGCCTGACAAAGCCGAAGGACTCTTGAGTCAACAGTCTTGGACAGCATCAACTGTATTAGTCCATTCAAATTCAAACCACGCGTATTGACCTCAAGATTCTCAATCAACACCTACTCCGTGGAAATCTGCTTCGATCGTCTCTCTACTACTAGGATGGTAATAGACGTGTTTATGGATTAATTTTTAGTTTTTCCTATTTAAAATTTTGAATTAGAAAAAAAAATTATTTTTTAATTCAAAATTTTGTATAGAACGAACAAAAAATTGACCCATAGACGCATTCATTACCATCCCTGCTACTGCACATCAAGGCACCTATATCTGTACCTATAAGACACCAATCTCATATGCAACCAGCTCATCACGCATCTACACTACAAAAACTGCCATGGCAAATAAGCAAAAGACCTTCACCATCCTCGTCCTCATCCTCCTCAGCTTCTTCCTCAGCATCTCCACATCTACTAGTAAATTTTCACAACTATATATATACTTATTGGATGCTAATACTAAACCAATCCCTTATCCTAAATGTTGTTGTGATCTTTCTTGCATGTAAGGTACTCCAAGAAAGGCTCTATCCATGTCTCTGGATGGAGCTTCAGCATTCAGAGATCCGCACCCGTTTGCAGATGTGGGGTCGACCAGAAGGGAATTAGGCAGTCGCACACCTCAGTTACCGCCGTCGCCAACAGGAAACCATCGCAGTTCGCAATTTAATCCAAGTCCTCCCATCATTGAACGCTAGTTGCTTCCCCAAGAAGTGCATGTATGCATGTTTCCACTAGACCAAAGTCACTGTTTTGTATCATGTATCTGTTCAATAAACTGAAGATCTTACACTACGGCCAAACTTGAAACAAACTATAGAATGTCCTTATCATTCGTCCAAAATTAAAAAGAAAAATTGTTGATTAATTGGTGGGAGTTTCCAAAGGAGCACACCACTTTTCCCAGTGAACCCACTTGATAGTGTATTTTTGGTCCTGGCTTTCAGTCTCGACCGTTCTTAAGTGAGCTCACTAGAAAAAATGACATGCTCCTTTGAAAACTCCCTTAATTGGTAAGTGCTCAAGTTCTTCTCCATCTATATGCGTTTTTTTTCCTTCTACTATTTTCAAATGATAAGTTCCCATGGCAGTTCCAAGAAGAATACCTGAAATCAAAAGGAGATCATAAAAGCAAAGGTTATTCACTTTCTATTCCCCTTAAAACAAATTTAATTATAGAATATTTTTCTTGCACAAAAGTTATTGTACAAGATACTATTGACGAAATTTTTGTGAAAAAAAAAGGGTTGATCCATGAAAATATTAAAATTTCTAAAGTCATGTTTTGCTTCTGCAATGTCAAGATATGAAGGATCTTTCCAAAAATTAACAAACACGAGTCATTGAAGCCTTGAAAATGGTTAAAGAGCCAAAACGTGGATCCTCAGTAAGAGAGATTCACATTTCACAAAATAATTAAAATGCGGGCCCTTTTAAAGCCGCGTTTTGACTTTATATGAAGGATGAAAACTATCCTTAATCAAATGCGAATTTAACCCGCGTTTTAAAAGTTTCAAATGCAGCATCGCTTTTTGATCTTAGAATCTTATAAGATTAAAGCTAATCCCGTTTTAATACAAACGCGGGTCTAGTTGAGAAGCTAATACGTGGATCATCAACTAAAAATAGATCTGCGTTCCTAACTATCTTCTGAACATATAATTAGAGCTAAATATAATTAAAACGCGAATCCTAGAGGATTGCGTTTTCACTCCAAAGTCCCAAAGGATAAAAACTATTCTCATTTGTACCCAAATGCGGGTCTGATCAAACAAGACATATTGTTGGAACCTAAAACACAGATCATTAATCGTAAAGAGATCTGCGTTTGATCCTTCTTCTAAGCCCATGTTTAAAACTAAATATAACTAAAACGCGAGCCCCATTTGATCGCGTTTTCGTTTCAAAATTTTGAAGGATAAAATATTATCCATATTGACACCTAAACACAGGGGTCTAAGCATGCCACGCAAAGTCCAAAAAGCTAAAATGCGGATTTAAAAACTGAGATCCGCATTTCAATTATAAATATAGAGGATTTAAGATTTCAGTTATAAATCCTAGAGATTTAATACAAATTCAATTGATTAAAAGCAGAAAATTAATCCTCAAAATTAAGGAGCTTATTAATTAGACGGTTACACCAATTTAAAAGTCTCCAAACCTCTATAAATAGCTATATTGGGCTAAGAAAGGGATTAGATTATCTCCACTTGAACATTTGTGCTAAGAATCTAGAGTTCTTCTCCGAAAACTTTTCAACAGTTGTCAACTGTAGAACTTACGTTTGGATCGTCAACGCAACATCACCCTCTACGGTTATATCAGAACCCGACTTAAACAAAGAGGAAAAATTAAAATCCTCTCATATTCTGTAAATGGAAAACCATTCATATTGTAACTTTTTTTAAAGTTTAATAAAATCAAATTTATGAGGAATAGATACTACTTGAGTTTCAACATATAATATTTGCAAAGATTTTGCACATCAAGATGATTTTTTTTTTTTCCGTTACCAGGATGCTCGGAAAAAATAAGTTAGGATGAAAGAATCGGTGTGAAAAAATTAAAAAAGTTAGAATTACAAAAAGTAACAAGGGACAGCTGCTCATACTAATATTTCTCGGTCAACTCGTCATCTATTAAAGAATTTTATTTACCAACCAAGCAGTAAAACCCAGTATAGGCAGCTTCTTGTGCTCCTTATAATTTTGGATGCATTTGATCAGAAGTTGCTCCCATAAAATTTCTGTCAATGACGAATGTAAACAGATGTCTAAGAGAAAAGTAAATTATTTTCAACCATAAATGATGAATCGCAACCCAGAGTGGAATATTTTCTCGCAGTAGTTGGAACCAAGGATGCCCATAGTGTAGGGTTTGTTCATGAGCTGGGTCTTTATTTTATTTTATTTTTTGAAAGCAAGACGGCAGGTTAGTATCATCCGCATACCATTATAGAGACAATAATAGAACATACATAGTTTTAAACCATAAAAAAAATGTGGTTCTCATAAAAATACATGCCAAAAGTTAAAATAAAACTACATAAAAAATAAAAAAAACAGAAAATGAAAAACCGAACAAAAGTATAAAGATCATACAGATAAAAGATAGGATAAACCCCTATCCAACCGACAACAAGCGAAAGATGCATGCCTCTACTCCTCGATTTGTAGGGTTCTCCTCGAGCGGAAGATGAGCTGGGTCTTTATTGCACCCACCTGAAACCCGTCTAAAGAAAAAAGCACTATTAACCTGCCTGAACCATATTGGGCAGTTTTTAAAAAATGGGATCTAAAAGCGCCGTGAAACCCGTCCAAACCCCATTTGGGCGTGTGGGTTTGAAATAATCATCTAAAATGTAGAAAGGTGTACTAAGAAATATGCAGAACTCAACCAGATATCCTAACGTGCCTGATACTGTTCTCGTGCACAAGTGAAACTAGAAGATAGAAACTTCTCTTCTCATTGGAGATATTACAATTAGCATTTTCTGAACTTCTACTGTAAGTTTATGCCTCCATTGGTATGTTCCGCAGAAAAAATAATGGATATGACAGAATGGAAGGCTCTGTGTGAAGCCTCTCTTCCTGTGCATTCAGACACATTCATGGCATTGGCGGCTTGCGGAGCACAAAGCACAAGTAGATGCCACGCTCCACTTCCATCAAAACTATAATTGGCAGATAAAAGCAAAATTAACAGTGACTGGGTAAATTTATAACAAATTAACAAGAGATATTTATTCAATTCTTGGTTGGTCATAGCGTCCGTTATATTCTATATGTCAGAGAATTTAGTATTGTTTTAGATTAATAAACACAGAATTATTACTGTTATTAGTTAACAGAATTACTACTGTTATTATGCACACAATTACTACTGTTATTATACACAGAATTAATACTGTTATTATTCACAGATTTCAGTGTTATATTTCAATCAGAAATAAAGTTGGAAAATATTAAAGAAGAATTGATATGTGTATAATAGCAGTTTATATTTTCCAGATTTGAATTAGAAGAATATTCTTATTACTTACTGTTGTTTACAGAAATTTAAACAGAAATTATTTTAACTAGTTTTTTATCCTAAAAAAGATACAGAATAAAAAGAAAGAATGACAGGATTAGAAAGACTTTACGGATTGAAAAATGAGCGTATACTGAAAATTGATGCAGATTGGATGAAGACTGGAAGATGATCAAGGCTAGTGTTGGACACTATCTCTTTAAAACCGATTCGCCCTCCATCGCTTGCTTCTGGATTACAGTGGACGTCGGTCTCTCAGAATACAACGATCGGTCTGTAACAGGAAGGAAGTTGCAATCCTGTTGCTCTGGCGAATATGATAAAGAATACTCTCTGTATAGTGTAACGTAGGACTGATTTATGAAAGAATTGTTCTTCTGGAAATAGAAACTTTCTGTCAAAATGACCAAGTTTCTATCTGCAGAAGAAGGGAGAAGAAAAAGAAACTTTCTGTGTTTTTTGAAAGGTCTGGAGAAAGGCCTATTTATAGGCTTCTGGGCTAATGGTCACAACAGTTGGCTGTTAATAGTTGTGACCGTTTAACGGCAACGGTTGACAGATGACCGTTGGATCTCAACGACCAAATCCTAACGACTCTTAACGCCACTAAAGCACCCAATGCGCCCTAAATGCCCATTCGCCCTCGCACACGCCCGTGCGGGCGGTGCGTAGCACCACCCGTGGTGCTCAATATTTCTCCTCTTCTTACATAAGTAATAACATGGAACAAACAATCCTATATAAACCCACATCCTAGCAACACTCTAGCCAATGTGGAACTATTTTTCTTCTTTCCTTTTTGTTCATTTTACTATGTACTCCTCTTTGAAACCATTTTCCATTCACCTAATTCATTTTTTTTTGAACTAGTGAATTGACTCAAAGATTCAATGTTCAAACATACATGAATTCAATAATCCCTCACATGAATGAAAATGATTTAGACTCTAATGCAAATAAACAGAGAGTATAATAGAAAATTATCGCATCGGGAAATGTGGCTTTTGGCTTTGAACCTTCCCTAGTGAAATATTAATATATTATCGAGTTTACTCGCTAACCAGTAAACACGATGTTTTTGAACTGTTCAGCTTTTAATGTAAACTAAAACAATAATATTCACACGATTTCTTTCAACTTTAACAGATTCTTTATGTTGTGTTAGTTTTGGCCTTGGACAACCTGGTAATTCTATGAGTGCTCTAGAGAATTTAGCCTTTATCATTTTTATAGAAGCGGCATCTTCACACTTATATAAGTAATCTCTTATTAAAAGTATCCTACCATACTCTACTTGGATTTCCAAAATATAAGGATTATTAAAAACTTAGTTTATCCTTATACATTGCAGGTTAATCATTATTTTACTATAGAAATGAGATAGGAATTATTTTCTCAGTGATTCTTACGAGTTCCCCCACAATTCGGTTGTCTCTTTGAATCTAGATATTGGGATCTCCCGTTAGCTAGGTTGGGTTGCCATTATGGAGTTACTCTATTTAGTAGGCTGTAATCCCATTTCTCTCTATAACTTATATACTTGATCTCTGGTCAAGCCTTTTGTTAATGGATCTGCAATATTATCTTTTGATTTTATATAATCAAGAGATATTATTCCGTTTGTAAGCAGCTGTCTTACAGTATCATGTCTACGACGTATATGTCGTGACTTTCCATTATATAATACATTCTGTGCCCTTCCAATTGCTGATTGATTATCGCAATGGATGCAAATTGCTGACACAGGTTTAGGCCACATTGGAATATCTTCTAAAAAGTTTCGATGCTATTCTGCTTCTTCTCCAGCTTTATCTAAAGCGACAAACTCAGATTTCATAATGGATCTAGCTATACACGTTTGTTTTGAAGATTTCCAAGAGATAACTGCACCTCCAATAGTAAATACATATCCACTTGTGGATTTGATATCTTTAGAATATGTAATCCAGTTAGTATCAGTATATCTTTCTATCACTGCTGAATATCTAGTATAGTGCAACCCATAGTTAGTAGTGTAGCTCAAATATTTGAGTACTCTAATTATTGCTTTCCAGTGGTTCTCTCCTGGATTATTTGTAAACCTACTCAGTTTGCTTACTGAGTATGCAATATTAGGTCTTGTGCAGTTCATTAAATACATAAGACTGCCAAGGATCTGAGAATATTCTAATTGAGATATACTAGCACCTATATTCTTTGTAAGATGTAGACTCATATCTACAGGTGTCCTAACTATATCATTATTTCCCTTGTCAAACTTTTCGAGTATCTTCTCGATATAATGTGACTGGGATAAGGTATATCTATCAGATGTCCTGGAGATTTTAACACCAAGAATAATATCTACAATACCTTCTTTCATGTCAAATTTCTGTGTTAACATGATTTTTACCTCTTTAATTAGAGTCACCGTACTGCCGGTGATAATCATGTCATCCACATATAAACATACAATGACATAGTTGTGCATATCCCCTTTTACGTATACACATTTATCGCATTCATTATAACGAAATCCATTTGACAACATAACTTGGTCAAATTTTTCATGCCATTGTTTAGGTGCTTGTTTAAGTTCATAAAATTACTTAACAAGTCTGCACACCTTCTTCTCTTTACCTGGAACTACAAACCCTTCAGGTTGTTCCATGTAAATTTCTTCATCTAATTCACCATTTAAAAATGTTGTTTTTACATCCATTTGATGAAGTTCAACGTTATATAATGCAACAAAACCAATTATTAATTTTATGGATGTTATTCTTGTTACAAGTGAATATGTATCAAAATAATCAACACCTTCCTTTTGTCTACAGTCTTTTACTACAAGTCTAGCTTTGTATTTCTCTATACACCCATCAGGTTTTATCTTTCTCTTAAAAATCCATTTATACCCTAATGGTTTACTTCCTGGAGGAAGATCTATAAGTTTCCAGGTGTGATTTTGAATAATTGATTCAATTTCACTATTTACAGTTTCTTTCCAAAAAGGAGTTTTAAGTGTAGACATAGCCTCTTTATAATTTTGAGGTTCCTTTTTTAATATATATGTTAGAAAATCCGGACCAAACGATTTATTAACCCTGGCTCTTTTACTCCGTCTACATTTATCCTCATTAATTTTAATTCCAGAATCAGATTCTATTTCTCTTATAACTTCATCACAAGTCTTTTTAGGAGAACTTGATTCATATTCTTTACTAGGAAAAATATTCTCAAAGAATACTGCATTCCGAGATTCAATAATAGAGTACTTATATATCTCTGGATGATATAATTTGAAAATAAGGAAACGACATGCACTGCTATTATGTGCATATCCAATGAATATACAATCAATAGTTTTAGGTCTAATTTTAGTCCTTTTAAGATTGCAACTTTTGCAAGACACCCCCACACTCTTAAGAATTTATACTTAGGTGCTCGACCTGTCCATAATTCATAAGATGTTTTATCTAGTTTCTTTTGGGGTATTTTGTTGAGAATATGATTTGCAGAAAACATAGCTTCCCCTTACATATTTTGAGATAAATCAGAACTTATTAATATGGCATTCATTATTTCCTTTAATGTTCTGTTCTTACGCTCAGCAATTTCATTTTGCTGAGGAGTGTAAAGAGCAGTTGTTTGATATATAATACCATGTTCTGCACAAGTTTGTGCAAATGATGACTCATATTCACCACCTCTATCACTTCTTAGCATTTTTATCTTTTTGCTAAATTGATTCTCAACTTTATTTTTATATTGTATAAACATTTCAATTGCCTCATCTTTTATTCTCATTAGATATACATAACAATATCTAATACAATCATCTATAAAAGTAATAAAGTATTTCTTTCCACCTCTAGTTTGAACAGATTTTAAACTACAAACATCTGTATGAATTAATTCTAAAGGTTCAGTACTACGTTCTATAGAATGAAATGGAAGTTTAGCCATTTTTGATTCAACACATGTTTCACATTTATCATCAAAGTTTATATTAAAATTAGGCAACATATTTAAATTTATTAATCTTTGCAAAGTATAATAGTTAACATGTCCTAATCTACCATGCCAAATATGAGGTGACTCAGTCATATAAACAGAAGAATCAATTTTATTATTAATTCTAGGGGCAATGGTCATTACATTTATTTTAAACAGACCATTAGTCATGTACCCCTTGCCAACATATACACCATTTTTTATAAGTACAAACTTATCAGATTCAAATACAAGTCTAAACCCTTTCTTACTTAAGACTGATCCAGAAACCAGATTCTTACAGACATCAGGTACATGAAGTACATCAGTAAGAGTAAGTTCTTTTTCCTAAGTCATTTTTAGTACAATATTTCCTTGTCCTCCAACCTTGGAGGTTGCAGAGTTACCTATGTAGAGTAGTTCTCCTTCTACATGTTCATATGTAGAGAACATTCACTTGTTGGCGCAGATGTGGCGAGTGGCTCCAGTATCCACCCACCATTTTTTAGAATTGCCACCAACCAAGTTAACTTCTGAGACAACAGATGTACAGTTTACATCTACATTTGCACAAAGATTTTCCTCTTCGGCCAAATTTGCATTAGGATGATTCTTCTTCTTCTTTGAAGAATCTGGTGCCTTACGCACACGGCAGTCCTTTGCACGATAGCTAGACTTGTCACAGTTGTAGCACTTGCCATTGAATCTCTTCAAGTTACCACTCTTAGAGTTTTCACCATTTTGCTTTCGCTTCCTGTCATTATACTTATTGGAATTTTCCATAACGTTAGTTTTAGAAATATTGTATGGATTCTCAATTTTCTTTTCAAAAAGACAGTTATCTTCTTCGATCCTCAAACGTACAATCAGATCTTCAAGTGACATTTTTTTTCGTTTATACTTTAGATAATATCTGAATTCTTTCCAAGGTGGTGGCAATTTTTCAATAATTGCAGCCACTTGAAATGATTCACTAATAGTCATGCCTTCAGCATGAATTTCATGAATGATCACTTGAAGATCTTGTACTTGGTTGATTACATTTTTAGAATCAACTATTTTATAATCCAGAAACTTACCGACTACATATTTTTTAGAGCCGTCATCTTCTGTATTATATTTCTTATCTAAGGACTCCCAAAGTTCCTTAGCAGTAGTAATTGAACTATATACATTATATAGTATATTGTCCAATCCATTGAGAATATAATTCTTACTCAAGAAGTCAGCATGTTTCCATGCATCAACCGCCTTCACTGACTGTTGATCATCATCTACAAGAGTCGGCATAGTCTCCTTCAAGTACTTGGCCAGATTTGGTGTTGTGAGATAGAACAACATTTTCTTTTGCCATCTCTTAAAATCTGAGCCACTGAACTTCTCTGGTTTCTCATACTGGCTTGAGAACACAGTTGGAGCAAACATGACAGGAGTTACTACAGTGGACATATCAGATGTTGACACAGTGGCCATCTACAAATATAAAATTTATCTATTTTAATTTTTTTTGTAACAAATTTTAACTTTCTAATCAATTCTTACTTTAGATCACAATATCATATAAAATTTCTTCAATAAATCTATCTTTTCTCTACACAGAAAATAACTATCTTTTTCCAGAAGCAATTGATTTAGATATAAAATAACTAATGATTGAATACTATTATGACAAAGTTCTAATTAGATGCACAACAGAACTAATGATTTAATACTATTATGACAAAGTTCTAATTAGATGCATAACAGTATTCTAAATTAATCTAAAACAAAATATCGGTTTTAAGATTGTTGGAGAATTTAGTATTGTTTTAGATTAATAAAGACATAATTATTACTGTTATTAGTTAATAGAATTACTACTGTTATTAGTTAACAGAATTACTGCTGTTATTATGTACACAATTACTGCTGTTATTATGCATAGAATTAATACTGTTATTATTCACAGATTTCAGTGTTATATTTCAATCAGAAATAAAGTAGAAAAATATTAAAGAAGAATTGATATGTGTATAATAGCAGTTTATATTTTCCAGATTTCAATTAGAAGAATATTCTTATTACTTACTGTCGTTTACAGAAATTTAAACTAAAATTGTTTTAACTAGTTTCTTATCCTAAGAAAGATACAGAACAAAAAGAAAGAATGACAGGATTAGAAAGACTTTACGGATTGAAGGATGAGCGTATACTGAAGATTGATGCAGATTGGATGAAAACTGGAAGATGATCGAGGCTAGTGTTGGACACTATCTCTTTAAAACCGATTCGCCCTCCACCACTTGCTTCTGGATTACAGTGGACATCAGTCTCCCAGGATACAACGATCGGTCTGCAAAAGGAAGGAATCTGCAATCCTGTTGCTCCGCACACGCGCGTGCGCGTGCGAGCGGTGCGTAGCATCACCCATGGTGCTCAAGATTTCTCCTCTTCTTACATAAGCAATAACATGGAACAAACAATCCTATGTAAACCCACATCCTAGCAACACTCTAGCCAATGTGGGACTATTTTTCTTCTTTCCTTTTTGTTCTCTTTGCTATGTACTCCTCTTTGAAACCATTTTTCATTCACCTAATTCATTTATTTTTGAACTAGTGAATTGGCTCAAAGATTCAATATTTAAACATACATGAATTCAACACTATATTCAACAATAGATATACTTCTTGATATAGCCATCCATTAGTCTCTTTAAAAAGTGTTGTTCATATTGAATGACGCTCACATTATGTGGTGCAATCGACCACAAAATTGATGGAATATGAACTACAAAATTCCAAGAAATGGAAGATGGTTAAGTAATTACAGTAAGTGATTACGTAAACGCCAAGAAACAGTATCCTCTCCACATCTCTCTCTCTCTCTCTCTCTCTCATCTCATCTACTCTCTAATCTTCTCCACCGCTAAATGCCCAAATCTTCAACTTCTTTATCTCAGAAAAATTCAAACGGTATCTTTGATTCAGACTAGACAGTCCGGATCTGATAAAATAGATTCGGGACTGTAAACCTGGATCAATCTTAGAAGATCCGGACTGTCTAGCCCGAATCAAGGAAAAAGGGAGATTTTTGCAAAATTGGGGTACGTGGGGGGTTTTGTAGGGCAAATGTGGTAACTTTTCGAAGTTTTGAAGTGAGATTGATGAATGAAGAAGCCAAAAGGAACGAGACGGTGATGGGATTGGTTGATGTGAAGGCCAAGTATGAAATGGAGAGGGCACGAGGGGTTCTAAAATGGATGTTGCGGAGGAGAGGGAGGGTGATCGCCAAGAAATAATAGACAGGTTGAGAGAGGAGAAGGGGAGATGGGGCGGCGAGCGGAGGTGGTGAGTATAGGAGGCAGTAAGAGGATGTTTTGGGAATTAATGGTGTGCTCACTAGAAAAATCCTCTTTTTTCAAAAGAAAGACTGTAATCACTAGTAAAACTGAGCTCATTACGAAAAATGTTGTGCTTCTTTGGAAATTCCCAGAGAGACTGTGTGGAGGATGAGAGAAGTGTTTCATTCATAACTTTTGCATGAGATTGATAATGAGATACTCAAGTAATAAAGCCTCTTTAAATGTGCACGATTGTCTAGTTGGTCTTTTCTAGGACTTGTAAAGAGTTCGAATCATTTTTTTTTTTAAGTTTGCAAATTTTTTATTTTTATTTTTCTTTTTACTTAAGACAGTGGATGAAGTTTTCGGTTTCATTAATGAGAAATAACATAATCGTATGATTACAAATTTAATAAAAAAATATAAGAGAAAACGTAAAAAAAAAGTTGGAGATTTTTCAATTTGCAGACTTTCCTCCAAGTATATAACAAAATGTTATGTTGAAGATTTTATTTTTATCTAAAGAATGTCTGTGCAGTTTTTCCCTCATTTCACCCATTTTCTTTTTAATGTTCTGTTAGATATTAGATTCCCCATGCAAGCAGATAAATAACTGAAGATACAATAAAATATCCTGAAACTCTTGCATGTTTTTACTTTTCACTTCTAACTAAAATTGAATCTTAATACTAGTAACCAGCTCGTCTCATCAATTAAATTTTATAGCTTCGAAGCAAACTCCTAATATTTTTTCTAATTTTGAATTTTGAATCACTAAACCTGCAAACCCCATATTATGTAAAGCCATTTTTTAATAATCTTCAAAGTTTATACAGAAAATACAAAGAGTAGAGAGTTTCATTTTAAATTATCTAGATCAGTTTTGATATAAATTTTTTCGATATTACTCATTAGTGAAGTACGCCGGCGGGGTTGGCTGGAGATGTGAAAAAAATATTCCAAAGTGTGCCCTTTGACATTTGGGGTGTGCCTTTGGAATTCAGGGTTTTATTGGGTGAGAATTCTAGGCCCACTCCAACCGGATCCAGGTTAAGTTGGACCCGTCAAGTTTGAATGGGCGGGCGGGCATGTCCGTGCTCGACCCGACCGGATTGGGGAAATTTTCCCGCTTCAAAAATCCAAGACGCAATATTCCCGCCATCAGCAGCGTCACATTACATCGGAGCCAAAAAAATCCCTAATTTTCTTATTTTTCTCTTTCTATCCCTTCCCTCGATTTGGATCGATGGATTGTAGACTGAGCTCGTCTTCGTCATCTTTCTTCAGCGATCTTACGATCAGAGAGCTCAATGGATTCAGAGGTACTCATCTCAATCTCTCCTTCCCCTTTGATTTCGATTATTTTTCTGTTTGATCAATAATTAGGGTTTTGCGGCCGCGCAGTGAGGAAAAGGCCTTACCTTGGCGATCTCTCGTCGGAGTCGGGAGTGGTTGCTATTGAGCACGAAGGGAACTCGACGCCGCCTCTTGCAGTTTCATTCTCAAAGGTTTGCTTTTCGGTCGCCGATTCTCTATTCCGCTCTTGCTAATTAGATCTAGGATTTGGGTTAAAATGGGATTTTGCATTCTATTTGAGTAGAAAGTTTGATTTTAGGGCTAAAAGATGGAATTTTTAGACTAGCGGAAGTTTCTTCAATAGTGAGTCTGCATGTTTGCTTCGCATGACATTTTGATTTGGGGTTTAAAATGGGATTTTGCTCACATTAAGAAGCAAATAAATCCATAAATGTTGTTTCTTTTCTTGGAAAAGGAGAATCCTTGAAATTTGCTTTCTTTTCCTTCGGCAGAAGAGATGCTCAAATCTTCTTGCGGTATCTGATGAGGATGGTTATGTCAGCTTCTATGACACGCGCCGGAGCCTCCCTTCTATTAATTCTTGTTGGGAGAAGGCAGGTTCGTGGATAGTCATCTGGCTTGTGACTTTAGTTTCTTTATTTTTTGCCCCCTCTTTATCAAGGGATTGTTTTATTTGTTGATTCAGCTGAAGCTAGGGTTTGTGATTGGATAGCCCACAACAATGCCATCTTTGATGTATGTTGGATAAAGGTACTCCACTTATTTTTCTTAGACTGAGCTTGCAATCTCAAGATATTTATAGCACATTTTTATTAATAGAACATAGAGGACTTTAGCTCGCTATAGTGGCTTAAAAGAAGATATTTATATCACTGAATTTGTGTAGTCGCTACTTGTTTGGAAGATTCTTCGTTTGATATGCTAGCACTTATTGTTGAATAAATGAAAAATATTGTCAATACAACTATTACAACTAGTAAAAAAGTAAGTAATGTATAGTAATGTATAATTGTTTTATCATAGTAGTTAAAGGAATAGTCATTTCAAGGTTAATTGGGAAATTATTTGTTAAAGGCTTGTAAGATGTTCTTCATAGTAAATATTCCACCAAGATAATCTATGTTAAGCTTACCCAATAACTAGCAATGGTTGTACGGAAGAGTGGGTTGAATTCAGTTTATGCCTTTTTTCTGTCAACCAAATTTGTCAAATCGGAATACATATAGTGTATTGTTATCCTTATGTATTATATCACATATTGTATCATATATCGTATCGTAGGATAAGTCAACAAATAACCAAAAACAAATACTAAATTAGTAATATGTTAAATATAAGTCAATAGCTATATATGCAACTAATATTCAAAGTGTTATGACTATTAGGTCATCAATCAAAATTATACTACATTAGCAGATACATCGTTAAATTCAATTAAAATTATAACATTCATTTTTCTCATGTTCGTCTCTTTTATTCTATAAAAACTCCTCCTTTAATACATCCTTTCTTTTTTCCTCATTTATTGTTTACAACTACATTCAAATTAAGAGATCTTACAAATAATGATAAAATAATTTATTAGAGACTAAATATTATAAATAAATAATGAATTGATAAAATTTTACAATTACATTTTCTCTTTCTTTTCATTTTAGTAGAACTATTATTCCTTTTTCAACTTAAAACACATATTGAAATCCATTCAATATACACCTTTCACTATGCAAAGTTTTTTATTTCTCATTAATTCATTCATAATCGAATTTTATATCCAACAATCAAATTAGGTTATATATTTTTCCAATCTCTTTCCTTTTTTGTTTTTAATGTTATTAACAAAAACCAAAACATTGAAAAAAAGTTCGTTATCCCTCCGAAAAAATACAAAACAAGTAAATATAATATCAGTTAATCATCCCTTATAGTTCTATCACCATCATGTCTAAAAATTTTTATTTTAAAATTTTCATCCTCATCTTCTCAAATCTATACGAAATTTTCCTTTTATCGAGATTTTAACATATAATTAATAAGCTCTTTAGATAATCGAATTGAGAATTAATTATTAAATAATTTATATTTTGTAAATTACTAATATACCTCTTTTGATAATTTGTATAAATGTTTTTATCAACTAAATTGAGTATCTTAAACTTTGATTTTTTTTTTTTTTTTTGGTAAACGACTATACTAGTTTGAAATTTGCATTTCATATTTAACTCAAAAGTTTCATTTGAATGAGTTTGAAATTCATTTATGAACCAAGTTAGTATATCGTAATGTATCGCGTATTGTAAGTTACGTATCACATATCTTAGTATACGTTTGTCGTATCGTAAGACACATGGCCTAATAGTATCGCAGATAATATGCATATCGATTTTCTTATTAATCATATCGTATTGTAAGATATGTATCGTATATTGTAAAATATTGACAACTATACTGTCAACTGTTAGTGAATGTTAGAGAAGGGGTTTTGTATTTTCATATGTCCATACTGCACCGTCAGTTTTTTTTCCTCTGTTTTTTTTGGCAGAGTTATTGGTCATGATTCTCATTCTCCTTCCAATTGTTTGTCTTGCAGGATGATACTCAAATTTTAACGGCATCTGGTGATCAGACTGTAAGTTTAAAGTTCTTTTATGGATAAAAATTTTATATTGTGGAAGCACACACATATAATTTCAGATAGGATCATAACAGCAAGACATTGTTTTTATGTTTACAACTCGCAAACTCCTTAGCTTTGAACTCTGCAATTGCTCGAGGTTGACATGAATGTAATTTACACTACTAGATAAAGATATGGAATGCAGAAAAAAAGAAATGTATCGGAATTTTGTCAGGGCATGTTGGAAGTGTGAAATCCATTTGCTCACATTCGTCTAATCCTGGTAGGAATTCTTGTAATTTATTTAATTCTCTATTATTATGTAATTATATCTATACACTAGCGTTGATATGTGGAAATGTCTATATTTCATGTAGACCTTCTTGTTTCTGGTTCAAGAGATGGGTCTTTCGCTCTTTGGGATCTGAGATGCAAGCCTAATTCTACAAATACCCGTGGAGAACCGCGCATGTTGTGAGATCCTTATGTTGAATTGTTTAGAAAACTATACTTGCTTCTAAAGCATCTTTTAAGTATAAGCCTACATCCTTTATTCTTAGGTCCACTGCTGCAGTTAAAGATGCCCATACCTTTGCTCGTGGAAAGGGGGTTAAGCGAGGAAAGGTTTGTGTATACTTGCCTTCTCTCATTGCTTATTATGCTACTCATTGTCTTATCTTAATCAAGGATATCTTATTTATTCAAGGCTGCTTCCATGAGCATCACCTCTGTACTTTATCTCAAGGATGAAATTTCCATTGCCAGTGCTGGAGCTGTGGACAGGTTAGCAAGTGCTGAACAGTAGCCTTATTACTAGGAATCTTGTCCCAAATATTAAAATTTTCTTAGGCTATCTTCTTAGTTTCAAATCACATATTCTGACCTGTTGTTTACACCAGCGTTGTAAAATTTTGGGATACTCGCAACCTGAAAACTTCTGTGATGCAAGCTTGTCCGAACACTGAACCATCTACAAAGAAGGTAATTTCCATGATATTCACTTAATTCAAGTCAAATTTGATAAGCAGGAAGAACATACTTGATGTATATATAAACACGGGGGAAAGCTTGATCATACTTGTATATTTCAACTAGTTTGTTAAAAGAAATATAGAAGATTAAATGGACGCTGTTCTTTTACATATGCATGTGGAAGTTGAAACTTTAACAGTTCTTGCTTCTCTCAAATCTAACAGTTCTAATTATTAGCCATCTCGACATTTGACAGAATATTTTCTATCTTCCAGGAGAATATATGGCTAATACTAATGGGATCAATTAAGCATACAGTTGTATTTTTATAGGAACAAGTACTGCATGGGATTTCTTGCTTATCTCAAGATTTGAATGGCATGTTTCTTGCAGCTTCTTGCATGGATCACAGGTAATTTATACATACTTGCATGACTGCAATACCTGCAAATTTCCATTGTGTCACCCAATTGAGCTTTCTTTCTTGTTCCCTCAGGATATACTTGTATGATGTGATGCATCTCAACAAGGGCCCTGTTAAAACATTTTCTGGAAGCAAAATTGAGTCCTTCTATGTAAAGGTATGGTGATATATAACAAAGAAACTTTCCGGAGTCTAAAGGTGTACTGAAACTTGATTTAACAATATTCATCTTGTTTACAGTCAGCGATTAGCCCTGATGGAGCACACATTCTTGGTGGTTCTAGTGATGGCAATGCATACATATGGAGGGTACTGACTAGTGTTATTATGTTGACATATTCATATCGTTTTCATTCTTATTCTTATTATGGATGCCATTTTCATATTTCTATACCAGGTACATAAGCCTGACAGTGGCCCGATCACGTTAAAGGGCCATGAAGGAGAAGTTACTGCTGTAGATTGGTAAGCAATTGAAAAACAGAAATAGCAAAGGTTGCCTTTTTTTTTTCTACCTCAAAAATATATTTCCTTTTTATTTGCCATCAATTCAGGTGCTCTTCCGAGTATGGAAAGATTGCAACTTCTTCAGATGACTTCATGGTTAGTCTTGAAAATTGTTGTTTAAAAAATTCAAGACATGGATTTTGTTTTTCAAAATGCTTTCTTTCAAACTACATAAAACTATTTCAAAACGGGACCTGAAATTTTCACTCATTTTCAGTATCATATTCAAGTATAACTTCTAAGTATGGTTTTTATGTTAGGTCCGAGTCTGGAATATCAAGAAAGGAAGCTCAATTAGCAATAGATCTCCAACTTCAATTCGAAAGAGAGTTACTGCACATTCAAGCATCGAGTGCAAAAAGTTGTACATGGATGATATCATGTCCGAATCAAGATATAAGGATGGCAACCCATCAAATGAAATAAATCCAGATTCACCAGTGCAGACTAAAATGGTTGAGTTCAGTACACCAATACCTGACAAGAAAAGGAAAACTAAGACATTTCAGCTAGATATGCAAAAGTCCCCAGATGCTGAGTCGGACAGCCCGTCTTCTGTCCTCAATCCCCCTTGTTCACTGAAACGGAGAACCATTCGTGACTATTTTCTCACTTCATGAAATTCCTGAAACACATGAATTGTCTTCCATAGTCTCTTTTATAGATTTGGAGTATATGAACAGCCGGATATAATATCAAGTACCATCTTCGTGTGCCATCTAACACAAGGTATTGATATTCTTCCATTTCATTCTGGCCGTGGTGAATGCAGGTTTGTGACTGAAAGTACAGTAGAAGATTCTTTGAGATTCTAATGTGGGATAATTATTTTGATCTGAAAACTTGACAATTAGTCTGGATAAGGTTGGTCACCATCTCTACCCCAAGAGCTGCTATCTGCAGTCCATGATTTGGATTTTGTGCTGATGCCCATTGGCTTGGTGTCAGTAATCTAAAGTTGTACATGCCAAAACTGTTGTAATATATTCATGAAGTTACAGATTTAAACTACTTGCAAGAACTGCTTTCGAGCAAAATATTTTTGGAGTAATTAGATCAAGAGATTTTTGAATTGCTGTGGGTACTGTAATATGGAGAAATCAGTGCTTGCATATTGGAAAGCAAGCAGCCTCTAAAGTGGCTACTTAAGATTCATTCTTATTTATTTATTTTTTTGGGGTATTTACTGGTTTGTCCTACAAATTTTATATATTATGATTTAGTTTCCAAATTTTCATATTTAAGATTTAGTCTCCAAATCTCTTAAGTTATTACAATTTAATTTCCCTTCCTAATTTTTTTTAATTTTTGACTTGATATTACCATTTTACCTTTCTTTATTCATTCTTTCTCTTCTCCTCTCTTCTTCTCTTCTTTTTCATTATTTCTCCTTTCTCTTCTTTCTCTCTTCCTCCTCTTTTCTTCATTGGGAAAAAAGAGGAGGAAAAGGAAAGGAGAAGATAGGAGGAATAATGAAAAAAAGGAGAAGAGAGGAGGAAGCGAGAAGGAAGAGAAAGAATGAATAAGGAGGGGTAAAATGGTAATATTAGGTAAAAAATTAAAGGAAGTTAGGGTTTTTCTTTTTAGTTTATAATGGATCATGGGCTCTTGGACTGTTCATGGGTTGGCTCGTAATCCGAACTTGACTGAAACCCAACTAAGTTAGGGATGGAAATGGGGGAGTTGAAAAGTGAATTGATGTTTCGTTTTGTTCAAAATTTTAAATTAGAAAAATAAAAAAAAATATTTTAATTTAAAATTTTGATTCGCGAACGCATTCATTCATGTCCCTAGTTAAAAGCTCTCATTAAAATCGGTCTGAAGTGGGTTCAGAAACATTTTTGCCTTTGTTTTGGGTTGGTTTCTAAATCCGAAGGATCCGTTCAACTCGAACCTGCTTGGACACTTGCTCAAACCATTATAGTTCAATATAATAATGTTGGTCGTTCATTATAGAAAAGATGGTTTGTGATTATTATCCTAGATTTACATATATTTTTGGGTAAGAAAATCCTTTTTAATCAAATTGATCTTGACTTTATTTTGTGTCTATTGTATTGTAAATAGTTTGAAACTATGAAAATTAACCTCTAAATTAATCTTTATTTTTTGGAACAAAAATTGTTGTCTTATTTGTTATATGCACCAACCATCCAAATAATAATGAAGGCTCATATACAAATTTATCAATAATTTATTTCACCTAAATTTCTAACTTACTTCTTTCTTTACAATCAATAATAAATTTTATCACAGTCTTAATTTAATATATAATGCGATTTTATGATCAATATTTCTCTATACGTGCAATGCACGTGCCCAATAAAACTAGTATAAAGACGAGATGAGGCCATTGATGCCTTCCCAGAGATGAGGCATCTCATAGACCATCTCCTCTCAAATTCAAATCTCCCTTCCCTCTCTCTAACAAAACAACTCCATTCTCTCCTAATCACCTCCTCGACTCTCCTTCACCACCTCCAACTCCTAATCAACTCCTACTCCTCTCACAACGACCTCCTCTCCGCCCGTTTGCTCCTCTGCCAAACCCGAACCCGACAAACCGTTATCCTCTACAACTCCCTCATCCGCTCCCACGCCCGCACCCGCCAGTTCTCCCATGCATTCCTCCTCTTCACCCATTTGCTCAGGTCTCCAACCAAACCCGATAGCTTCACCTTTGCCACAATTCTGCGTGCTTGCTCCGATAATTTCGACACAAACGGCCTCAGAGCTGTCCACGGACTCGTTATCTCTTCTGGGTTTGCATCAGATGTGGTACCTGTCACAACATTACTCGGTTCGTACTCGAAATTTGGTCTTTTAGAATGTGCAGTTCAGTTGTTCGATGAAATGCCTCAGCCAGACTTGGTTCTGTACAACTCGATGTTATTGGGCTTTGGGTATGGTGGATTCTGGAAGGAAGGGCTCCAGTTGTTTTCTAGGTTGAGGCGGTGTGGGGAAAAGTCCGATGGGTATTCGTTAGTTGGGTTGATTTCGTGCTTTTGGGATTCGGGTTCGGTTCGATTTGGCCGAGGGATTCATGGGCTTGTTTTGAAAGGAGGATTCGAGTCGAATAGTCATGTGAGGAGTGTTCTTGTTAGTATGTACTTGAGGCTGGATTGCGTGGATTCTGGTTATCAGATATTTAGAGAAATTTCTTGCCCGGATTTAGTAACTTGGTCGGCGGTCATAACCGGGTTTATTCAAGCTGGCAAGTGGATTGAAGCACTTGCACTATTCAGAGAAATGAATATCAGCTCGATTGGAAGGCTGGATTCTGTACTGATTGCTAGCATTCTCTCAGGTTGTGCTTCGCTAGCTGCGATTGCATATGGTAAAGAGGTCCATTGTCATGTAATTCGGGTAGGAATGGTTTCAGATATTGCAGTCTCATGCTCTCTCATAGATTTCTATTCTAAATGTGGCTTTGCCCAATTGAGCTTACAGGTTTTTGAAACAATGCCCGATAAGAATTCAATTGCATATAATGCTGTCATATCAGGTCTCGGTTCTAATGGTCTCGGTGCTGAAGCCATTGGAGTGTTCGATAAGATGTCAAGGGACAGGTTCAGGCCTGACAAGGCTACATTCTCCGGTCTCCTATGTGCATGTGCCCATTCGGGTTTATTGGAAGAAGGGTCAAGACTGTTTGCAAGAATGAGGGATGAATTTGGAATTGAGCCAGAGATGGAGCATTATGTCTACATGGTGAAGTTAATGGGCTTGGTTGGGGAGTTAGATAGGGCTTATGAGTTAATAGAGAGTATGCCAGTGTTACCAGGTTCAGGCTCGGGCGTTTGGGGGGCTTTTCTATGGGGTTGTGGCCTACATGGCAGGTCAGATTTGGCTGAGATTGCAGGTCGGAAGCTTTTAGAGATAGACCCAGAAAAGGGTGCCTATAGAGTTATGCTTTCCAATGTATATGCTAGTGAGGAGAAGTGGGGGGATGTTCAGAGCCTAAGGGAGAAAATGGAGGGAGAGAAGGTTATGGGACTTAGTTGGGTATGATATTGCAGAAGGTTACCATAGGCCTGTATGTTGTCTTCGACCATCGTACAGTTGGGACTTCGACCAAACTCATCTTGCTTGGATTGATCTGAGTACCAGTTTGGCCTATTAGTCTCAGTCAATGGATGCACATTTTGGCTGTGCAGAGCTAAGTAATTATATAAGAAGAGGGGCTTTTACTTATATGAATGGATTTAGTTTTCTCTCTCTCTCTCTCTCTCTTACATAGATGTGTTAATAAAATATCACTTTATTATACACATTTATGTAAGAAGAAAAAACTGTATCATTACATGTATGTAAATGCAATATGTAGTCCTTCTCCATGATAGTTGTCTTCCCACTCGAATAAGGTATTGTGACAAATGACACTTATCTTTTTACGAGCCTTGTATTTGAAGCAAAATTTACTATCGCTTTCTGTGAGATGTATCCGTTCTAATATATCCTTTGACACCTTCTTAATATAGATCATCATTAGGCATATGCTGGAAAGCGGATGCAAATTCACTGTTGGAGCTTGCTCACAGACACTACCAATTGAACTCCATAAAAGGGAAGTGAGAGGCAATATGCAGTCGTTTTGTATGCGCTGCTTATATATTCTCTTATATTCCCAAATTTGCCTGCAGTTGGATGCAAATTCATTGTTGGAGCTTGCTCACGGACACTACCAATTGAACTCCGTAAAAGGTATGTGAGACACAATATGCTGTCGTTTTGTATGCGCTGCCTATGTATTCTCTTATATTCCCAAATTTGCCTGCAGTTATTTGTATTTAAGCCACCATTTGTGAATATAACAAAAGAAAGTAAGTGATGGAATCAGTTGCCACGTTTCCTTCATGTGTTTCTCATTTCATGTGTATATCATCCATATATCTAGAAGAAGCTTATATTCTCATAATCTATGTCTTTACTTAAAAAAGAAATGTGTGGCTAGCTTGAAATGATAGTTCTTCTATGTTTCTAAACTAATATTATTGGAAAAAGGGAAATCCCTCAATGCTCTCTCTTTGTTTCTTATAGCTGTTGGATATTTGGGGACTACCTATACAGGCGGAGTTAATGAGTTAAATTTTTCTTGTTTGTTTTCTTTGTTCTTACAGAAGTAGGCCGGTCTTGAATCTTGGACCTCCCATAACTCACTCCCAGCGCTTAACCAATGAGACAGGCCTCACTGGTTAAATTCATTTTGAATTCTTCATGTATGTTCTCAAAGTTGGTTGATGCCACTACTACTTTATTGCTGTAAGGATGATGATTTTTGCAGTCTGTTACCTCTTAGAAATACAAATAAAATTCTCTTAAACTGCAATTATCCAGTGTCGATATAAATTGAAATACTAGCATAGGTTAGTCTTGAGTAAGGAAATCAATATAGCTGCATCTTTAGATTTCAACCTTTATATTAGCTCTATGTTATTATTGGTTGCTCTTTTAAAGGATGGTATTCAAGTCTATTAGGCTGGCTATTTCTTTCATGATGTTTTACATTTGCCGTGAGTTTTGCTTGCTGAGCATGCACATGGGGGCACAATCGGAGCACGGAGAGAAAATTTGTGGGCGATATAAACCTAACCCTTGAATCTAGCATTGGCTTGCCAATACTCAGAGGTACACCTGAGGAATCTGACAAGTTCACACATTTTGTGGATAACGGAATGTGCACAAGCATGACCTATTAGAAACACTGGCATAAAACAATTAGATATAGGATGTAGAAGAGATCCACCTTCTGTACTGAAAATATAGAGCAAAGAAGAGGTCAACCTATTGCAAATGAAGAGCAAAGTGAATTTTTTTTAAAAAAAAAAAATTCCATTATATTAGTTTTTATAAGAGTTTAAAGTTTTATGATGCATCTTGCACACTTTGTTGATGTGATGATTAAATGCTTTGGGTTCACATTCATGCTTCTTGTTTTTATATAAATATATTTGCACCATGTAATAATACCTATATTTCTTGATTCAGTGTCTTTGAATTTGGAAAAGAAGCAATAATATTTATGAAACTACTTTTTAAAGTTTATTTTTATTCATTCTTGTCCTGTTTTCTATCAAATTTGATAGGTTAATTCCCTTGGAAGATGAAAATAGAAGTAAACGATGGCTGCTTACTCTTACCAGAGTTTAGCTCTGCTCGAACTTATCTTTATTTAGTTACTATTGTGTCCTTGTATATTATAACCATTTATCCACAAATAGTTAGGAACAGCTTGTTATAGAAGCAAGTTAGGCTTGCTAGCTGATAAATGTGTGTATATTCAATATTATAATCAAAATCCTTAATTTATTATTGGTGATAATTGATTGTGAAAAATGTCTGAATGAAACATAGATTCTATTAGCTGTCCCTCCCCAACTTCCTTCATTGAAATTATCAGAATTCACACAGATAGTTAGATAAAAGAGCAATATAGAAGCACAGGACAATTTTTTAATCCTGATGCTAATTTGCCTTTATAATTTCGTGTTTGTAACATAGAGAAGAAAGACATGTCAAGGTTCGAAACATGAGATGTGTGTCTAAAGATGCATTTATAAACATTCGATATAGCTTCTAGTATTCTACAATATAATCTTGGGAGCATGAAGATATGTGACTGACAAATCCAATGTCACGAATCTACATACTCTGTTTAAAAAAACATATCCAAGTCCATCACAGAATGCATACAGATGGAAGCGATGGAAACAAGTCAAACTAAGATATATAACACTACAACTCAACTATCCTCTCTATAATCTTCCCATTTATTAACCTACTCCACTACATTTGTTCTGAATACGTATGCCATGGCCAGCCTCCTTCTCCAAGTTTTATCCTTTCTCCTCCTCAGCCGCCTCTCCAGTGGACAGAACCCCGCAAACAGCACTGAGAACATGTACCCTATGCAATGCTCTAATCCTTCCCCAAATACAACATGCAACTCCTATCTCTATGTTCCCTCTAACGGTCTCTCCCCTTCCGCAGTCGTATGGATCTACTCAGCCAATGCAACCCTTATAAAGAGTGTAAGTTGTTAATCTTCATTACTGTTTACAATTAGATAACATAAGGTATATATTGATCAATTAAAAGGAACCTTCATCTTCGGAGGTGATTGTAGGTTGTCATCCATCTTTGGACAGGATCATAGAGTTACTTGACAAACAAGCCAATAACATGTTCCCTAGGAGGCAAAGTAGCTAAGTCTCAAGCGATTCTGATACAAAACAATCGTCCCCTGATCCATAACTCTTTTCCATTTAGGATCTTATAAGCTTCCGTATTAAGTGAGAACTGATACCATGGATAAGGTAGAAATGTAGAATATCACAAGTCAACGAAACAATATTAGAAATAGGATGTTTGGTGGTACACATTTTACCTTTTCTGAGAACAATTTCATGGTCCGAGTCAGGAGAAAAAGTGATTGAGCATGCTCGAGACTTATGTAGTTGGTTTTGGTCATTGTTGGAAGACTTTCACAATTGGTTGCTTTTCTCCAAGTTTGTCTGGTGAATTTTCAGATAAGGCATGCCCATCAGTACTAACAAGTATCGGTGGTGATACTCACAAGATCTCAAAGGATATCATGCTAGCGCACACACTATACTTTCTCGTAGTAGGATTCCATCAATGATCTTGTAAACAAAGTTATCGAAGATTGATAAAATCAGATTATAATAGTATCATCCAAGTCACTATGGTGAATCATGGATCAGTTAAAGGTAAAGTAGTATGCAGTAGGAACCATGTCTTTTTTTAAATTTACAATCTAAGAGAAGAAGAGGAGGGACGCGTCTGAAGAGTCGCCCGGCGAGTTGGTGGCAGGTCGAGGCTTTTTATTTTAATCTTATACTTGATACCACATCGTAGTTTTGGAAAAGGCAACATATTCTATATAGGGTTTATCCTCTAATTTATATTGACTATTAATAGAATCCGAATACAAATCTAGTACCTAAATACTCTTGTAATACTACTACTGTCTAATATCTACTAACTGATAAATAATCAAAGAAAATGATTATGATGATACAATTAAATTAAAATGTTCTTTCATTGCAACATGTTTTGTCATGTGCGTGTTTTTAGAGTGTATCATTTGAGTACTGATATAATATGGTTGTGCATGTTTTTAGAGTGTATCAGTTGAGTACTGATATAATATGGTTGAGCATTGTTTAATACGGAAACAAGAAGCTTCTCTTGTATAATTATTATTATGTCCTAAAAATTATCCCCATCATACATTAATAATTAGGAACTGTTAGTTACAGCTGTAATTGTTATAGAAACAAGTTAGGCTTGTTAGCTCTTAAATCTGTCTATGTATTCACTATTTTAAACAAAATCCTGAACTTATTACTAGCGATGTTAGCTTATCAGAATGCTATATGCAGTTGCGGCTCAATTTCCTTCATTGAATTTATCGGAGTTTCACACAGGCAGTTAGAAGAGAATGCCAAAGTACATGGAGACGAAAGGGGAAAAAACTATGAATTTTATTTCTTAAGGCTCATGCTATTCTTTTATAGTTTGTAACATAGAGAAGGGAAGGAATATCAATGTCGGAAACTTAGATGTGAGGCTGAGGCTTAATGATTAAAGAATTACAACCATTACAGGAGTTAATACATACAAATGTAACGTTAGAAGTCTATTTATGCTTTCAAATTTAGCATATCCAAAGAAGTTTCACAGAGTGGATGCTAATGACACTGATGGGAATAAAGCAAACAAGTCAAACAAAGAAAACACCACAACACAACTCTTCTCTCTATACTCTTACTACCTGTGAACCTATTCCATCACATTTGTTCCGAATACACCATGACTGTAATACCGAATTTTATGTTGTTTGTATTGATCGGATTAGAAACCTTAATCTGGACCTATTGGTAACCCGTTTACTCTCTGAATGATTATTTTCTATTATTCTAAACTGACTGTCGAAGGTATGTATAGGAGATTGGTACTTTAGATAACCTTGGTGTATGGTAATACACATAAGTGTGACACAAGATGCTAATGACATGGTCTGACGCTAACATGGTTACATGACATGATAAGAATGACTAGGCTATACTGGTATAATGACATGCCACGTATAATATGATACTGACACTAGAACCTAACTCTCATACCACTTTGTAACGCTTCCATTTTGGGAAGCAGTTGAAAAAATAGGAGTGTTACAATAACCAACCACTTTCTCCTCATTCTATCCCTTATCCTCCTCACCAGCCTCTCTGCTGAACAAGAACTCCACAAACACCACAAAAACATGTATCCCATGCAATGTTCCTCCAAAGGCCTCCCCTATTCTGTGGTTGCCTTGCTTTACTATGCCAATGCAACTGTCATGAAAATGTTAAGTTGTTGATTACTATTACTGTTACAATTAGTATTAAATTGCATGTTTGATGACGAGGAACCTGCTATCTCGTGGCTAACCATCTGGTTGAGGATTAATCCCAATTCAGCTTGCTATAGCTGACACTACTTATTTAGTTAAGTAGACTGCAATGTCAATGATTTGGAAAGAGGCTTGCAGCCTTTTAATCAAAAGTATCTTTCCCTGTATAGATTTCTCGTCCATTGGAAGTGGTGCCTGACTTTCTTGTGCAAGTACCATGCCAATGCGAGGACACTGGTACAATCGCCTATGTCCATGACACCAACTACACAGTGCATCCCGGTGACACTCCTAATGAGATAGCAACTGAAATCTTCAGTGGTCTCGCATGGAATGTGAGTGATGGGCTCCGATCAAACCAGGTGATCAACATCCACCTCCTCTGTGGTTGTTATGCAGGTAATGGCCAAGTACAGGTAGTATCATATACAGTGCAACAAGGGGATACGCTGTTGAGCATTGCTAGTCTGTTCTCTGCTGATTCGGGAGAGATCGTCAAGATGAATGAGAGATTGATAAAGAATACAGAGTTTTTGATCCCAGGGTGGGTGTTATTTGTGCCCATGGGAACGGCAACCTGAAAGGTGAGGACTCATTAATCTGTTTGTTTCCAGTTTCTGTCATTTTTCATCCATTGTTTCAAGAGCAAGGAGTAGATATATGTGAAAGAGTTCAATTTCATTCAACTAAAGAAATCATTTCTTTTAGTATTATCTGGATTTAATGTCTCCTGATCTAACACAAAGCACTACTTGTGAAAACAACTACGAGGAATGAGAAAAATAAAAAACTGTATCGTGCACAGAAATAGAAACTGATCGATTGCCCCACCAAAAAGGCTAGTTACGATTACGTTATGGATTCATGAGAATTATTTTAAACTACACTCACTCTTATCTCATTATCTGATGTGGGACTATTTGAGCTGGGGTATCACAATGCTTATTCTCTATCCTCTTTTAAATTGACAGGTTATTTTCCCCTGAAAGATGAAAGCCAAATTTCATTCGGAGAATGAAGCGATAAGGGAAGAAGGTTGTGAAGCTTTTACTTCTAAACTGTACGTTTCTCTTTCTTTTTCTTTTGTAGTATTACTCTTGTTGTTTCTTTCAACTTGCTGCTACATCTTTTCATTGAAATAAAAAAGATGACATTTTGTTGTCTTTTATCTAAAAACTCGCTTCCATTATGTAAAAATTGCAAAATAAACCATGTAAGTCTTGAAAGAAGTGTTCTATAAATCGCAATTCGTGGCTTTAGCTCATATTGCCCAATATCTAGTGATATAGATGGAGTATGGTCTCTCACTTCAAGCATCAACCATTGCTATGTTCGTTCATTTATACTTGCAACTTGTTCTGTTAAAAGCTATATTGAAATGTTTTGGGTATTTGAACATTTTTTGCATTTTAATTACCACTTGTAACTCTCAAACCAAACACAATAATATATGTTATTGGCTTATAGCAATTTTTTATTACTGCAACTTTAGTTTCTATTACTTCAACTTTAATTGTAATAAATTACGACTTGCAACATCTCTAACAACCGAACAGCCCGTAATTCTGTCTATAATGAAGAAAACAGGCAGGCTGTACAAGGATTTGTAGGGAGAATAGGCAATTGGGCTTAGTTTGGTTTGAAAGTTTGATGTGTTCCCTGAGGCCTATGATGAAGCCCGTACTGGCTGATTGATCCATATTCTTGTTGGACCAGTCAGCCCATGAAAATTCATTGTTGATTTATTTGAAAATGCATTACGAACTTATGATTCCCATGCTTCATTTCTGGGATAAAACCTGGTCTAGGGACGAGAATGGACCGTCCAAATGTCTATTTTTGGCCATTCAATTTAAAATTTTAAATTAAATATAAAAATTTTATTTTTCAAATTGAAAATTTTAGATAGTACAGATCAAAATTAAATTCGTGGACCTATTTACTCTCATCATCGTCAATTTATTTATTATTCATGTACATGAGAAGAGAAGAGAGGAGTATGATTAAGCATATGATTTTCATTAATAATTTAATGTAATCCATATATATATATATTAAGCATATGATTTTCATTAATAATTTAATGTAATCCATATATATATATATATATATATATATATATATATATATATATATATATATATATATATATATATATATATATATATATTGACACGTACCAATGGTCATTAGTTCTCCCGATGGGAAGTAATCAAGCAACTCAGGATAGAAATGGGGTCTTTCAAAATGTTCAAAATTTCAAAATTTGAGCATTGAACACGTAGAGAAATAAGCAAAGAACGAGAAAATTAAAAAAGTTAGGAAATAACATATTCATTATAAAAATAACCATAAGCAAAATAAAGTGAAGTGAATAAGAAATTGGAAGTTTAATTAACATAAACCAATATCAAAATGTGGAATATTTTGTGGGGACTGTTTGGCTAGAACACAATCGAAGACCAATCTTCTTATGTTCTTTCTTTCTTACTTTTATATGTAAAATAATAATAATAATAATAATAATAATAATGATGAATATTTATCTCACAAATATTAATGTATTAATGTATAAGATTACAAAGAAAAGGTATTGATGAGTATCATCACAGTACGAATCTGATATCATTAGCTTTGGTGCATTCATAGTCATCGAGATCGTTCTTAAAAATCTAAAGTTGGTGAGTTTCAAATGGGATGCACCTCTTTCCTAGAGATTGCTCTCACACCTTTCGGTTGAGCTAAATTATAAAGAGATAGATCCTCACGACCTCACTATTAGCATCTACTTTTCTATCTAAATCATAAAATCAGATCTATTCCTTCTATTCTATAGGGCAACTTTCTAGTTTCAAACCGCTTTGAAATTTAGTACGTAGATACATAGCCTAGCCTTTAATGCTTTTGATTAATTAACTAGTAATAACCATTAGCTTTCCTTCATTAGTTTATTCTAATGTTAGCTATCTTTGCTAATACAAGGCTTTGACAAAGATTAATATTCTTATGTGCCTCTTCCCTCCCACTAGAGTCTCCTCACATAGGAATACAATTAAGCTCCTTTTCGATGAGACTTGTATCTCATAAAACTATGCAAAGCTATGTGCTTTTCATTTTGGTTAGTGAGATGAGCTATATATATATATATATCCTTATGATTGGATTATTCATGATAATCATTTGTTTAGATATTCCTTTGTCATCTTTTTAGAAGTACAAGTGGACTTCAAAGATTGATATATTTGATCCAATATTCTCTGAATTGTATATGAGATTATGTAATCGATATATGTATGGCCTCACATATATAATATCTTTTATGCGTCCGTGCCGCACCTATAAAGTGTATTCTAATTAACACGACTCTTTTCAATTTACACTTTAATTAACTTAACTTGTCATGTGAAAGCAAAATGGTTTAAAATGGACAAAATTAACATACCAAACATTCATGTTACATCTAACATTAGGTCAACAAGACTTTCAAATGTTACTTGTTTAGCTGATTTTGTATTGTACAAAAAGTAATTAAAAGGTCTAGCTTATTCATCATTTGAGAACAAAGATTGTAAACCCTAAAAAGAGAGAATATTGTTGATGCGGACAAAGTCCCTTTAAATAGATATAAAACTTGATCATAAGGAAACGCGACTTGAGCGTAATTATGAAACGAAATAACTCTAGTAGAAAATACATTCTAGACAAATAACACTTAATCGGAAGTAAGCTAAACTAATATTCGATTCTCCACAGCCCTCGCGAACACAAGATCGTTGAATTTGAAACTGATTGAAGAAACCATGTAGATTTGTAAAGGAACATTTAATAGAGTGATGGGTCCATAAGTGGAAACAGAACACTTGCTCGATGAGGCTCTCTTGAATCAAGATTGACCGATGGGCAAACTTCTAGCTGAGTCTCTTTAATGGGATTGAATCACGATGTCAGCTTGAACCAGAGTATATTTCGACTCGTTGAAGATGCATCAAATTTTGAGTAAAAAATAGATGCTAGAGAAAACGCATGTGGAAACATGTTGAAATAAAGAAGAATGCATGGCAAAACATGTTGAAAGAGGAAAAAGGGTGAGACATTCTAGAATCTCAGAAAATTGTGAATCTTGGATCTTGAATCAAATTGGAAATTTTTTTTTATGATAAATAGCAGAATATAACCTTGCGCATTCCATTAAAGAGATAATAATAGAACAATCAAAATCTTGGACCACAAATAAGATGGCCCATTAATAAGTTTACATAGCAAAGGTTCTAAATAAAGCTACATAAAGAAGCAAGAAAAAAAGTACAATAATCATGTATGCAAAAGCTGCTTCTGTCCCCAATCCATCACACCCCGCGACTTCGATGTTCTCCTCTACTCCTCATCTGGTGGAGTAGCGTCTATGTCATCTTCCAAAGAGCCGCCCAATAGATATAGCCTCTCCTTATTTGAGGGGATACCTGCTCTCATAATAAAATCATGAATGGTAAGTCTCATGCAGTATTCACAGGAATGATATTTATCATTAAATAATTTATTATTTCTTTCTCTCCAAATATTCTAGAAAATACAGCAATAATTGTTCTAAGCTCATGACTATCATTATCCCTCCTAACAAGTCTTCTCCAAATATTCATATCTAACATAATATTGATGTTCAATACTAATGTTCCAGCACACGAGTTTTATGTACTTCTGGAAAAAGAACAGTTACACATGATGTGTTCAGTCGATTTCCCATTCCTCTAGCACAAGACATAGATGTTGGGGCCAAGCCAACATCTTTTTTGCAGTTTCAGCTAGGTAAGGAGAACTTCTTTGTACACCAGCCAAAAGAATAGTCCTACCTTCTGAGGTGCCTTAACTTTTCAGATCCACTTAGTGTTTGTCGAGGTGACTCCGCCGTTTATGAAATGTCGATATGTGGATTTTATTATGAAGTTATCATCCTTCTTCCATCTCCAGCTCGATCTGTCCTCTTCTAATGGTGCGGGGTTTGAGTTGTTCAGGAGTCATTTTAGTAATCTTACTCTGACAAAATTCTATCCGGATAATACCGTTGAGTTCCATTTCCATCTCGAACGTCCCCAATAATCACTAACCCTGACATTTTTACTATTAGCTTTCTGAAAAATGTTCAGAAATAAAGTCTTAAGAGAGAGTTGCGAATACCATCTGTCATACCAGAAGGCTATCTTATTCCAGATTGTAACAAGCTAAGTGTCTTATTACTAACATCCCTTTCTAGAAAACCGATGCAATATGCTTTTGCCTTATTTCCCCATACAACGTGCCTCCCTTTAGGCCGTATTTATTGAGTAATAGCTTTTGGAATGAGCCCTAATTCCGAGTAATTAAATGCCACACAATTTGTTCATCAGGGATAAGTTAAAAGTTCTGAGTTCAACCATCTCTAGACCCTCCGCCTCTTTTGGCCTACACACCTGTCCCGATGAGATTAGATGATATTTGTTGGATGATACATTCACTCCGTCCCAGAGAAATTTTTTCATGATCCGCTTAATTTTTTTCTTTGACCCATTTCGGCATTATGAAAAAGGACATTAAATAAAGTGGCAGTGAAGAGAATACCGTATTGAGCATCACCACCTTCCCTTTCAATGACATGTATTTTTCTTTCCAACCTTTCAGTTTTCTCTTAAAGCAGAAACCAATCCACTTTTGAGAGTTTTCTCAGTTTTACCAGTATTCCCAAGTATGTAATCGAGAATTGCTCATCCTTACAGCAAAACACCCCCCCTGATTACTTGCAAGGATATATTTCTTGACCCCAAACAAATTATCGAGTTCTTGGCGAAGTTTATTTTCAGATCAGACCATGCTTTGTAACAACAAAAATCCCATTTGATGGTTATAACTTCTCTTATATTACCTTGTACGAAAATGAGAGTATCATTTGCATATTGTAAATTAACAAAGGATATATTGGGAGTCTCTGGGAGACCTTCAATCTTTTCTTTATCCTTTAGCTTCTGTAGCATGGAATTTAATCTATCTGCTACTAAGACAAACAACAACAGAGAAAGGGGATCTCCTTGCCTTAGACCCCTCTTCAAAACTATTTCCTTCTCCATTGTATCGTTGATCATTACCTGCATTTTACAAGAGTTTAACCAGACTTCAATTCATAACCTCCATTATGTTCCAATTCTCCTGAGCCTGAGGACTTCCATTAGGCAATCCAATCTACCATGTCATACACTTTTTCGAAATCTACTTTCAACATGAATCCATTTATTTTGGATTTCTTACACTGATAAATGACTTCATACGTCGCGACTACCCCTTCCAAAATATTTCTACCAGTAATGAAACCCGTTTGATAATCCTCCACTAATAACTTGCGGTGGCAGTCTGTTGGCCAATATTTTAGAGACTATCTTAATAGTGCTATTCAACAATGTGATCAGCCTGTAATCACCAATTTGTCCCAGTGAGCACTTTTTCGATATTAGGGTGATTACCGAATAGTTAATTCTATTCAATTTTCTTATCCCTTTGAATACATCTTCCAATAACCAGGTTAAATCCCTCTTGATATCTTTCCAAAAAAAAAATTAAAGAAAATACCAAAAATCCATACCGCTCTTTTGATCTCCTCCTTCCAAAATTCCTCGTTAAGGTCTGAAAGTTCCACCTCATTCTCCCAAGCATCCTCTTTCAAATGAACACGAAAGGTGTTCTACCTGCCAAACAACCGCTTAAAATGTCGGTATATGTGATCCTTCAAGGAATCCCCGCTCATGTGTCTATCCTTCACTTTTAGCTGATGTATCTTGTTCAATCTATGTCGCATGCTTGCCCATCTATGAAAAAAATATAGTATTTGCATTCCCCTTTTTTCAGCCAATTAGCATGTGCTCGCTGCCTCCATCGTAACTCCTCCTTCTTAAATATTTTTTCAAGCTTTCTTCTTGGATGCAATAATCTGTTGTTCTCATCCAATGATAAGTTTCGGGTTTCTTCTAGTTTTTCTAATAAGTACATTTCCTTCAAAATGTCATCCTTCACACTCCTTCCTTCACTTCTGAAACGATTTTCCTATCTCTATAAGACCTTTGGTAAGTGACGTAATTTGATTCTATACTAATGTTTAATGCTGCGTCAATGGCTCCCTTGTTCTGAGACCAACTTTCTCTAATGAGATCGTGTACTTCTCTATACTCCAGCCACCTTCTTTCAAAGTGAAAGCACTTATGCGTCTTTTGTTCCTTCTCTCCAGAGGTGAGCAGAATTGGAATGTGATATTACGTCATCGGTGAAAGGACCAAATCTCAGCTAGAGGAAATTTGGCTTTCCAATTATCAGAAACGAATATCCTATCCAACTTGACCATTGTCGGATTGAGCCTCATATTTGATCATGTGAATAGCCGATCCGATAAAGGCAAATCTATAAGGTCCAATTGGCTAATGAAGTCATTGAACTACTGTCTATTTTTGCATGACTTGTCCTCCCATTTTCTTTCACTTGCAAACCTAGTGATATTAAAATCCCCTCCCAAAACTCATGGATTGTCGAAACTGTTCTTAATTGTTGTGAGCTCCTTCCAGAACTGCGTGCGCAACCCTCTCTCATTTGGTCCATATACCGTAGTCACTATCTGAACCCATCTGTCCGTTGTTCTCCTTACCCTGACAGATAGTGAGAACTCCCCCACCCAAGAATTCAGGATCTGATTGTGGATCCCAATTAGAATCCCACCTGATACTCCCTTTGCATTCAAAATACAGAAATTGTAGAATTTCTTAGAAGCAGTTGAACCAAAGACTTGGGGATCAGGATATGATAGTTTTGTCATCTCCATATATATAATGTCGATCTTATTGATGCATATTACTTCCATAATTATTCTTCATTTGACCGGATTTCTCAGCCCTCTAACATTCCAAAAAATACAGTTCATCGAAATATGTGAATTATCTTCTCCACGGTCAGCCCTATCATGCTCTGTAAGGCTTCATGCCCTCACTTTGGTCCTCTAAGGACACGACCTCTAAATTTTTTTAGCAGTGTGAGATTGTGCATTTGGTCCGTGCTTCCTACCCCCAAATCAATATCCCATATATGGGCTGAAGCAATTAACACATCATCAAGAACATAATTAAGAATATTAAACTCAAGATTAGATGTACCTGGAAGAGGGTCTATCGGATCTGCCTTTCGCTTAATAGCTGCTGTTGCGACCTGGCCTAACTGATAATTTTGTCAATCTCTCTTCTCTTGCAGTCTTTTGCTTCTCCTTAATGGTGTGATCAGGGACGTAGCATGTCCACCCTGGCCCGTTAGATTAGCCGTCCTCTCGTCCTCCTTATGTTCTTCCTTATCCTACAAATCTCCTCCACCGTGCTTCTAGAGCTCAAGTATTTCTGTCTAGTCTTGCGCCAGGTTCTCAATCTCCACCTATGTTGTCACTGTCGTGTCCTTCTCTATCAATAGTGTCTCTTGTTATTCATTACCAAGCGCCTTCCTTGCCTCCCTAATACACTTGGGTAATCTGGAGGGTTGCCTTTTTCTGATACGCCTATTTTGCCTCAAATTTTCTTTACACATAACATTTTCAAGGAGTATGGTAATAGTATCCCTTGTCAAAACTGTTCAATGTTGCTAGTAGACCCGTATACTCCATGTTTTTGTTACAGGACTCTTGACCAAAATCTAGGTATCTTCTAGAGCTCCCTTCACTATTCGGTCTGCTATTATCTTGTAGGCCAGTTGCTCCACTAATATTGATAGTTTCCCTCTCCAAACCCGTAAGTGGGCCCTATTCACCATTCAAGCCCACTTCTTGTAATTTTGAAGTATTATACTCTTCTCTTACCTCACCCAAACTGTGGGCGCCCACATTTTTCTCAAAACTATTGCAGACCACATCCATACCCCTATTTAGTATGTGGGCCCCCCTCTGGTCTGACCCGCCCTCTTCTGAATGTCTTTGAGAGCAGCGGGTCCCACTAATAATTTCCTCCTGCTCTCCCCAGAGTCCCCAGCCAGTTGCGTCCCACTAGCCGTCCTTCCCTCTGATAAAAAAAGGTGGAGAGTGGCCTCTCACCTCCGCACTCTTCCCAAATAATGAATTGTCCCCATCAATTTCCCCTCGGGACTCCATCCCAGTCGCTTCGCCTCTTTGTCTTCTTTCCCCAAGCTCATTCAGTCGATCTCAACTATCTACCACCTTCTCCTTCTGCTTTAGATCTGGAATACTCCCTTTATCCTCACTCCCTTCAGCAAGTAAGGTCATTGTTTTCCCAAAGCAGGTATGGAATCTGAACTCTTTAGCGTCGAGGAAAAGTTTCCCTTTCTCATTTCTCCTCAAGATCCCAAAATTGGAATCTTTTTCGTCAATGACCAGTGGATCATTTAGTCATCCACACCACTTCCCCTTCCTATATTGTACTTCTCCATCCTATCGGAAAGTTTGGGTTTTGAGTTGTTTTAGATAGAGAGCTTTGGAAAGAGGGTTCATGCATTCCTGTCAGCGGAGGCGGGTGAACTTCGATCTAACTTTTTTCATTGTCTAGGCTCTTCTCCCTTCCAACTCCGAAGGTTGCCTCTGTTCTTTCCTCAAGTTGTTTTGTATGGTATTGGTTTTTGTCGTGTACTGTGCTATGGACCGACGTCATCTTCGCTGCGGACCCATTCTCTATTTCTGATGTGTTACCAATTATTTTCCATGTGAAACTTCATCTTTTTCCGGCGGGGAGGTTATTTATCCCAGTCGACGGCTGGTCTGATCCACTGATCTTGC
Source organism: Dracaena cambodiana (assembly GCA_036321105.1). Classification (NCBI taxonomy): domain Eukaryota; kingdom Viridiplantae; phylum Streptophyta; class Magnoliopsida; order Asparagales; family Asparagaceae; genus Dracaena; species Dracaena cambodiana. The sequence continues at coordinate 62,043,133 of JAYEPQ010000003.1, read as the reverse complement.
CAATGACCGCGACACCCTCGAAACCCACAGATGGAAAACTATTATCTCAAAGTTTATGGGAAATTTTTAGCCTGATTGAATATAGCTGGCTTCTGAGGACCGCATTCCTTCATGTCTTCTATCGAAGGGAATTGCCGCTAAATTATCACACCCCACCTTCACTCTAGCATAATCCAATTTCTGTTTTTGACTGGTATCCTCGTCAATGCCAATAATGTGTTTGAATTTAATCATCAGTTTGCTAATATCCACTCTATTTCAATGGTGTATCAGCAGACCTCTGATTTCCACCCATGCTACCACTGTTAATGAATAGAACTTATCATTTTCTTCTCCATTCCATCTATAGACCCAAAGCTTGCCTTGTAATCCCTGCATGGAATTGAGGTCCTACTAGCTGTGAATGACAATCCAGCATCCATAGAAAAATATGTAAAGAATTTGTTCCCCCGTCATGAATTATCCAATTTAAATTTGCAAAATCCTTCAACATTTCTGCCAGTCCTTCCTTCATGTCTTCTATCGAAGGGTTTCCATGCCCAGGATACAAGACCCCTAAAGTTCTGGATAAACGTTGTTGCTCCTCCCTTGCATGATCCGATATCGGAATAAAGGCTACAAGCATTGTTCTTGGTGTAGACACTGACGCTCCAAGCTTCATGTTGCTAACTTCCTCTGTTGCACTCTTTGGAGTTGTAGTAGCTGCTCCTTCCTTTGAGTATTGCTCCCTCTTTCAGGTATCTAATCTCGGGTCAGAAGTGGGCTTGAATGTGACCTTCGGTTTGTGTTTTCTCTCCGGAGCAATCAGACACTCTCCAATCTTATGGCCAAGACCCTATCAGAACCTGCAACGGATAAATGGGCACTCGTCTTTAAAGTGTCCCTTTTTCCCGCAAATTCAGCAAACCTCTGGGCTTCCTGAAAGTGGCCTCCTCACTGGAGAGAATTTCCTCTTTCTACTCCCCTCTGTAAATATCGTGGCCACATTTGCCATCTTCTCCTTCTTTAATGGTTGCCCTTGACTTGACTGTCTTTCATAATTCTTCCTTGGAATTGTTCGCTGCTCTTCCCACCACTTCCTTAGCCACTGCTAGTATTGCCAGCACCTCCTCTTCTGTGTAAGTGGCGCTGCACTTGATCGGGATCACCACCGCAGTGGGGTCAGAGACCCCGCCCTCCGGCGCTCTCTTGACTACTTCCGACCAGCTTCTCTTTCTGTGTTTAGGATTTTTATCCTCCTCACTGCTATTTTCTTCTTTTTTTCCCCTCTCCCCAACTAGTTCCAACCAAAATCCATTGTCGGAGTTGGTGAATGGTTGTAGGTCAACAAACGACCTTCTTTCTTGCCCCGGTGAGAGTGATCGGTGATGAGGTTAGAATCTGAGGTCCCTGGATTCTTCTCCAACTGATTTTCATTTTTTTTTTCTCTTTTGTTTTCTTTTTCTTTTTTTTTTCGCCGGAGAGTTCGTCAAAACCCAAATCAGAAGGTCAGGAATCGCCCTCTCTCACCTTACTCTTCTAGTTTTTTACTTTTACCCTAATCTATTATTGCAATGGAAAATTGAAGGCAAGAAATCTCGTAATGAGTATCTAATCAGCCACTAAAGGGATTTGGACTAACATGAAGTGGAGTCAAAGATTCACCATCTCAAATCCTTAGGTTATACATGAGTAAATGGGAGGTAGAGTATCACTCTAACCAAGAGGGATAGAGCGAGGCAAAATTCTAATTATCCTATGTATATATATTTTTTCCATTAAATCTTACCATCTCAATCTTTAACATTTTGGGTACACTCATACCAAAAATCATGGTTAATATATATAGGGTAGATTTTTTGTTGATTTAGGTATAAAATATTCTGTTTTTGAAAAATTGCTAATTTTTTATCTCCTTGATGGCAGTCAAAATCTAATCTAAAAACTAAAAAATTAGGTATGGATAAATATAAAAGGTTGAGACAATAATACAAAAAAAAATTAGAGATAATGGAAATGGATATATAGTCAGTGGCACCTCATTCTCATTATTCTCATGTATGAAATTAAAATTTTATCACATTTTAATTATTTAATTATAATTTAAACCTTAAAATAAGTGATTTTTTAAATGAATGGTTAATTTGGTATTTTAAATAAATAAATTATTACAGTTAATTATTTTTCATACACAATAAATAAATATTTGTAATATTAGGATTTATTAATTCGAGTGCTACAATTCAAATACATAACTTGATTGTAAAGAGAATCCAATAACTACAACAAAAAAAATTTGCTCTCCGGTAAAGAAACAAAATAGCTTTAATAGATGAAAATAAACTCGATCTAGATCACAAATAAAGCTTAACTCAAGGTAGCCTATGTATGTTTCTTAACAGTAGTCCTGTGATGTGGCATGACAATCAATGGTTGAGTTACTTAGGGAATTCTATTCGAGTCGCACCATTTCATCGCAGTGAGCTCATTCTTTACGGTCGTAAAAAATTATAAGTTTATCATTTTTTACTATGTCTTTTTTTTATCGGAAATTAATCTCCTAACAGGGAAACCGTGGGCTCACTGAGCAAAGTTGTGTCTCATATAGGATTTCCCTGTTACTTCACCGGAGAGCAAATATTTTTCTACTATGGTCGTAGACAGCAAAACAACAAACTCCTTGCCTCATGAATATACACGTACATGAGTCGATGACTGTTCCATCTATTATGTGATGAGTCTATCAATTGACATCAAACGTAGGAACTGGGAAGGACCCATGAGCTTTCCTGCAAGCAAGAGGGACGAAGCAGTTAATTCTTTCATGTGATAATTTCCTTTTTTTGAAGCAAGGATGTACTTCCTACAACCTAAGCCTAGCTAGTAGGAGGGCTCTGGGACATGACCCCTCCTTGCTTTGCTTTGCTTTGCTTTGCCACCAACGAGGCCAGACCAAGCTAGTTGGGACACATCAGCTGGCTTTGCGTGTTCAAGTGGGTTATAAGTTGAACTAGCTAGTAGTTAGCTCTAGGGCATGCAGGAAACTAATAAAGGCTGCTTCCATGTTTCTCTGCTTGGTGCTACTAGCATGTGGGCTATGCAATCTCTCAGCTGTGATGTTGTTTAGGTACATTGGGTTGTGATGGCAAGCCTTTTAGATTAAAGCCAGCATTGAAAAGTTTAAGCTGTGCTAATTACAAATGATTGGGTTTGTTATTTTTCTTTTCCATGTGTTTGGGTGTAGAGAGATGGAGTGGTACATCATTCATGCATGCACACCTGCATGCAGTTTTGTATAACTAGATGAGGAAGAAGTTCCTACTGGTAATATTTATTGGAAAACATGCATGAAAGCTACGCGCTTCTTAAGCAGTGGCTAGCACTAGACGCACCCCCTTGTGCTCTTCAGCAAGGCCGGATGCGTTAGTCTATGTAAAAACCTGCGTAGACTCTTGTCCAAGTTTTTGAGCTTCATATATACACGCCTCCTGTACATTGTGACAAACAAAACCAAACCGGCCGCTAACCTATTAGCATTTCCCTTTATGGAGAGCTGCATGCGTGTGCTGCAGCTGGAGGCTGAAAATGGGAGTCATAAAAATAAAATTGCAGTTGTCCCTGCAAATCCATTTCAGGTGTTTGGTTTGTTGCTCCATGACGGTCCTGCTAGCTTCCTAGAACTAGATATATATGCACTTTTATGTTAGTCTCCGATGAAGCTGGTTGTAGAATATTAAAATACAAAATAATTTCCTTAATTATCACTAGAATTTTAAAATTTAAGTATAATAATAGGGACTTCAAAATGATATTAAAGCAGCTAAGATTCAAATCATACAGAGCGTATAGTAGGGACATATATACATATTAAAATACAAAACAACTTATCTCAATTTCTCTCAACTCTCTACTATTTCAGAATTTTCATCTAGTGTCAAGTACTTCAAAAAGAAAATTATGAAATATCCCACAATAATAAGATTATGTTATGTTCAGAAAAATATTTCAGATTACAGGCTATCTTTTCCCTCTAATTCCATTTAGGGGTATTTACTGGTTTGTCCCTCAAATCTTTATATATTATGATTTTGCCCCCCAAATCTTCATATTTAGAATTTTACCTCCCAAATCTCATAAGTTACAATAATTTTGCCCCTCTCTCTAACACAGTTAAATATTTGACCATTTTACCCCTCTTTTCCTCTTCTATTTTCCTCCTCTCTTCTTCTTTTCTCTTCCTCCTCTCTTCTCCTTTTCTTCATTATTTCTCCTCTTTTCTTTCTCATCTCTTGTTTCAATATTTAACTGTGTTAGGGAAGAGAGGAGAAGAGAGGAGGAAGAGAGGAGAAAGAAGAGAGGAGAAATAATGAAGAAAGGAGAAGAGAGGAGAAAGAGAGAAGAAGAAGAGAGGAGGAAAATAAAAGAGATAAAGAGGGGTAAAATGGTCAAATATTTAACTGTGGTGGGGAAAGTTAGAGAGAGAGGCAAAATTGTTGTAACTTATGAGATTTGAGGGGCAAAATTATAATATATAAAGATTTGAGGGACAAACCAGTAAATATCCCTTCCATTTAATACGATTCTACTTTCTTCTCACTATTACTAAAAGAACACACAAACTCTTTTTTTTTATATTTATTTTTTAAAATTATTTTTTAATCATGAGGTCGACATAACTCAGTCTTGAACCTGACATATGGGATCCCTCCCCGTAACCACAAGAGTCAGACCACATCAGAAACTCATATTAAACCATTGCCATCAAATTACTCTCATAATCCCCACCACACAATGAAAACTCATAAAAGTTAATTTTAAATCAATCATGAATACTTATTTAACTTAATTAAGACACCCTATGTTTAAGAGCATATTATATTCAGAGAAAACGGAAAACTATATCATAGAAAGGGCTCTCTTTTATTACACTTAGGTGGACCAATATGATAGTTGTATTTGGAGGGATTTTTTGAAAAAAAATCATTAGGTTGAGGGTTTTTTTTTAAAATAATTTATATGGTCAATCCACGAGCAAATATACTATTGATCTATCTAAACGTTATAGGAGGGAGCCCCTCCTATAACATAATAATTTTTCCCGTTTCCTCATTATATTCATTATGAAAAAAAGGAACACATTCAATAAATACTAAATTTTACAGGACAATGCAAGCTTCAGTTAGAGTCATGTTTCATTTCCACCCGATAATTAAGCTCTCCTCCTTTAAGTTCAAGTTCATACTTAAAAGAATCCTTTGTCACCACCATCAATCTAAATTTCTTAAATTTCTATAATGTCCTGTCTTCTCGCTGATGTGTCTCTAGGATATATACCTCGACTTCACCCGGACCATAAACCCTCTTGTCTCCACTTGTTGGACTAGATGTAGGCTCGTGACCTTCAGTGGGTTGTAGACCGGGACCCAAAACCCGACTTGGGCTCATGTGGCAGCTGGTGCGAATGCAGGCTGATCCGCACAAGGTGCGGGCGGTCCTGCAAATGTGCAGGACAAGTCCTTTTTCGGAGTGGGACTAGGCCTACGTCGCTCACGTACATTATCTAAATTAGAGTCATTTCTAATATCTCTAATAACTTTTTTTTTTCAATTATTTTTTTATTGTGATGTCATCTTTTTAGGGTTTAGTCGTATCCAATTTTTTGGATTTTAGTTTTTATTTGATGTTTTATCAATTACATACAAAATTAACCGTTTTTCGTGAGATTGAATAACAAATGAACTCCATGAAATTTAATTACAAAGAAACTAGAGTTATAGAGATTATGATCTAAAAATTAATTTGGAAAAAAAATAATGGAATTATTATTTTTTGTCATTAATTAACATACATAATTTATCTAACCTGGCAGCTCTCTCTCTCTCTCTATATATATATAGAGAGAGAGATAGAAATGAGCTGACAACTCACGCAAGTTACCTGAGCTGCATTTCATTTCCACTATCTACAATAATATTTTTTAAAAAATTTCTTTTGGATTATGATCTCGACCCCCTAGGGTCCACTCATACCCAATTTTTTGGATTTTAGTTTTGATTTGGTCCTCCATTAAACTAACACAAAATTAACGGTTTTCAATGAATAAAACATTTTATATGCACTCGATGAAAGGGTAAATGAAATCCAAAATTTATTAAATTTAATCCGAAATAAGTTAAAGAGGTAGAGATCGTGATTGTTAAAAAAAAAAAAATTGAAGAAAAATCATTGGATCATTACAGTTTTGCAGCTAGCTCACGTAACTTTTCCTGAGCTGGCGGCTCACCTACAGTAATCCCATATATATATATATATATATATATATATATATATATATATATATATATATATATATATATATATATATATATATATATATATATATATATATATATATATATATAAAACACTAACATATGTATATACATATAACAACACTAATAACCTCAACTTGATATATATCTGGTATTTGTTTCACCCACCTAAATTCAGAAACTAATAATTTCCCGTCTAAGAGTAGCATTAAAACAAATCATAGTATATATATTTTCAATGCAATTTACAACAAATCCAGTATATATATATATTAGAATCTCAAACTGCGATGATGGATGATGCCCCGTACAGCTAGCTAGCGTATCATTTTGTGTGTGTATCTTAAATCGTTTTCCATTCGCCATTCGATCGGAAACTTCCATTGAAAGATAAAGTGTTACACAAATCATTACCCACTCTCTCTTTTTCTCCTTTTTCCTACTTTTATTCTCCATCCATATAGATATATATAGAGTGGGAAACATGGAAATTCCCTTATCACGTAATATAGAAATTACATCGAAATGCAAGTGGATGACAAGTGATGAGACATGAAAAATATTTCATTATTATACAGATAGTTGAGGGTATTAGCATAAACCCCAATAACCACAATTGTCATCATCAGAGCTTAATGAATTACCAATGCAATAATAATAATCATGAACCACTTAAACTAAATTATTCCAACTGATCAATTACGCAAGTTAATGTCACATAAATGATTTTAAAATGCATGTTAATTAATTGAGAATCTACATTATTCTTCTATAGGTATAGTTCATGTCCTAGGCATCAAATTGAATAATATTTTGGAAAAGCCTAAGTGCTTTGCGATGTAGGGATGATTGAATTAGGTTCCTAATTGTTAAGAATCAGAATTCATATCTTCTATTGGGGGAGAGAATGATGCTACACTCACCTTCATGTTTCTTTTTTCTATTAGAATATATGTATCGGCTTCCTTTTTCTATCAATGTCCATATTGCCTACACCATTTAAATTAGCATAGCCCTTTGATGTAAAGGCATGCTTTTTATATACAAGGGATCATTAATGATAGTGATTTATATATAGTTTCTACTAATTAATGATACTTATATATACTTCTAACAAATCTACAAGCTAGTGATATCATAGATTAATCTAACCTTTTATTTTCTAGGGAGTAGGTTTAATTAATTAAAAAAAAAAAAACTATTGTAGATGGTACTCCATCTTTATTTCGTTTCTTCTTCTTCTTCTTCTTTTAACTTGTACTATCTATATTATGGATTTGGAACTCTCATCACATACCATCATTTATTTACCATGGAATCAATGCTTTCCATATTCCATCCTCATGTCTTATGCTCACTCTGATATTGCAAAAGAAAAAGGAAAAGAAAATTTTTGGAAGAGTTATTGATTACTTAATTTCGTATATAAGCCTTTCATATTTAATACTAGCTACTGTCATTGCTGTAAAGTTATAATGCCTCTTTACAATGAGCAAGAGATCTGAGATTCAAATTGAGTTTGTACCATAATACAATCATATTCGATAAATTTCAAAATTCCAATATTGAAAACAAATTATGAAACTTTGAAGCTGTCAATTAGAATATCTCACTAATTTAGAATATCTTCCAAAATTAGGATATTTGATAAATCCTCTAATTTATTAGTATATCTCGCAATATCTTTTTAAATTAATATATTTGTCAAATACCCCTAATTAGGCTGATTATGTTGATTGATGATTATATGTAATTATAATCAAATTATATATTCTATTGTTTTTAACTTTTATGCTTGCCTCTTTCACTTATAAAATAGATGACCATTGTACTGTTTTATTTAAAAATAAAAACTCATAATACAAAACTATTCTTCTCTCTCAGTTAATTATGACTTCCCTTTGTTTTGAGTTCTCTGACCCGCGGCTTGACTCGATATTTGACATGTGCCTCGATCCGATCTCTGACCCGTGTCTTGGTCAGTCGACACGCGTAGAAAACTCGTCGTGTTCATTGTACTGATTTCGTTATGGCCACTGCAACTCTCTCATCTCCACCAAAATTCTCTAAAATCTCTCAAGGATCAAATAATGTTGTCATTTGCTTTTGCAGTTGTGATGGCATTTGCATTGCTTATTGGTGTCGGCGTTGCCTCCACTGTGGGCACAACCCCTACTCTGCCGCCCTACCAGCTATTTGCCGCATCGCCGTCGTTAGCTGCAACTACTAAGCATGTGGTAGCTCTTTCTCTGTCGTCACCACCATCTTTAAAGGCATCGTCTTTACCGTCTCTGTCTCATGCCCTAGTGACTATGTTTGTTACTCCATCACCGAAATCTAATGTATCGTTTTCGACTCCTCTGTCATCACTGCCATCTTCAAAAGCATCACCATTGACTGTTCGCAGCAGAATTTCTTTGCTTTCCTTCCATTGAATTAACTTAAATTACAACGAAAATGAATAAGAAAAAAAAAGAACAAACGAGAGGATTTTATATCTCAATCGCTCTCTTTTACAATGATAACGCGAGATCTGTGTGGCGATGGGATCTATCGATGTAGTTCCTTTGGACGATCTGACGACGAACTCTTCTCCTGAAGAAGGCGGCCGACTGTAGAACTGATCTTCTCTGGTCTTGATTTGTTCAAGGCTCTATGCGTAACTCGAACTTCTCCAAAACTCCAGAAAAAAATCCCCAAGGCTTCCACAAAGGGGTATTTATAGCTTTAGGATGATATGAGAGTTTCTATCTAAATAGAATTCGTACTCCTCAAGAATTCCAATCAAATATCTTAGTTTTGATTTAAATCTCTTGATTTTAGAGTTCTGATCGGACTTAATTTGGGTACTTGGATAAGCCCAAATCTTAATCTTAATCAATTTAAGATTCTGGTTATCTGCTCACGCGGAATTACACTCATCAAAACGCGGAGCTAAGAACCCAGAACGCGGAGCTATTGATTAGCTCCACATTTTGTTCAAACGCAAGGCTAAAATAGCCAAACGCGAAGCTGCGGAGTTAGCGCCGCGTTCTGTTGTGGAAAATCTTATTTACTTAGAACTTTTCACTGCCAACAGAACCCCTCTAAAGTTTTCAAAATGGCTTAGAATTTAGCAAATTTTGAAATACTTTGGATACTTAAACTGAAACGCGGAGTTAGAATACCAAGTCATCTTCACGTTTTTTTCACTTGCGCGGAGCTAAATAGCTTCGCTTTTCAGTGAGTAACTGCTCATTAATTACTCCGATTACCGCGCCAAATACCAAGAGACGGGTTCTCATTTAAATAGAGTCTCTAACTCTTCTTCTTTACTTCATTTGAAGAATCTAAGAATCCAGAGTTCAGGCGACCGAGCGACTCATGTGAATGAGCGATCTTCGACCGGACTTCCTTCGATTCTTCCATAGATTTTCATCATTGGAATGTCACCTAAGAAGAGTACGGCGTCGCGTGCCTCCTCGCCATCGGCGGCTGTCGTTAGCAGCGACGGCAGCGGCCGAGGGAGCGGACACAGTGGTGAACCAGTTCATGCCGCGCCTATTGGAGGTAAAAATCTCAACTTTTGGCCTCTTTAGAACAATTTTGGATTGTTTTGGCTAGGTTTTAACCGACCAACCATTTTTGTACCGGCGAAATCGCCGTTTTCTAGCTGTAAGGCTTGGAGAAGAAGGAGAAGATCTCTGTTCTTCTATTACGCGAAGCATCGCGTCATCCTCGCGTTTGAAACGCGGGGCTATTTTGACTAGCTGTCGCGTTTCAAAGCGAAGCTATGAACTTTAGCTTCGCGTGTGAAATTCGAGGCTATCTCCTCAGCTGTGCGCGGAGTAATTTTTTTAGCTCCGCATTTTTATACTTAGAAGATTTTTCGAGTTTTGTAAAACTTTTTCTAACTCTTGATTCTTCTTTTGCAGTGGAGTATTCGGACCAGATCCTTTTTGAAGAGGAGTGCATGTGGCTCTACCAATCTGGTAATTTGCTGATATTTCTACCCAGCATGGAGCATAGCTATCCCCTGATATATCTTCAAAGGCTAGCCATGCACCGATCTTCATCAGCAAAAGTAACTCTAAGGAAGCCAGAAGCATATGCTTTACAACATAATTGCAGGTTTCAAGCTCTGGCTCCAAAAGGTAAACTTTTGAAGGAGTTACAAGAATTCTGCGGCAACTCATTAAGTTTTCTTGAGGACCATTTCTATTAGATGACAATCTCTGTCGCTTTCCAAAGAGATAGAGATGATCATCTAAGGGCTTGTAGCATGTCGAATTCAACTTATGTATCTTCATTAGGATTCTTGTAGCAATATCTTCAGATGATCCACTAAGAATTTTAAACAGATCATAATTGACATTTGCAGAGGAGATCTTTTGCATGTGAACAAGAGAATTGAACTGGAAAAGCACCTCGTCAGCGGTTAAACCAATCGCATTAAATGACGATGACTTGCGCCGGCAAGCTCAACACTCCGTGGAGGAGACTAGTCGTCTGGTTATTGGTGAGTCGATGAATAGGTTGAACCTTTTTGGGAGAGCTATAACTCTCTCTTCTTTTGCAACCTTTTTGCTTTATGAATAAAGATAATTCTTTTTCTCTTTATCTGTTGGTTTCAAGAATTTTGCTTACTCAACAAATAAATGGTTCATAGTTTTGGTAAAGCAATCCAAGGCTCATCTGCGTAACTTGGACTGTTAGTACCGACCGGGTTACAATTATTAACCTCGGTAAAGCCCTTTAAATAGAGCTAAATGATAGTTTGGTGAAGCTGTTTAACTACTTACACCAGGATGATCGGGTAAGGATCATTTAACTTAGACAGAGGCGCCTAATTGCACATGCCTTATTTTTAATGGAGGTAATTCAAGACTCTCATGCGTAACTTGAATTGCACATACCAAGATAATCGAGTGATGATTATCAGATTTCGGCAGAGGTGCCTAACTGCGCATGCCAAGTCAAAGCCTCTCATAGAAACGAGTATATCAAGTTATCTTCGCATTTTACATTGTTGCGCGGAGCTAATAGCTTCGCGTTTCCCATCACTACGCGAAGCTAATAGCTTCGCGTTTTAGAGAGCAACTGATCAGTAATCACTCCGATTCTTGCGCCAAATATCAAGAGGCGGATTTTTTCATTTAAATAGAGTTCCAACTCTTCTTCTTCCTCACTCTTTCAAGAATTTTCAAGGACTCCAGAGCTCTAGGCGACCGGCGATCAGGCGATTCAGGCGACCCGACCAATTCCAACCGAATTTCCGTCAATTTCTCCAAGAGCAATGACACCCAAGACTCGCGCATCCTCATCGTCGGCGGCCGGCGCAAGCAGCGGTAGCAGCGGTCATGGCAGCGGCTGCAGCGGCGAGCTGGTTCATGCTGCGCCTATCGGAGGTAAGAACCTCATTTTTGGGGCTTTTTAGAACCTTTTTAGAGTGATTTGGCTCGGTTTTAACCGGCCAATCATCTCTCTCATTGGCAAAATCGCCATACTCTGGCTGAATGGCTTGGAGAGGAAGGAGAAGACTTCTGGTCTTTCTCCACGCGAAGCTATCGCGTTATCTTCGCATTTGGAAACGCGAAGTTACTTTTGCTGACTGTCGCGTTCTAGGTTACAATTTTAGCTTCGCGTTTCTTAACACGGAGTTATCCCCTTAACTTCGCATTTATTATCCAAACGCGAAGTTATTTTGTCATCCTCGTGTTTTGTTAAAACGCGAGGCTATTTTCTTAACTTCGCACAGAGTTATCCTTAGCTCCGCGTTTCCATACTTAGAAAATTTTCCCGATTTTGTGAGAATTTTTCTAATTCTTTGATTCTTCTTTTGTAGTTGGCTACTCAGTGGATCCACTCTCTCAAGGGCATCACTTCGGCCATGGCGGAGGTGCAGACTCAGTCACCCAATTTCGCTTCACTACTGTTCTTGCTGCATACAAGCCAGGTTTGAGAGAGCGCAGGGAGAAGCTAATCAGATACAGCCCTGCTACCGCACGGAAAATCATAACGGATGCTCCCTTTGAAGCCGCGAACCGGGAGGCGTTAGAGAAACCGGCGTTCCGCTTTGGAGATGCTATAGCGCACTCGGATGAAATCTTATTCGAAGAAGAGAGCAAGTGGCTGTACCAGGCTGGGGATCTGCTTATGTTTCTGCCTAACATTGAGCATAGCTACCCTCTGGTGTATCTCCAGAGGCTATCCTCCCACCGCAAGTTAAAATTTGAGCTAACTCGTGAGTATGACGGTGTTACGACCGGCAAGTTCGGCGCGAATGGGGCTTTTCAAGACGGTCCCCCCAGATATATTACGGGGCTCCTCTCAGGCAGAGTCACCAAAGAGCACCCTGTTGGTGAACTTCCCATTCGTGCTAAGACCTTTCTTAGCGAATTCTTGACCAAGGGTGGACAGTATCCCGCCAAAGATTTCAGAATGCCCGGATGGGTCCATTTCTCGGGCAACATGTGGTAGTTCAGGCTTGTCAAACACATACTGGACACCCATGAACAGACCCTGAAGGAAATTGGCTTATATAAAGCCATTAGAAACGTCCAGTTCGACTTGCCCCAAAGTTCGTACCACTTGTTCAGCCTGCTAGAGATGTATAACTCTAAAACCGACACCTTCTTTACACCAGTGGGTGAGCTAGGATTCGCTCTCCACGAGATGTTCGAAGTGTCGGGGTTATCAATGGGCGAAGTCCCTGTTCGCCGCAAAAGTTTCTTTACTTTCTTCCATTGAATACAACTTAGATTACAATGAAAGTGAACAAGAAAAAAAAAATAAAGAACAAACGAGAGGATTTTATAATTCAATCTCTCTCTTTTACAATATAGTGTGAGATCTGTGGCGATGGGATCTGTCAAGCAGCTCCTTTGGACGATCGAACGTTGAACTCTTCTCTCTTGAAGATATCGGCCGACTGTAGATGATCTTCTCTGGTCTTTCCCGAACTCAAGGCTCTATGCGTAACTTGAATTATCTAAGATGCCGAAAAGAAGAATACTAGCCGAAAAGAAAAGGAAGACCCCTAGGGTTTCACCGAGAAGGTATTTATAGCCCCAGGTTAATGCAAGAGTTTCTATCTAAATAGAATTTGCATTCATCAAGGATTCCAATCAAATATCTTAGTTTTGATTTAAATCTCTTGATTTAGAGTTCTGATTGGACTTGATTTGGGTATTTGGATAAGCCCAAATCATAATCTCAATCAATTTGAGATTCTGATTATCTGCTCACGCGAAGCTTTAATCGCATCAAAACGCGGCGCTAAATAACCAGAATGCGGAGTTAACGCGGAGCTATTGATCATCTCCACGCTTTACTCAACGCGAGGCTAAAACTAGCCAAACGCGGAGCTATGGATTAGTTCCGCGTTCTGTTGTGGAAAATCCTTTTTACTTAGAAATTTTCACTGCCAACAGAACCCCCTCCAAAGTTTTCAAAATGGTTTAGAATTTAGCAAATTTTGAAATACTTTGGACCTTTAAATTGCGGAGTTAAAATACCAAGTTTACCTCGCGTTATGCTTGCTTACGCGGAGCTAATCAGCTTCACTTTATTTTACGTGAAATGAGTAATTATTTCATTAATTACTCTCAAATTTCTACGCCGAATGCCAAGCGACGAAAATTTTGTTTAAATAGAGCTCTCAGCTCATCTTCTTCTTCATTCGGAGATTTGAAGAATCCAAAGCTCCTGCAACCGAGCGAGCGATGTCGACGAACAATCTTCAACTGATCTCCGTTTAACTCTCCATAGATTTTCATCATTAGGATGTCACTCCAGAAGAGTTTGGCTTTATGCACGTTGGCCGGCGTTAATGGCAGCGGCCGTGGAAGTAGACGCAGTGGCGAACTAGTCAATGCAGCGTCTCTTGAAGGTAAAAACCTTAACTTTTGATCTTCTTAGAATCATTCTGAGATGTTTCGGCTCAGTTTTAACCAGCCAATTGTTTACTTCACCGGCGAGATCGCTGTTCTCCAGCCGCAAGGCTTGAAGGAGAAGGAGAAGTCAGAGAGAAACTCTGATCTTTCTCTATGCGAAGTTATCGCGTCATCCTCTGCGTCTTGAAATGCGAGGCTATCTTAATTAGCAGTCGCGTTCTAACGCGAGGCTATTAAAGAGAAGGAAAAGGCAGAGAAAAACTCTTCATTTACGAGAAGTTATCGCGTCATCCTCTGCGTTTTAAAACGCGAGGCTATTTCTTCAGCTGTACGCGAAGTTAGCTTAGCACCGCGTTCTTATACTTAGAAGATTTTTCAAGTTTTGTCGAACTCCTGATTCATCTTCTGCAGTGAACCAGATTCAATCTGATGACTTGCTGATATCTCCAGCTAGCGTGGAGTGTAGCTTTTCCCAGATATATCTTCAAAAGCTAGCTGTGCACCCATCTTCATCAGTAAAAGTAACTCCAAGGAAGCCAGAAACATATACCTTGCAGTTTTCAAGCCTCTGGCTCCTTTTAAAGGAGTTACAAGAACTCTGCGGCAGCTCATTAAGTTTTCTTGAGGATCATTTCTGTTAGATGATCATGTAAGGGCTTGCAGCACTTCAAATCCAACTTGTGCATCTTCATTTCAGATGATAGATCATAGTTAACATTTGCAGAGGAGATCTTTTGTATGTGAACCCTGAAATTGAGCTTCAACACCCCGCGGAGGAATCTCGCCGTTAGGTTATTGATGAGTCGATGAATATGTAGAAGCTTTTGGGAAAGCTATAACTCCCTCTTTTGTAACTCTTTTCTTTTATGAATAAAGGCAAATTATTTTCCTCTCTATTTGTCGGCTTCAAGAATCTTGCTTGCTCAACAAATAGATGGTTTATGATTTTGGTAAAATAATCTAAGGCTCATTTGCGTAACTTAGATCATTAATACCAAGATGATCGGGTAAACATCATCTTAACTTAGATGGAAGTGCCTAATTGCACTTGCCAAAAATCCAAGTCCTTCATTGGAAAGCGAAGCTAAAATACCAAGTTAACCTCGCATTTTGCGGAGTTCCGCAAAGTTAATAACTTCATGTCTTCCATCGTCACGCGAGGCTAATGGCGTCACATTTTTGGAGAGTAACCGATCAGTCATTTTCTCCGAAATTCGCGCCGAACTCCAAGAGGCGGTTTCCCTCATTTAAATGAAGTCTCTATTCCTTTTCTTCTCACTTCACTTGAGAATTTTTCAGAGACCTTAGAGATTCAGGCGATCAGAGCTCAGGCGACCCAAGCGTCTTCCAACCGATTTCCTTCAACTTTTTCTGTCGATTTTCCTCAACTTTTCAAGAAATGGCGCCCCAGACTCGTGCCTCTTCTCATGCAGCCCCATCGTCGGCGACTGGCGTAAGCAGTGGTGGCAGCGGCCATGGCAGCGACGCGCCAGCCCACACTTCGCCTATTGGGGGTAAGAATATCTCTATTGAGACTCTTAAAAACTTTTTTTTTAGAGAGATTTAGCTTGATTCTGACCGATCGATCACCTCTTTTATCGGCGAGATCGCCGTACTCCGGCCGCAAGGCTTGGAGAAGAAGAAAAGACTCTGGCTTTCTTCTTACGCGAAGCTATCGCGTCATCCTGACGTTTTGAAGCGCGGGGCTATTTTAAGTAGCAGTCGCGTTGAAACGCGAGACTATTTTGAATAGCAGTCGCGTTGAAGCGCGAGGCAATTTTGAGTAGCAGTCGCGTTGAAGCGCGAGGCTATTTTGAGTAGCAGTCGCGTTGAAACGCGAGGCTATTTTGAGTAGCAGTCGCGTTGAAACGCGAGGCTTCTTTGAGTAGCAGTCACGTTGAAACGCGAGGCTTATTTTAAGCAGCAGTCGTGAGGCTCCTTTTGACTTCTGCGGTTTAATTTTTAGCTTCGCGCGGAGCTACTTTTTAGTCGCGCAGTCTGATTTTAGCTTTGCGCGTTCTAATTTTTAGCTTCGCGTGTTTAATTTTAGCTTCGCGCGTCCATATTTAGAAAAATTTTCTGTTTTGTAGAAACTTCTCTAATTCTGGTTCTTTTCTTTTTGCAGTAGGGTATTCGGCGGAAGCTCTTCCCCATAAGCACTTTGCTGGGGGTTCTGATCCATCAGCTCAATTTCGCTTCACCACGATTCTGGCTGCATACAATCCCAATCTGCAAGATCGTAGGGAAAAGCTGATCAAATATCATCCCACTACTGTATGCGAGATTATCACTGATGCAGACTTTGAAGATGTGAACAGAGAAGCACTAGAGAAGCCCGCATTTCTCTTTGGGGACCAGATGGGGCAATCAGACGAGATCTTATCTGAAGGGGACTGCATGTGGCTATATAACTCTGGCGAAGCTTTAATGTTTTTGCCTGAAATGGATCGTAGCTATCCCCTGATCTATCTTCAGAGGTTAGCGATGCCTCGGGAGTTAAAGTGGGGACTAACTCAAGAACAAGATGGCGTCCCAACGGACAGATTTGGTGCACAAGGGGCTTATCAAGATGGCCCCCCAGATACATTACTGGTTTGCTTCCAGGCCGTTTTGGCAAGGAGCTCCCAGTAGGAGAGGTTCCTACCCGCGCAAGAATTTTCCTAAGTGAATTCCTGCCGAAAGAAGGCCAATACCCGGCTAGCGACTTTAGGATGCCTGGATGGGTTTACTCTTCTGGCAACATGTGGTGGGCCCGCCTTGCTCAGTACATGTTGGATTCTCATAAACCCATTTTGAAGGAGATTGGTCTGTACAAGGCCATTAGAAACGTCCAATTCGGGTTCCCTCAGAGTGCTTATCATTTCTTATGCTTTCTTGAGATGTACAACCCCGAGACCTGCACTCTTTTTATGCCAGTGGGTGAGCTAGGGTTTGCTCTCCACGAGATGTTTGAGGTATCTGGGCTCTCAATGGGCGAAGTCCCCTACGAAGAGTACATCCCCACTACCGAGGAGTTGAACATGCTACTGGCGAAGGACGAGCGCATCTATGCCACATACTAGGAGATGATGTGCTGACTTAGCAGGTGTGCGTAATCAAGTTATCGGCCACAAGAAATGGGCTGATTATCTCTTTGCCAATTTGAATTCTAAGGATAGTTCAACAACTATCCATGGCCATGCTCCTGTCTACATCACAGAGATTGACCGCCGTATTGCAAAAACCCGGCTAATGTTTTATACCACTGATTTCAATGAAGGTGGATTTGGTCCTGGTGTCTCTTTCAAGAGTTACCACTATCAGGCTCAGTCCCCGGTATCCAACAGAGGCATTATTGCTGGGTTCTTGATGTTGTGGCTGAAGAGATGTGTAGTGCCATCATTGCCAAAAGAGGCAATTATAATGACTGTGGTCTATCCAGCAGTCCCTCTCGCATACGGCCGTCCTTTCGGACTTCTTCCCGCCATGGTGTGCAATCTACTGCATGGATTGCGAACACTCTGCAATGACTTCATCCCTGCTGAGAAGGGCAAGGGAAAAGGGAAAGGCAAGTCGAAGGAGATCACTCAAGTGAAGACTCCGAACCCTAGGGTGGAGCTTCCTTACACTTATCTGATGGCATGGCTCATTATGCACTGCTCTTCTCTGATGAGTGCTGCTTCACGCCGCTCAGGTGACAAGTGTTATTTTGTGGTGCTATACGAGCGTTCCTCATGGAAGCAATAGTACATGTCTCAAATCCGAAAGACTCTCCGGCATCACCAGAATTATGAGATTTTCAGGTGCTTCCCCGACTTCCCTGGTGGAGGATACGAGTCGAATTTGAAGGATATTGCAGGAGCAGATAATTTTACTGCCTTATCCTCCGGAGCATTCTGGTGGCTTCTCAATATCCGGCCCGGGCATCTGGTGTACCGTCAAGACAGTAAATGTCTCATCGAACCGTACATCCCGAGTCGCTTTGCTCGCCAATTTGGATATTCCCAACTTTATGTGGGTAATCCAAACAGGAGTTTTGGCTATGAGGGGAATTTGTACGAGGGTGCCCGTGGCTGGTTTCATTTTGTGGCTGGTGGGACCGGAGCTGAATTCACCTTACCCCAGAAGTTGCCAGAATTGGCCATGACTCTTAGTTTTTGCACATGGTATAGTGTTGCAAATGCTGACGTGCCTCATTTCTCGATCAACCGAAGTTGTTGCAAGGAGATTGAGGCTTTCTACATTAGCCACCAAGGTGCTTCCGGAGTTAGAGTAAAAGGAATGGATGAATTCCTTGGCCCCGCGGCCGAACCATCAGACTTCAGCGAGTCTGGCGATGATGATGATAATAACGATGATGACCTCCCTGACGTTGGAGGTGTTCCTCAACCTATCGTCATTTGCCCCTGGAGCCCGACCCTCAAACGCCGCGGTGCCCCAAAGAGAGAACCTGCCATAAAGAAGAAGAAGTTGGCTCTATGAACTTTATTAGCCCCCCAAGAAGCAGCTGTCAAGTTTGCTTCGGATCTGCTGGCTTCCACTCTACCTCCAGCGCTGGCAGGGGGGAGTGAACCTGTTGGAGCTCCAAGTATTCCCGAAGTTCTGGCTCCTCCGACCGTAGAACCTGTTGAACACCCTGCTACACAACCACTTGGTAGTGAGACGGGTACGCTTTTGGAGATGACGGTGGCTCCCCCTTCAAGTCCAACAACTGGACTTGTATCTCCAAGTATAGTTCTTAGTGTTCTGTCTTTTGTTCGTTATTTTACTGTAACACTATTTTTCTTGTTTCCTGAAATGCAGGTGATCGGCTCCTCTCGCCAATGCACTCAACTGCCCAGATGGAGTCTGATGATAGGGTGGACTATTCGGGCGCTACTGGCTCAGTGGGTGGTTTGGGTAGCTCTGCCAGCGAGTTTGACGCTGATTATTTCACGGCGGCTACATGCCCAGTTCTCTCATCAATTCCTCCCATTGACGAACTAGGGAGTGACGAGAGAACGGAAGTTGTTATTACGGCCACTGCAAAAGAGGCTACACCGCCTCCAAGTATGCCGTCACCAACGCCACCGGTCTGCTCCACAGAGACCTTCCCAGTGGTCTCTGGTGCACCTTCTGCTCCTCAGTCAGCAGTTTTAACATCATCTATCATTGTGGCTGTTGAGACATCTGCAACTCCTCCAGCTCCAAGCCTTCCAGCAGGGGATGAGGAAAACTTGAGGTTCTCATTTGAAGCTACTTCTGCCACCGCAGGAGCTTCTGGTGGAAACACTCCCTCATCTTCTCCTATTGGTGGCGCTGCCCGGGTGATTTGTACCAGCGTCGCTTCTCCTCAGGTTCCCGCTCTGCCAGGTCCGCTTTGGCTTTACTGGCCCCGCATATTATGGATCTAGTACAGGGACGGGCTTCTCCCTCCTCAATTCCAGTAGATACCGCTCCTTCTCCAGCGATACCTTCTTTAGCACTGCCTGCCTTAAATATAGACACTGTAGACCCTCTTGAAGAAATCTTCAACTACAGTGTTAATGATTTTATGCGGTTGCTAAGAAGATGCATCGAGATGACGCTTGCCGGAAGAGATTTCCTTAGTCTCGGATGTCCGATGTTATTCAGTTATTTGGATAATATTGAAAGGATCGGGGGACGAGACCGAGCAGCTCCTTACCGGGCCCGCCTTGCAGACTTAGAAGAGCAAGTGCGTACGCTAGACACAGTTCGCCAAGCGGATGTGGAAGCGATTACCGCAACAGAGTTAGTTCGGCTTCGGGTGGAGCTAGCGGCATGTCGAGAAGAATTAATGCGCCAAGAAGAAGGATGGTCTAGGGAATTGGCAGAGCTCCGGGCTAGTCGGGAGTCCATCCTTAAGGGTTTGGAGGCGGTGAACTCCGAGATTGGGGGAAGTCAGGCCGAAATCCTTAGAGCCCAGGAGACCATTGCTAAAGCTCGGGCGGTCATAGTAGCCAACGAGCTTAAATTAGGGGAATTCGTCAAGAAGCGGGAAGCGCTGATCCTCCAACGAGAGCAGGTCGAGCAGGAGGAGACAATAAGATGGCGTGCCATGGAAGAGTCTCGTTAGCACCTAACTCACCAACTTGCAAGGAATGACGATGACTTGCTCCGTCAGGCTCAGCACTCCGTAGAAGCAACTCGTCGTCAAGTGGTTGATGATGCGACGAGCAAGTTGAAGCTCCTAGGAGATTCATAGTTTTCTTGTATTCTTTTATTCTTCATTCTTTTGGTAATAAGAACTTGCAATAAAAGAGAGAAATTTTTTGTGTCTTCATTCTTTTGTTGATGAAATAAAGATAATCATTAGATTCTTTTACCTGTTGGCTACAAAATTTGCTTGCACAACAGATAATTTGTCAGCAAAATGGCAAAATAATCCAAATCATACCGTCAGAGATAAAAGTTTAACATGACAGTATTTTATGGGATTTTTAGCAAACTCCTAGCTATCAACGGATTTGATTAGCCTTTACCAACTACCGTTTGAGTTGGGCTAGCCATGTTATTCCCCTCAACATGGTGAGTTGTCGAGAATTTTGTTTGGGCTTAAATACCAAACTTTTCCTCTTCCCTTCGCCTTAGCGGCGTTGGGCAGTTCATACTTTTACCCCCAGCATGAAGGGATTGACGAGAAACTGGTTCTCTTCCCATTGCCTAGTCGGCGTTGGGTAATTCATTAGATTTTGGCAGAGGCGCTCAATTGCGCATGCCTAAGAAGAAAATTGGAGGCGGTTCAAGGCTCTCTCGCGTAATTTGAACTGGGCACACCAAGTTTAGGTCAGAGGCGCTCAATTGCGCATGCCTAAGAAGAAGACTGGAGGCGGTTCATAATTTGAACTGGGCACACTAAGTTTAGGTCAGAGGCGCTCAATTGCTCATGCCTAAGAAGAAGACTGGAGGCGGTTTGTAACTTGAACTGGGCACACCAGGTTTAGGTCAGAAGCGCTCAATGCGCATGCCTAAGAAGAAAACTGGAGGCGGTTCGTAACTTGAACTGGGCACACCAAGTTTAGGTCAGAGGCGCTCAATGCGCATGCCTAAGAAGAAGATTGGAGGCGGTTCATAATTTGAACTGGGCACACCAAGTTTAGGTCAGAGGCGCTCAATTGCGCATGCTTAAGAAAAAGTCCAGGCGCTCAATTGCGTAACTTGAACAAGTGGAGGCGGTCCAAGGCTCTCTCGCGTAACTTAGACTGGGCACACCACGATGGTCGGGTTAGGATCCATCAAATTTAGATCAGAGGCGCTCAATGCGCATGCCTAAGAAGAAGACTGGAGGCGGTTCGTAGCTTGAACTAGGCACACCAGGTTTAGGTCAGAGGCGCTCAATGCGCATGCCTAAGAAGAAGATTGGAGGCTGTTCATAATTTGAACTGGCCACACCAAGTTTAGATCAGAGGCGCTCAATTGCGCATGCCTAAGAAAAAGTCCAAGCGCTCAATTGCGTAACTTAAACAAGTGGAGGCGGTCCAAGGCTCTCTCGTGTAACTTAGACTGGGCACACCACGATGGTCGGGTTAGGATCCATCAAATTTAGGTCAGAGGCGCTCAATTGCGCATGCCTAAGAAGAAGACTGGAGGCGGTTCATAACTTGAACTGGGCACACCAGGTTTAGGTCAGAGGCGCTCAATGCGCATGCCTAAGAAGAAGACTGGAGGCGGTTCGTAACTTGAACTGGGCACACCAGGTTTAGGTCAGAGGCGCTCAACGCGCATGCCTAAGAAGAAGATTGGAGGCGGTTCATAATTTGAACTGGGCACACCAAGTTTAGATCAGAGGCGCTCAATTGCGCATGCCTAAGAAAAAGTCCAAGCGCTCAATTGCGTAACTTGAACAAGTGGAGGCGGTCCAAGACTCTCTCGCGTAACTTAGACTGGGCACACCACGATGGTCGGATTATGATCCATCAAATTTAGGTCAGAGGCGCTCAATTGCGCATGCCTAAGAAGAAGACTGGAGGCGGTTCGTAACTTGAACTAGGCACACCAGGTTTAGGTCAGAGGCGCTCAATGCGCATGCCTAAGAAGAAGACTGGAGGCGGTTCGTAACTTGAACTGGGCACACCAGGTTTAGGTCAGAGGCGCTCAATGCGCATGCCTAAGAAGAAGATTGGAGGAGCGTACTTCCAGGGATATCAAGCATAATATTTCTTTAGAAATTTGCCACTGATCGGCATCATCATCCTGTCTCCATTCTGATTCATTAGGCGATAGGCTCCACTGGAGTATATAGTCTCCACAACAAACGGTCCTTCCCACTTGGGTTCAAATTTACCCTTAGTCTTGTGAGTTAGAACCATTGGCCTTTTAGCAGCCAGAACTAAGTCCCTTTATTTAAAGGTCCTTGGTTTAACGTTCTTATTGAACGTTTGTGAGATTCGGGCTTGATACAACTCAATTTATTGTTGAGCCCTGAGACGCTTTTCATTCAACACCTCTAATTCTTTCAATTTTTGTTGATGACGCTCTTCTGTCGTCATCTTGGTGGCTAAAGCCACTCTTAATAAAGGTATCTGGATTTCGAGAGGCAAGAATACCTCGCTTCCATAAACCAAAGAGAATGGGTTAGGTTTTGTAGGGGTACGAACAGTGGTGCGATAAGCCCACAGGCACTCTCCTAGTTTTTCATCCCAATCTCGTTTATTGGAAGAGACGAACTTCCGAAGGAGTTTAATAATCGTCTTGTTAAAGGCTTCGGCCAACCCATTAGCTGTGGGGTTATATGGCGTTGAAGCAATATCTTTGATTCTGAACTTATTGCAGAATCTGGAGAATCACTAACTGATGAATTGCGGACCATTATCATGAATGATCCGTCGGGGGACGCCAAAATAGTAAATGACATGATGCTTGATGAACTTGATCACATCCGTCGTTTTTACCTCTTTCATGGGCACGACTTCGGCCCATTTTGAAAATAATCGGTTATTGCAAGAATAAACCGACGTCCTCTGGATGACGGGGGAGTTATAGGCCCCACAATGCCCATTCCCCATGCCTCAAATGGCCAACTAGTAACGGTATTGTGCAAGTATTCTGGGGGTTGATGAATAAAATTGGCATGTATTTGGCATGCATGACACCGTTTAGCGTATGCCATTGCTTCCGTAATCATACTCGGCCAGTAGTATCCCAGCCTTCTTATGCGGTCTCCAAGTTTTGGACCGGGCTGATGAGCTCCACATACTCCATCGTGTGTTTCTCTCAGCACTTCTTCTGCTTTTGATATGCAGTGTAGCAGCAGACCATCTCTTGACTTTCTATATAAAGTCTGAATTATGGTCATAATAAAATCTCTGGGCCTTCCTCTTTATCGAGGTGGCTTCCTTTGGATCTTCTGGTAATATCCCATGTAGAGCATAATCCACAAACGGAAATCGCCAATCATGGGGCTCCAAAGTTAAGCCTGCTTGGCATACTTCTTTATTTTGAAAAACAACATCTGGATGGAGGAGCTCTCTGCTACCAATGGTGATGCTTTTTGCTTCACTTGGTGGGATCGCCAATGTCGCGGCTAATGCGGCAAGAGCATCTGCATAAATGTTCTCATTTCGAGATATATGAGAGATGTAAAATTGTTCAAAGTACCCTGCTAGTTCGATGGCCAACTGATGATAGGGGATGAGGGTTTCATGTCTGACTTCATACTCTCCTGTCATCTGATTATAATGAGTTTAGAGTCTCCATATGCCTCTAAATAATTCACCCCCAGTTGTAGAGCCATTTTTAGACCGATAATTAGTGCGTTGTATTCCGCCACATTATTTGTGCACGGCTCTGTTAATGAGTAACCGTTAGGTAATATATGTTTATGTGGGGATATAAGCACAACCCCCACTCCAGCAGCAGATCGCCTGGCAGCACCATCAAAGAACATTTGCCATGGTTGTTCTTTGCTAACTGTGTTGACCTCTGATGTTTGTTTAGACCAGATTGGATGGTCTGCTAAGAAATCGGCAATTGCCTGTCCCTTCATTGGTTTTTGAGGAACAAAGTGTATGTCATATGGCGACAGTAGCAGAGCCTATTTTGCTAACTGGCCATTTAAGGATCTCGGTTTTGTCATCAGAATTTTCAGGGGATTGACCCGTAATATGACAAGGATCGTTTGCCCTGAAAGATAGTGTCGCATTTTCTGAACAGCGAACACTAGGGCTAAACATTCCTTTTAAATTGGAGTATACAGCTGTTCGGCCCCGATCATTGTTCTGCTTAAATAATAGAGGGCATATTTATGGCCGTGCTCATTATATTGAGCAAGTAATGCTCCTAAAGCATTATCCATGGCCCTTACATATATAAGGAAGGGCTGCCCAGGGATCGGTGCCATAAGAACGGGAGGTTTGGTGAGGTACTCTTTGAGGTCATCAAAGGCCTGTTGACATGCCTCATCCCATACAAAAGAAACCCCCTTCTTCATAAGCCGAGAGAACGGCTGGCATCGTCCAGATAGATTGGAAATGAAGTGCCGAGTATAGGTGAGCTTTCCTTGTAACCCCCTCAATTCTTTAAGATTGCAGGAGGGCGGCATCTCGCTAATTGCTTTTACCTTTTCAGTGTCGAGGAAAATTCCTTTTGAAGTTATTATGAACCCAAGGAATTTCCCACTCGACACCCACACCCCCATAAATGACTTAGTGGGATTCATCTTTAAATGATGTTTCCTCATGAGATCGAAAACCATTTTTAAGTCCTGAAGGTGGTCCCCTTTACTTTTACTTTTGACCGCCAAGTCATTCACATAACACTCTACTATTTTGCGTAGGTATTCTTTGAATATATTGCTCATCGCACGTTGGTAGGTGGCGCTGGCGTTCTTCAATCCGAACGGCATCACCGTGTAATAGTATACCCCCAGAGGTGTTTTGAAACCTGTATGCTTTTCATCATCTGGGTGCATTTTGATCTGGTTATAACCTGAGAAGCCATCCATAAAGGACATCCTCTCGTAACCACAAGTATTGTCAATCATCACGTCGGTGATGGGAAGTGAAAATTCATCTTTAGCACATGCAGCGTTCAAATCTCTAAAATCGATGCATATTCGGATTTTACCGTTCTTTTTACGAACCGGCACTATGTTACCCACCCAATCAGGATGCTGTTCTTCACGGATAAATACGGATTTTATAAGTTTGTTGACCTCAGCAACTATTGCCTCCATCAATTCTGGTCGAAAACGCCTCTGTTGTTGTTTAACAGGTTTGGCATCTTCTTTTATATTTAACCGGTATGTGGCAATTTGAGGGTCAAGCCCAGGCATGTCTTCATAATTCCATGCGAACACGTCTATATACTCTTTAATAAGAGATATAAGTTCCTCCTTTTCCAATGGGGTTAGCGTGTCGCTTATGAAGATGGGTTTCGGATTTTCTTCCGTTCCCATGTTAATTTGAACCAATTTATCTTCTGTGGGTGGATCACGCTGCTCAAAGCGGACGTCCCAGAGAGTGTCCATATGCTTAGCCCAAGAATCATCCTGAACATCAATTGGTTTCTCGTCGCTTTCTGGTGCGGCTGAAACCATATTGGCCGTCAAGGACTGAAACTAGGTGCCGGTACTTATATCTGAGTCATGATTAGGTGAAGATGTATCTTCCTTGGTCGAAGAACTCTCTTCTTGTCCGGAGGGTGATGAGGGAGTAGATACATAACCCAACCCCCTGCGAGTCTTCTGATAATAATCAGGGCTCTTTCCTCTTGGTCTGAACGAGGGTATAAGATTCCGTCGCCCTCTCCCAAAGTTTAATCCCGATTTCTGGGTAAAATTATAACCCATTTTCTCCATTATTTGCTGAGATTTCTATTCATACAAGTGAAACTGAGGTGATATTTGTTCATCACTTTCACTGCTTTATCTTTGTCGAGGCGACGTGATTACCCTGCTGAACATGATCGGGTTTTGGGACCCTTGTTGAGGAGGTACTTCGAAGAAGTGTCCTTGTTCCTTAGCTATTCTTGATTGAGAGAGGAGGGATGACCTGAGGGGCAAATGGTATGCCATCAGACTTCAAATTCGGACAGGCCATCCACTTCAGTGGAAGTACAAGAGAGTTCAGACTCAGTAGCTACAGCATGCTCGTAGACTAACTTCATATTCTCATTAATAACCCATTCATTCTCTATTACATTGGCCATATTGTCATCAAGATTCAAACTAAAATCTAAGTGAGGGTTGATTTCATAGTCACCCCCATCGTCTTCTCCAGAAAGCTCATATTCAGTTTCTGCTTCATTGCCACTGTCATCGGGCTCTTGAAGCTTGTTGCAATCATCATTGGAGATTTCATGGGATGGTTTATAAAGTGCAACATCCGTGAAGTAATTCTCCAGCCCTTTGAATGGTTGCTTATCGGCAATTAGTGTCCGGACTTCTCCTTCCTCATCGCAATATTTCATGCATTGGTGAAGAGTCGAAGGGACTATCATGTGAGCGTGGATCCAAGGCCGTCCCAATAAAATATTGTAGGAGGTATCTGCATCAATAACGTAGCATGTAGCCTCCGTCCTCAAATCCCCGATTTGACATCGGAGTCGGATTTTTCTGAGGGGACGGCTATTATTGGCATTAAACCCGTATATTATTGTATTGGTTGGTGTTAGACGATGGAGAGAATTCCCTAACAGCTGCATCAACCTTCTGGGCACGACACTTAGCGCAGAACCCGGATCAATCTGAATTCGATTCACCTTTGTGGATCCGACATATCTGGTGAAATATAAAGGCCTGTTATGCTTTATATTCCTCACCTGCATATCTTCTGGAGAGAAGATAATTTGTGGGACTTGCCTCCTCACTCGGTGACAGCGGGGGCAAGAGTCATGTTCTTCATTGGCCGGCTCGACTATCTGAGCTAAGAATGACTCAGAGTCTGCCAAGGCCTCTCTTAAAGTTTCACGTGTTGATTTTGATAATCTCAACAATTCGTAAAGCATTACTCGTGCTAGGATATTCGCTAACTGAGCAATTATGTCAAACTTGAAGGTAGTCTCCTTGGCTCCTTCATCTCTAATAGGATTCTTCTGGAAACGAAGTCCTTTCTACTTTGCGGGTTTTGCAAGTTCCGCATATATGTCTTTCGGATCTACTCTAATGTAGTCCTTGAGATATGTCTTCCCAGACCGAGTACCGGAAGGGCCTGCTCCATCTTGATGAGTGGCCATAGTTTCGGCTCTTTCTTCAGAATCTGTGAAGGCTCCCGAAGCTATATATTCTTCCTTTATTTCTGCGGAAATAACATTAACAGTCCGCTTCTTTCCTTGACCCCCTGTAGTAGTCCACTGCTCGTCTTCTAGTAAGTCAGGGTGAACCCACATAACTTCCCCCTTTTGGGTTGTCACGGGGACAAGTCCTTCTTGGGTTTTGTTGTGAGGATCAAGGTTCTTTGTAACCATCTCTTTTGGGATTGGGGTCACTCCTGCGGGGAACTCATGGGTTCCAACCACTATGGTTGTCATATTGGCAGTGACCTTCTTCTGCTCTTCCTTAAGCGTCAGAACTCCAGCTTCTATTAGTGCTTGGATTATGTTCTTAAGAGGGTAACAGTCCCTAGTCGGGTGCCCAACATTCCGGTGATAGAGACAATAATTGGGGTCGTTGGTCTTACCAGCGTCTTTCAATTTTCTATTCTCTGGAAGTTTCAGCATTCCCTTCTTTTGGAGCAGGTGAAAGAGGATAGGCGTATGTTCTGCCTTGAAAGTATAATTTTTCTCCTACTGAGGTCTATTTTGCCTTGAGCCCTGCTGATTTTGGGGCTTCGGCTTTGGTGGAGAATTTGACTTCTGAGGAGCAGTTTCTGACGCCATCACCGCTTTTCCTTTATTCTTATTGCCGCTATTTTGGGTATATGGCTTATTACCTCCAGTACTTCTTGATCCACGAGATTCTTCAACTCGGCGAATCAAGTCCTCATTTTGCTCTCCCTGCTTGAGCAAATCCCTCCATGTCTTAGACTCTACGGCCCCCATTTTTAGGAGCACATTGGTTTTAAGATTGTGTCGACAAGTCTCGACTAGAGTTTCCTGGATCATTCCGTGTTTGCAATGCACGGACTTCTCCCGGAACCTTTCTATAAAATCTTTTACCGTCTCTTGTTCCCCTTGCTTAGTTGCAAGGAGGGAATGAACCGTAATCTCGATATCATCCTCGAAGAAATGTGAGAGAAGTAATTTCTCTACATCTAACCAAGTATTAATAGTACCTGGGGGCAGCTGCATGAACCAAGTAAAAACAGGCCCTCGCAAAGTACTTGCGAATACTTTGGTCATAATTGGGTCATTACCCATCAAATGCCTTGCTTGGGACAAGAAGTAATATATGTGTTGACTGGACGATCCCTTCCCGTCATATGGCTCTAATTTGAGCGGCTTATACTTCTAAGGGTATGGTACTATATCCCATTCAGGAGGATACGGTCTTGAGACCCCTGCCTCTTTCAACTCCTTTTTACGCATCAGCGCTTCGAGTTGACTTTGCAATTTTTCTATTTTCTCTCCATGTGGATCATGAAAAGAAAATCTATCCTCGTCTTCGTGCATCGAGTGGGCTTTCTCCTCCTGTTCTTCTTCATTCAGAGTTTCTTTGCCCTTTTTGGCATTATCCTCAACAAATTTTGAGAGCATCACTTTAAGACTTTCAATCGTCTTTTGCTGCTCTTGAATCATTCTTTCTTGAGCTTCAAATCTCTGATTGATATCATCAGATTTGTCTGCCATGTGCGATGCTGATTTCTGTAGTCGAGATGACGTAGAGGATGGAAGCGAAGCTATAGCTGAATTATCACTGTCATCGTCGTAAGAACCCCTTGCGAGCCTCTTATAATTTCGAGGCGGGACGGCTCCTGATTTAAGCCGAGTGATATGAGGAGGTTTTTCATCACTCGATTCCAAATCATCATCCGTCTCTACAATTTTCTTCTCTTTCCCCACCATATTGGAGGTCACAGCTCTCCACCCTTTCAGGGAAGCGGTTCTTGTTTTCTTAGTAGGGTTCTTGTCCGACTCGGTTAATCGGTCGAACACTGATACCCTGCTCTTGCTGCAGCCACAGCTGTCCATTACAGCGGACACCGCTGTCATAAGCTGCTGGCAGTGACAAACAGATTCAGCTTGAAGTTGTTCTATGCCCCTCTTCTTGGACAGATACTCCCTGAGATTAGCGCCTTTAGCCATGGGGTCGTGGGACCCATTCAACTTTTGTGAGGGTCTAGGAACCCACTGAAACTTCTTCGGATGACTGAAGTTTAGTTCTGGTCCACAGATGCGAGGTTTTGCCCTGATTCTGTAGTTGGGTTGGTCCACGCGAAGCTTAGAAATAGCTTCGCGTCTTATCGCGTGGGGCTGAGGAATAGCTCCGCATCTTGCCATGTTAGCCTCGCGTTTCTCGCTGGCTTGGCGTGTCTTCAGAAGTTTCTCTTCTGTAATCTTAGCCCCGCGTGGAATAAAATTCCTATACGCTGGCTTGCTCTTGTGGTTATCACAAGTCATAATTTCGCGTCTAGTGCGATTTTTACGACAGACAACAATTTGCCAATCATATTCGCGTTCCTCGCGAGTATTATGAATCTTGCGTTTCTCGCAAGTATTACTGGCCTCACATTTCTTGCTTGGCTCAGTATCAGCCTCGCGTGGAAAATCACACGCTGCCTTTAGAGAATTTTTATACTCGCATTTCTCGCGAGTTTCAGAAGTCTTGCGTTTCTCGCAAGTAGCCTCGCGCTTCTCGCTTGGCTTAGTATCAGCCTCGCGTGGAGAATCACATGCTGGCTTTAAAGAATTTTTATACTCGAGTTCCTCGCGAGTGCCAGATATTTTGCGACTAGCGCAAATCTTACTGGCTTCGCGTCTCTTGCTAAGCTCAGCGATAGCCTCGCGCAGAATATCACACGCTGGCTTTTCCTTGCTTTTAAGGCAAGTTGTGACTTCGCGTTTAACGCGATAGCGACTGGTCTCGCGATTAGCACGAGCCAGTTTGCGAGAGACCATAGCCTCGCGTCCTCTGGTGTTAGCTCCGCGTCCAAGGCGGCTTTGAGGACTTTACGCCTCGCTCTCCGATTCCTATTTCGGAGTTAAGTTCTGGTCGATCCAGTTCCCAGGTCTTCTTCGGTAGTCGGAAGCTCATCCTCTGCTAGGATTTCTTGTCCGAACTCTGGCCCTATAGCCGCAGTCACCAAGGATCCCCATTTCTCGGTGGATACCTTTTACCCGTTGCTCGGGTATTGAAGCGCATGCGATGATAGTGTCGTGTCTCGTCCAAGTTACCTGATTCAGAAGAGAGGAACTCCTCATACTTCTGCTGGTCGATTTCAACGACCAGTGTGTCTACTTCGGATCCGATCATGTCAACTTTCGATTGCACCACAATCTCTTCATCAGTGAAAGAGATAGCTCCCACCGTGGTCGCCAGTTTGTTCGCCGCAAAAGTTTCTTTGCTTCCTTCTATTGAATACAACTTAGATTACAATGAAAGTGAACAAGAAAAAAAAAAATAAAGAACAAACGAGAGAATTTTATAATTCAATCTCTCTCTTTTACAATATAATGTGGGATCTGTGGAGATGAGATCTGTCAAGCAGCTCCTTTGGACGATCGAACGTCGAACTCTTCTCTCTTGATGATATCGGCCAACTGTAGATGATCTTCTCTGGTCTTTTCTGAACTCAACGCTCTATGCGTAACTTGAATTCTCTAAGATGCCGAAAAGAAGAATACTAGCCGAAAAGAAAAGGAAGACCCCTAGGGTTTCACCGAGAAGGATTTATAGCCCCAGGTTAATGCAAGAGTTTCTATCTAAATAGAATTTGCATTCATCAAGGATTCCAATCAAATATTTTAGTTTTGATTTAAATCTCTTGATTTAGAGTTCTGATTGGACTTGATTTGGGTATTTGGATAAGTCCAAATCATAATCTCAATCAATTTGAGATTCTGGTTATCTGCCACGCGGAGCTTTAATCGCATCAAAATGTGACGCTAAATAACCAGAATGCGGAGCTAACGCGGAGCTATTAATCATCTCCGCGCTTTACTCAATGCGAGGCTAAAACTAGCCAAAATCGGAGCTATGGATTAGCTCCGCGTTCTATTATGGAAAATCCTTTTTACTTAGAAATTTTCACTGCCAACAGTCCCTTATGAGGAATATATCCCCACCGCCGAAGAATTGAAGATGCTAGAAGCAGGGGATGAGCACATCTACCAAACCTATTGGGAAATGATGTGCCACTATCACATTTGCGCCGACTTGGCCGGGGTGAGGAACCAGGGAGTTGGCTATAAGAAGTGGGCTAACTACCTCTTTATTAATTTGAAGGAGAGTCTCCCAATAGTTCGGGGACACCCACCCGTAAGTGTTGAAGAAATAAAAGAGCGTATATCCAAACTGGAAGCCACAACTTATATGACTGACTCCAATGAAGGAGGATTCAGTCCTGATACTATTTTCCAAAGCTTCCACTACCAGGCACAGTTCCCAATTTCAGATAGAGGTTTGCTTGCGGGATTCCTGATGCTTTGGTTAAAGAGATGTGTTGTTCCTTCACTACCCAAGGAGGCCTCGCAAAGAACGTCGTCTATCCTGCTGTTTTATTGGCTTACGGGCGACCATTCGGGCTATTACCAGTAATGGTTGCCAAACTCCAGAGCGGACTCCGGGCCCTCTGCAACAGCTTTATGCCAGCAGAGAAGAACAAAGGCAAAGCTGGAAAGGGTAAAGCGCCCGAAGAAGCTGCTACGGTGAAAACACCGAACCCAAGGGTAGAGATGCCCTATACATACTTAATGGCGTGGCTAGTCATACACTGTCCGTTTTTGATGAGTGTTGCGGATTACAACCCAACTGACAAGCCGTTCTTTGTAGAGAAGTACGAGTGCTCTGTCTGGAAGAGCAATTATATGTCTCAAATCCGTAGGACACTCTGTCATCATCAAAACTACGAGATCTTCCGCTGCTTCCCAGACTTCCCTGGGGGAGAGTATGGATCTAAGTTTAAAGATATTTTGGGAGCAAACAAGTTCACCAACTTAACTTCGGGGGCCTTCTGGTGGTTGTTGAACATTCGCCCTGGATATTTGGTATACAGGTAAGACATCATGTGCTATATAGAGTCGTATATCCCGAGTAGATTTGCTCGTCAATTTGGATATACGCAGCTTTATGTAGAAAATCCAAATAAAGGGTTAGCGTACGAGGGAAATCTGTACGTAGGGGCATGGGGCTGGTTCCATTTTGTTGCTGGAGGAACCGGAGCAGAATTTATGCTACCCCTAAAATCGCCAGAGCTAAGCATGGTTTTAAGCTTCTGCACCTGGTACAGCATTGCCAATGCTGATGTGCCCCATTTCTCTATCAACCATAGCTGCTGCAAGGAGATAGAGGCTTTCTACTCTGCCGCAAAGGGGCTAAAAGAGTGAGGGTAAAAGGGATGGATGAATTCCTTGGTGCGGCGGTCGATCCGTCAGATGTTGGCAACTCTGACGGAGATGACGATGATGGTAACGATGATGATGGTGATACTGGTGGTGCTCCTCAAGACTTGGTTCCCCACTCCCAGAGTCCAGCCATCAAACGCCGCGGATCTGTAAGAGGCGAACCGGCAAAGAAAAAGCAGAAATTAGCCCCGGGGACCCTGTTAGTCTCTCAAGAGGCGGCGGTCAAGTTTGCTTCAGACTTGCTGGCCACAACTCTACCTCCGGCACCGGCAGAGGAGAGTAGACCTGCTGCAGTTCCAGGTGCTGCTGAGGTCCCGGCTCCCCCAATAAAATCTATCGAACACTCCACGACGCAACCTCTGGGTAGCGAAACGGGTGCGCTTCTGGAAACAGCGACGTCTCCTCCTTCAAGTCCGACCACAGGACTTGTATCTCCTGTTATGGTTTTTATATTCTATCTTCTTTTCATCATTCATCTCATTATTATATGTAACACTCTTTGTTTGCTTTCTGAAATGCAGGTAGTCAACTCCACTCGCCGATGCATTTGACTACCGGGGGGAGTCTGAGGAACTGGTGGATAACTCTGGCACAACTGGGTCTGTGGGTGGACTGCGTAGTTCTGCGAACGAGTTTGACGCAAACTACTTCACGCCAGCCCCGTGCTCAGTTCCTTCGTCGACTCCTCCTATTGATAAACTAGGGAGTGACGATAGGACAGAGGTTGTCGTTGCAGCCGTAGCAAGAGAGGCTCTCCTATCTCCAAGTCTGCCATCTCCGACACCAATGGTCTGTTCCGAGGAAACTTTTCCAGTAGTAGTTGGTGTGCCCTCTACTCCTCAGCCAGCGATTTTAACATCGTCGACAATAATGGCTGTTGAGACATTGGTGACTCCTCCAGTCCCAAGTCATCCGTCCACAGGGGATGAGGAGAATTTGAAGTTCTCATTTGAAACCACTTCTGTCGCAGGAGGAGCTTCGGGTGAAAACACTCCATCGTCTACTCTTGCTGGTGGTACTGCTCGAGTGATCTATACTAGTGATAATTCGCCTCGGGTTCCCAGTTCTGCCAAATCTTTATTGGCTTTACTGGCCCCGCATGTAATGAGTCTGGTACAGGGACGGGCTTCTTGTTCCTCGACTCCAACGGATGCCACTCTTCCCCTTGTAGACACAACAAAAAAATTTTTTTACAGCGGGGTCCACCCGCGGGAACTTCTCCCGCCGGTGCCAACCCGCTGGAGGGATCCCGCGGGAGGGCACCCGCGGGAGAATTCCCGTGGGTCCCACCTGCGGGTGTCCGCGGGACACCCGCGGGAGCGATCCCGCGTGTTGCCACCCGCGGGAGCAATCCCGCGGGTTGCCACCTGAGGGAGCAATCCCGCAGGT
Organism: Dracaena cambodiana; assembly: GCA_036321105.1. Classification (NCBI taxonomy): domain Eukaryota; kingdom Viridiplantae; phylum Streptophyta; class Magnoliopsida; order Asparagales; family Asparagaceae; genus Dracaena; species Dracaena cambodiana. Next base: position 62,009,163 of record JAYEPQ010000003.1, on the reverse strand, counting down.
GCCAACCCGCGGGTTGTTTTCCGCTTCCGTTCCGCTTCCGTTCAAAAAAAATTATGAGGCGTCATCGCCCATAAAAAAAATTGACAAGACGTCATCGTCTGGCAAAAAAAATTAGGAGGCGTCATCGCCCATAAAAAAAAATGACAAGACGTCATCGTGTCCAAAAAAAAAAAAATTTGAGGCGTTATCACCCAAAAAAAAATTGATAAAACTGGATACAACCCGCAGATGGAATCGCAGGACGCAACCCGCAGATGGAATCGCGTGACACAACCCGCAAATGGACTCGCGGGATGCAACTCGCAGATGGAATCGTGGGACGCAATCCAACCCACGGGATATAGAATCCATAAGACAAAATAATAATAATAATAATAAGATAGTAATAAATAAAAATAAATAAAATAATAAATTGAAATTACCTCAATTACAATAAAAAAGTTAATAAACAAAAAAAACGTGAGGCGAGATTAAAAAAAAAAGGTACTATGCTCGGGTGGGGCCCACCTGGGCCACCCGCACTTTTCTCCCTCTCCCCCGCACAAAAAAATAAATAAAAAAATAAATAAAAATAAATAAAAAATAAATAATAATAATAAAAAGGCAAAAAAAATAAAAAAAAAAGTAAAAAAGAAAAAAAAAGAAAGGGTGTTATCGCCCACAAAAAATTGACAAAGCTATAAAAAAAATTAATTAAAAAAAACATGCAGAATAAGTGTTCTACCCACGGGTTGTATCCCGCGGATGCCAAAAAAAAAATTAAAAATTAAAATAATAATAATAAAATAATAATATAAAAAAATAATAAAAAATAAACAAAAAATATATAAATAAACAATAATAATAATAATAATAATAATAATAATAAACAAAAATAAATTTGCAAGGCCTCATCACTTACCAAAATAAATAAATAAATAAATATATAAAAAATAAAAAAGCTAGGCGTCATCACCTAAAAAAAAAAAAAAAATTTACCCAACACCAACAAGGTAACGGGAAGAGAATTAATTTCTCACCAACCCCATCATACTGGGGGTAGAAAGTATGAACTACCCAACACCGACTAGGTAACGGGAAGAGAATTAATTTCTCGCCAACCCCAACATGCTAGGGGTAAAAAGTATGAATTACCCAACACCGACAAGGTTACGGGAAGAGAATAAATTTCTCGCCAACCCCAACATGCTGGGGGTAAAAAGCATGAATCACCCAACGCCGTCAGGAAAACGGGAAGAGAATAAATTTATCGCCAACCCCAACATGCTGGGGGTAAAAAACATGAACTATCCAACACCGACAAGGTTACGGGAAGAAAATAAATTTCTCGCCAACCCCAACATGCTGGGGGTAAAAAGTATGAATCACCCAATGCCGTCAGGGCAATGGGGAGAGAATAAATTTCTCGCCAACCCCAACATGCTGGAGGTAAAAAACATGAACTACCCAACACCAATAAGGTAACGGGAAGAGAATTAATTTCTCACCAACCCCATCATACTGGGGGTAGAAAGTATGAACTACCCAACACCGACAAGGTAACGGGAAGAGAATTAATTTCTCGCCAACCCCAACATGCTGGGGGTAAAAAGCATGAATTACCCAACGCCGACAAGGCTACGGGAAGAGAATAAATTCTCGCCAACCCCAACATGCTGGGAGTAAAAGCATGAATTGCCTAAAGCTACTAAGGCAAAGGGAAGAGAACCAGTTTCTCGCCAACCCCATCATACTGGGGGTAAAAGCATGAATTGCCCAAAGCTGCTAAAGCAAAGGGAAGAGGAAAAGTTTGATATTTAAACCCAAACAAAATTCTCGACAACTCACCATGCTGAGGGGAATAGCATGGCTTGCCCAACTCAAACGATAGTTGGTAAAGGCTAATCAAATTCGTTGATAGCTGGGGGTTTGCTAAAAATCCTAATCAGATAAATCTCTTGTCACGTTAAGATTTCACCTCTGACAACGAAACTTTTCTCGTCATTTTTCTCCAGCAGAGCAAGCGACACTCTAAAATATTTGTCAAGTTAAAATCATACATCTGACATCATAATTCAAAATCAAATGAGATAAAATCCGATTAAAACTCCTGTCATGTTAAGATTTCACCTCTGACAGAAAAGAAAATTCACACTTCATCAAGTTCAATATTACAGTTTCTGATGAGCTTATTTTTGATATCGTTAAGTTAAAAATTACCTCTGACGAAAATTATCTCTCTATCAAGTTAACAGTTACCTCTGATAGTCCAATTCCAAAGCTAAATACGTTAACTGTCACCTCTGTTTAGTCAGCTTGTCCCTATTACGACCAGATCCTCTGAATAGGTTGAGCTCCAAGACACGTTTAATGTCACCTCTGTCTTTTCCTGATCCGTCATACTAGATGTCACTGAATGGTTAGGATTATAATGAGCACGTTAACATGATACCTCTGCTTGACCTAAAATAAGCATGTTAACATCATACCCCTGCTTGTCACCCAATGAGTACGTTAACATCATACCTCTACTTGTTATCTGATGAGCAAGTTAAAATCATACCTCTGCTTGTTATTGAATATGTTAACAGTTATCTCTGTCTACAAAATCCTTTAAAACGTCTGATAGCTAAAATTAAATAATCCAAAGTGTTTCGAAATTCAGTACGACTCAATACAGAACTTCGAAAACTTTGGATGGGGTTATGTAGACACAAAAAAAAAATTCATAGCGAGGTCCACCTGCGGGAACTTCTCCCGCGGGTTGGCACCCGCGGGAGGGATCCAGCGGGAGAATTCCTGCGGGTCCCACCCGCAGGAGGAATCCCGCGAGTGTCTGCGGGAGGCTCCCGCGGGTGCCCACCCGCGGGAGCGATCCAGCAGGTTGCCACCCGCGGGAGCAATCCCGCAGGTGCCAACCTGCGGGTTATTTTCCGCTTCCGTTCCGCTTCTGTTCCGTTTTGCATGGTGATCCGGATTTTTTGGGATTTAATTGGATTCGATGGAAGAATTTGAGTCGGATTAGAAGCGCTCCTCAATATATAAAATTGGGAATGGAATTCAGAGAAAAAGGAGGAGAGGAGATTCTTTTGGAAAGGAAATTTTTGATGAGGCAATTTTTCAGAGGCCGGAGTCCAAAAATCCAGAGAGGAGATTCTCAATCCAGAGAGATCAGATCGTCAACGGAGTGCAGAATTAAGACTCCACCGCTGCCAGAACCCACAAAAATAAAAGAGAATCGAAATCAATTGATCCCCATTCTTATAATCTCGAATTTATTTTTCTTTTATTGCTGTAATTCAAAATCAAATTGGCAATTTAGAGAAGATTCAATTTTTTGAGCATACACCCCTAGCAGCATCTTCCTTAGCACTGCCTGCTTTAAACACAGACACTGTGGACCCTCTCGAAGAATTCTTCAACCACAGTGTAAATGACTTTTTGCGGCTACTAAGGAGGTGTATTAGAATAATTATGGATGGAAGAGATTTCTTTAATCTTGGACGTCCAATATTGTCCAGCTATCTGGATAATATTGAAAGGATTAGGGGACGTGACCGAGCAGCTCCCTACCGGGCCCACCTTGAAGCTTTGGAGGATCAGGTGAATACGCTAAATACGGTTCGCCAAGCGGATGTGGAAGCGATCACTGAGATCGAGTCGGCGCGGCTACGGGCAGAGTTGGTGGCTCGTCAAGAGGAACTGATGCGCCAAGAGGAAGTCTGGTCTCAGAAGTTGGCAGAACTATGAGCCAGTCAGGAATCAATCCTCAGGGGGTTAGAGATGGTGGACTTCGAGATTGAGGGGAGTCAGGCCGCCATCCTCAGAGCGAGAGAGACTATTGCTAAGGCTCGAGCTATTCTAGAAGCCAACGAGTCTCGGTTAGGGAAATCCGTTAAGAAACGGGAAGAGCTGATCCTTCAACAAGGACAGCTCAAACAAGAAGGCATAATGAGGAGCCGTACTATTGAAGAATCTCGTCAACGGTTGCTCAGCAACTGGCAATAAACGATGATGATTTACGCCGGCAGGCTCAACACTCAGTGGAGGAGACTCGTCGTCGAGTAATTGACGAGACGATGAATAGGTTAAGGCTTCTAGGAGATCCATAACTCTCTTTCATTCTATTCTTTTATTCTTTTTGTAATAAGAACTTGTAATAGAAGAGAGAACTTTTACTGATTCTTTGAATTCTTTTGTAACTTCATTCTTTTTTATTGATGAATAAAGGAAGTCTTTTGATTCTTTTATCTGTTGGCTAGAAAATTTTCTTGCACAACAAATAACTTGTCATCAAAATAGTTCATTTGTTTAGGTAAAACAGTCCAAGGCTCATTTGCGTAACTTGAACTGCTAATACCGAGGTGATCGGGTCAGGATCACCAGATTTCGGCAGAGGCGCCTAATTGCGCATGCCTAGAGTTTGATTGGAGGCGGTTCAAGGCTCTCATGCGTAACTTGAACTGCACATACCTGAGATGATCGGGTCAGGATCACCAGATTTCGGCAGAGGCGCCTAATTGCACATGCCTAGAGTTGATTGGAGGCGGTTCAAGGCTCTCATTCGTAACTCGAACTGCACATACCTGAGATGATCGGGTCGGGATCATGAGATGATCGGCAGAGGCGCCTAATTGCGCATGCCTATATTTTGATTGGAGGCGGTTCAAGGCTCTCATGCGTAACTTGAACTGCATATACCAAGATGATCGGGTCAGGATCACCAGATTTCGGCAGAGGCGCCTAATTGCGCATGCCTAGAGTTTGATTGGAGGTGGTTCAAGGCTCTCATGCGTAACTTGAACTGCACATACCAAGATGATCGGGTCAGGATCACCAGATTTCGGCAGAGACACCTAATTGCGCATGCCTAGTCCAAGTGCTCATGTGCATAACTTGAACTGCTAGATGGTTATACTCGTAGGGATCTAAACCAGATGTGACAGTTACTCTGTCATCATTCTGATTTATTTTAGGCATAGTATTTCTTCAGAAATTTACTGTTGATCAGCATCATCATCCTATCGCCGTTCTGGTTCATCAAGCGATAGGCTCCACTAGAGTATACCGTCTCCACAATAAACGGTCCTTCCCACTTGGGTTCGAATTTACCCTTAATCTTGTGGGTTAGAATCATTGGCCTTTTAATAGCCAGGACCAAGTCTCCTTGTTTAAAAGTCCTTGGTTTAACGTTCTTATTGAACGTTTGCGAGATTCAGGTTTGATACAACTAAATTTGTTGTTGAGCCCTGAGACGTTTTTCATCAAACGCCTCTAGTTCTTGCAATCTTTGTTGATGGCATTTTTTTGTCGTCATCTTTGTGGCTAAGGCCACTCTTAACGATGGTATCTGGATTTCGAGAGGCAAGACGGCCTCACTTCCATAAACCAAGGAGAACGGGGTAGCTTTTGATGGGGTGCGAACGGTGGTGCGATAAGCCTACAAGCACTCTCCTAGCTTTTCATCCCAGTCTCGTTTGTTGGAAGAGACAAACTTTCGAAGGAGTTTAATGATCGTCTTGTTAAAAGTTTCGGCCAATCCATTTGCCGCGGGATTCTGAACTTATCACAGAATCTTGAGAATCCCTGGCTGATGAATTGTGGTCCATTATCATGAATGATCCTTCGGGGGACGCCAAAACGGTAAATGACATGATGCTTAATGAACTTAATCAGATCTGTCGTTTTCACCTCTCTTATGGGCACGGCTTCGGCCCATCTTGAAAAATAATCGGTTATTGCAATAATAAACCGATGTCCTCTGGATAACAAGAGAGTTATTGGCCCCACAATATCCATTCCCCATGCCTCAAATGGCCAACTATCAACGGTACTGTGCAAGTATTCCGGGGGTTGATGAATAAAATTGGGATGTACTTGGCATGCATGGCCATTGCCTCTGTAATCATCTTCGGCCAGTAGTATCCCAGCTTTCTTATACGGTCTCCGAGTTTTGGACCGGGCTGATGAGCTCCACACACTCCATCATGTGTTTCTCTTAGCACTTCATCTGCTTCTACTTTCGATATGCAGCGTAGCAGGAGACCATCACTTGACTTTCTATATGAAGTTTGAAGTGTACGATCAAAGTAAAATCTCGGGGCCTTCCTCTTTATTGAGGCGGCTTCCTTTGGATCCTCTGGTAGTATCCCATACAGGGCGTAATCTATAAATGGAAATCGCCAATCAAGGGGTTCCAGAATTAAGCTTGTCTGGCACACCTCTTTGGTTTGGAATACCGTATCTGGGTGGAGGAGATCCCTGCTACCAATAATGATGCTTTTAGCCTCACCCGGCGGGATCGCCAATATTGCAGCTAGTGCAGCAAGAGCATCTGCATAGACATTCTCATTCCGAGATATATGATAGATATAAAACTGTTCAAAATATCCTGCTAGCTCAATGGCTAGCTGATGATAAGGGATGAGGGCTTCATGTCTGACTTCATATTCACCCGTCATTTGGTTGACGATGAGTTTAGAGTCTCCATATGCCTCTAGATAGTTCACCGTCAGTTGTAGAGCCATTTTTAAGCCGATAATGAGTGTGTTATTTTCCGCCACATTATTCGTGCACGGTTCTGTTAATGAGTAACCGTTAGACAGTATGTGTTTATGTGGGGATATCAGCACAACCCCCACTCCAGCGGCAGATCGTCTGGCAGCACCATCAAAAAATATCTGCCATGGTTGTTCTTTGCTAGTTGTGTTCACCTCCAACGTCTGTTTAGAGTTAGACCAAATTGGATGGTCTGTAAGGAAATCGGCGATCGCCTGTCCCTTCATTGCCTTTTGAGGAACGAGGTGTATTTCATATGGCGATAGCAATAATGCCCACTTTGCCAATCGGCCGTTTAAGGATCCCGGTTTTATCATCAGGATTTCCAAGGGATTAACCCGTGAGATGACATGTATCGTTTGCCCTGAAAGATAGTGTCGTATTGTCTGAACAACGAACATTAGGGCTAAACATTCTATTTCGATGGGGGTATACCGACGCTCAGCCCCGATCATTGTTCTGCTTAAGTAATAAAGGGCGTATTCATGGCCGTGCTCATTATATTGAGCAAGTAATGCTCCTAAAGCATCATCCATGGCCCTTACGTATATAAGGAATGGCTGCCCAGGGACCGGTGCCATAAGAACAGGAGGCTTCGTGAGATATTCTTTGAGATCGTCAAATGCCTGTTGACATGCCTCATCCCATACGAAAGTAACCCCCTTTTTCATGAGTTTGGAGAATGGCTGGCATCGTTCAGATAGGTTAGAAATAAAACGCCAGATATAGGCGAGCTTTCCTTGTAACCCCCTTAACTCTTTAAGATTGCGGGGAGGCGGCATCTCGCTAATTGCTTTTACTTTCTCAGGATCAAGGAAAATTCCTTTTGAGGTGACTACGAATCCAAGGAATTTCCTGCTTGACACCCCCATGAAAGACTTAGCGGGATTCATCTTTAAGTGATGTTTTCGCATAAGGTCGAAGACTGTCCTTAAGTCATGCAGATGATCTTCTTTGTTCTTACTTTTGACCGCTAAGTCATCCACATAGCACTCTACCGTTTTGCGCAGGTGTTCTTTGAATATGACGATCATCGCTCGTTGGTAAGTGGCATCGGCATTCTTTAATCCAAAAGGCATTACCGTATAACAGTATACCCCCAGCGGTGTTCTGAAAGCTGTATGCTTTTCATCATCCGGGTGCATTTTAATCTAGTTATAGCCTGAGAAGCCATCCATAAAGGATATCCTCTTATAACCGCAGGTGTTATCAATCATCACATCGGTGATTGAGAGTGGAAATTCATCCTTAGGGCATGCAGCATTTAGATCACGAAAGTCGATGCATATCCTGATTTTGCCGTTCTTTTTACGAACCGGCACTATGTTAGCCACCCAATCAGGATGTTGCTCTTCACGGATGAATCCGGATTTTATAAGCTTGTTGACCTCAGCAACTATTGCCTCCATCAACTCCGGTCGAAAACGCATTTGCTGTTGCTTTACTGGCTTGACATCTTCTTTGATATTTAGCCGGTGTGTGGCAATCTGAGGATCAAGACCGGGCATGTCTTCATAGCTCCATGCAAACACATCTATATACTCTTTGATAAGAGATATAAGTTCCTCCTTTTCTAAGGGAGTTAGCGTGTCGCTTATGAAGATGGGTTTCGGGTTCTCGTCCGTTCCCATATTGACTTGTACCAATTTATCTTCTGTGGGCAGATCACGCTGTTCAAAGCGGACATCCCAAAGAGTATCCATGTGTTTAGCCCAAGAATCATCTTGAACGTCAATTAGCTCCTCGTCGCTTTCTGGTGCGGCTGAAACAATATTTACCGTTAAAGATTGAAACCAAGCGCCGGTATTTTGACCCGAGTCATGGTCAAGTGGATGTAATTCCTCATTGGCTGAAGAGCTTTCTTCGTATTTGTGAGGTGATGAGGAAGGAGTAGACACATAGCCCAACCCCCTACGAGTCTTTTGATAATAGTCTGGCCTCTTTTCTCTCGGTCTAAACGAAGGTATGAGATTTCGTCGCCCTTTTCCAAAGTTTAATCCCGATTTCTGGGTAAAATTATAACGCAACTTTTCCATCATTTGTCAGGATTTCTGTTCATATAAGTGAAATTGAGGTGATGATTGTTCATCACTTTCACTGGTTTGTCGAGGTGACGTAATTACTTTGCTGAGGTGACGTAATTACTTTGCCAAACATGATCGGCCTTTGGGACCCCTGTCGAGGAGGCACTTTAAAGAAGTGACCTTGTCTCTTAGTTATTTTTGATAGAGAGAGGAGGGATGACTTGAGTGGCAAATGGTATGCCGCCAGAACTTCAAGTTTGGACAGGCCATCCACTTCGATGGAAGTACAAGAAGATTCAGACTCTGTAACTACAGCAGGCTCGTGGACTAACTTTATATTTTCATTGATAATCCACTCATTCTCTACTACATCAGCTACATTATGGTCAAAATTCAAATTAAAATCTATGTGAGGATTGATTTCATAGTCACCCCCATCGTTATTTTCGGGAGGCTCCTCATTGCCGCTTTCGTCAAGCTTTTGAGGCTTACTGAGGTTGTCGTTGGAGACTTCGTGGGCTAGTTTGTAGAGCATAGCATCTGTGAAGTAGTTTTCCAGCCCTTTGAAAGGTTGCCTATCTGCAACTAAAGTCTGGACTTCTCCTTATTCATCACAGTATTTCATACACTGGTGGAGAGTCGACGGGACAATCATATAGGAGTGGATCCAAGGGCGTCCCAGTAAAATAGTGTAGGAAGTGTTTGCATCAATGACGTAGCATGTGACCTATGTCCTCAAATCCCCAATTTGACATCGGAGTCGGATCTTTCCAAAGGGACAGCTATCATTGGCATTAAACCTATATATTGTAGTATTAGTTGGTGTCAGGCGATAGGGAGAAATCCCCAATAGCAGCATCAACCTTCTGGGAATGACGCTTAGTGCAGACCCCGGATCGATTTGGATGTGATCCACCTTCGTGGATCCGACATACCCGGTGAAATATAAAGGCCTGTTGTGCTTTATATTCCTTACCTGCATATACTCTGGAGAGAAGGTAATCCGTGGGACCTGCCTCCTCACTTGATGACAGCGGGGGCAAGAGTCCTATTCTTGATCAGCCGGCTTGACAATCTGAGCTAGGAATGACTCAAAGTCTGCCAGGGCTTCTCTAAATGCCTCGCGAGTTGATTTCAATAATCGTAACAATTCGTACAACGTGACTCGAGCTGGAATATTAGCCAGCTGAGCTATTATGTCAAATTTGAAGGTAGCGTCCTTGACTCCTTCATCTTTTCCAGGATTTTTCTGGAAACGAAGCCCTTTCTGCTTTGCAGGTTTTGCAAGTTCTCCGTATATACCTTTCGGGTCTACTCTGCTGTAGTCCTTAAGATATGTTTTACCCGATCGAGTGCCGAAAGGGCCTGCCTCATCTTGATGAGTGGCCATAGCTTCGGGCTTCTCTTCAGAGTCTGTAAGTGCCCCTGCAATTATGTATTCATCTTTTATTTTTGCGGAAATAGCATTACTAGTCCGCTTTTTCCTTTGACCCCCTGCAGTAGTCCACTGTTCATCCTGTAGTAAATCAGGGTAGACCCACATGATTTCCCCCTTTTGAGTTGTTACGGGGACAAGTCCTTCTTGTGCTTTATTATGCAGGTCACGATTTTTTGTAACCAGCTTCCCCTTTGGTATTGGGGTCACCCCCGCGGGGAACTCATGGGTTCCAACCACTAAGGTTGTCATATTGACAGTGACTTTCTTTTGTTCGTCTTTAAGCGTCAGAACTCCAGTTTCTATCAGTGCTTGGATTCTGTTCTTCAGAGGGTAACAATCCTTGATAGGGTGTCCGACATTCCGGTGGTAGAGGCAATAGTTGGGGTCATTGGTTTTACCAGCGTCCTCCGATTTTCTATTCTCCGGAGTTTCAACATTCCCTTCCTAAGGAGTAGATGAAAAAGTGTGGGCGTTTGTTCTGCCTTGAAAGTATAGGTCCTCTCTTGCTGGGGCCTATTTTGTCTTGCGTCCTTCTGATTTTAGCGTTTTGGGGTCGGAGGACTTGTCTTCTGTGGAGCTGTCTCTGACGCCATCGTCGCTTTCCCTTTATTCTTATTATTATTTTGGGTATACGGCCTATTATTTTCGGTATTTCTCGATCCACGAGACTGTTCAACTCGATGGATCAAGTTCTCGGCTTGCTCTCCTTGTTTGAGCAAATCTCTCCATGTTTTAGACTCTACAGCCCCCATTTTTAGAAGCACGTTAGTTTTAAGATTATGTCGATATGTCTCTACCAGAGTTTCCTGGACCATTCCGTGTTTGCAATGCACGGACTTCTCCCGGAATCTTTCTATAAAGTCTTTTACTGTTTCTTATTCCCTTTGTTTAGTTGCAAGGAGGGAATGAACCGTAATTTTGGTATCATCCTCAAAGAAACGTGAGAGAAATAATTTCTCAACATCAAACCAGGTATTAATAGTACCTGGGGGCAACTGCATAAACCAAGTGAAGGCAGGCCCTCGCAAGGTACTTACAAATACCTTGGTCATTACTAGGTCATTGCCCATTAAATGTCCTGCCTGGGACAAAAAGTAATAAATATGTTGACTGGGAGACCTTTTCCCGTCATACGACTCCAATTTGAGCGGTTTATATTTCTGAGGATATGGTATCATATCCCATTCAGGCGGATATGGTCTCGAGACCCCTGATTCTTTCAACTCCTTCTTGTGCATTAATGCTTCGAGTTGATTTTGTAACTTCTCTATTTTCTCTCCATGTGGGTCATGAAAAGAATATTTGTCCTCATCCTCATGTGTTGAGTGAGCTTTTTCTTCCTTATCTTCCTCGTTCAGTTAATTGAACGAGGTTTCTTTTTCTTTCTTAGCGTTATCCTCAACAATCTTCTGAGTATTTTCGACCACTTTCGAGAGCATTATTTTAAGATCTTCAATTGTCTTTTGTTGCTCCCGAATCATCTTTTCTTAGGCTTCAAATCTTTGATCGATGTCGTCAGATTTATCCGCCATATGTGATGCTGAATTTTGTAGCCAAGATGATGCAGAGGAACGAGGTGAAGTTATATCCGAGTTATCGCTGTCGTCGTCATAAGAACCTTTTACAAGTTTCTTATAGTTTCGAGGCGGGACAGCTCCTGATTTAAGTCTGGTAAAGTGATGAGGTTCTTCATCACTTGATTCTGAGTTATCATCTCTTTCAATGACTTTCTTACCCTTTCCGACCATATTGGAGGTTATAATTCTCCATTCTTTTAGGAGAGTAGCTTTCATTTTCTTAGCAGGGTTTTTGCCCGACTCGTTTAATCGGTCGAACACCGATACCCTGTTCTTGCTGCAACAACAATTATCGATTACAGCGGATACCGCTGTCATAAGCTGCTGGCAGTGACAAGTTGGTTCAAGTTGAACTTGTTCTATACTTCTCTTCTTTGCTAAGTACTCCCTGAGGTCGGTAGAGTTGTGGGGCCCACTCATCTGCTGAGAGGGTCTGAGGGCCCACTAAAATTTCTTGGGATCTCTGGAGTCCAGTTCTGATCCACTGGAGTGATGATCAATTCTGATTTTGTATTCAGATTGATTTTCGCGAAACTGAGAGATAGCTTCGCGTTTTGGAACGCGTAGCTGAAAAATAGCCCCGCGTTTTGCTACGCTAGCCTCGCGTTTTACGCTGGTTTGGCGTTCCTTCAGAAGTTTATCTTCTGGAACCTTAGCCCCGCGTGGAAGAAAATTCTTGCACGCTGGCTTACTCTTGCGATTAACGCAAGTCACAACTTCGTGTCTAGCGCGATTTTTACGATTAACGACAATCTGCCAATCATCTTCGCGGAGCTGAGGAATCTTGCGTTTATTGCAAGTAATACTGGCTTCGCGTTTAGCGCTAAGCTCAGTATTAGCCTCGCATGGAGAATACACGCTGGCTGTAAGGAAATTTTATCCTCGCATGTATCGTGAGTGTCAAAAATCTTGCATTTATCGCAAGTTGAACTGGCTTCACGTTTATCGTTAAGCCCAGTAATAGCCTCGCGTGGAGAATCACACGCTGGCTTTAGGGAAGTTTTATCCTCGCGTTTATCGCGAGTATCAAAAATCTTGCGTTTATCGCAAGTTGAACTGGCTTGGCGTTTATATCTAAGTCCAGTAATAGCCTCGCATGGAGAATCACACACTGACTGTAAGGAAGTTTTATCCTCGCGTTTATCACGAGTGTCAGAATTTTTGCGATTAACGCAAATCTTACTGGCTTCGCGTTTATCGCTAAGCCTAGTAATAGCCTCGCGTGGAGAATCACACGCTGGCTTGTCCTTGCGATTAACGCAAGTTGTATCTTCGCGTTTAACGCGATACTGACTGGTCTTGCGGTTAGCGCCAGCCAGTTTGCAAGGGATCATAGCCTCGCGTTCAATGAAGTTAGCCTCGCGTTCAATGCGGGCTTTGAGGGCCTTTCGCCTAGCTCTCCGATTTCTATTTCGCAGTTGGGTTCTGGTCAATCCAGTTTCCATGCTTTCTTCGGCAGTAGAGAGGTCATCCTCTGGTAGGATTTCCTGCCCAAACAATGACTCCATGGCCACGGTTTCCAAGAATGCTCGTTCCTCGGTGGATACCTTTTTACCCGTTCCTCGGGTATTGGAACGCACGCGACGATAGTGTCGCGTTTCGTTCAGGTTACCTGATTCAGAGGAGAGATACTCCTCATACTTCTGCTGGTCGATTTTCACGACCAGCATATCTACGTCAGATCCGATCCTATCGACGTCAGATTGCTCCACGATCTCTTCTTCGGTGAAAGAGACGCCTCCCACTGTGGTCGCCAGTTTGTTCGCAGCAGAATTTCTTTGCTTTCCTTCGATTGAATTAACTTAAATTATAATGAAAGTGAACAAGAAAAAGAAAAAATAAACGAGAGGATTTTATATCTCAATCGCTCTCTTTTACAATGATAACGTGGGATCTGTGTGGCGATGAGATCTATCGATGTAGTTCCTTTGGACGATCTGACGACGAACTCTTCTCTTGAAGAAGGCGGCCGACTGTAGAACTGATCTTCTTTGGTCTTGATTCGTTCAAAACTCTATGCGTAACTCGAACTTCTCCACAACTCCAGAAAAAGATCCCTAGGGCTTCCTCAAAGGGGTATTTATAGCCTTAGGATGATATGAGAGTTTCTATCTAAATAGAATTCGTACTCCTCAAGGATTCCAATCAAATATCTTAGTTTTGATTTAAATCTCTTGATTTTAGAGTTCTGGTCGGACTTAATTTGGGTACTTGGATAAACCCAAATCTTAATCTCAATCAATTTAAGATTCTGGTTATCTGCTCATGTATAGTTACACTCATCAAAACGCGGAGCTAAGAAACCAGAACGCAGAGCTATTGATTAGCTCCGCGTTTTGTTCAAACGCGAGGCTAAAATAGCCAAACACGGAGCTGCGGAGTTAGCTCCGCGTTCTGTTGTGGAAAATCCTATTTTCTTAGAAATTTTCACTGCCAACATTGACGTCTCCGTCACGTATCCTAGTGACTCTATTTGGTGCTCCGTCGCTGAAAACTAATGTGTCATTTTTGGCTCCTGCTCATCTCCAAAGGTGTCGCTTTTGACGTCTTCGTCTTATGTCCAAGTGACTTCACCTGCTGTTTTATCGTCAAAATCTAGTGTGTTATTTTCAACTCCTTCTTCGTCGTCACCGTCACCTTCAAAGACGCAGCCTTTGCTATCTCTATCTCCTCCTCTGATGACTTCGTCTGTTACTCCGTTGCCGCCTCCTATGCCAGATATCCCATCTACTGCTCCCCCACAAAAATCTGATGCATCGTCGTCGACTCCACCGTCTCCATCTTATGTGTTGCCGCCCTCGACAGGACTGGCTGGATCGCCTGACGGTGCCAAGGATGTTGGCTCCGTTGCTAGCGGCACCGCTCTCCATGTTCTCTCGCTATCTGCGGCTGTCGTGGGATTGTTACCCAATCCTTAGCATATTTAGATTCCCCTCCTATCATCTATTACGTCTAATCCTCCTGATTGCCCACTAGTTTCTCTTTTTACCAAGACTCATCCATTTGATTGTCATTATGATCTCGTTTCCAAACTTAAGTTGGTTTCTTCCAAGGGGATATTAGAATATCTCACTAATTTAGGATGTCTTACTAAATTAGAATATTTGATAAATCCTCTAATTTATTAGCATATCTCAAAATATCTTTTTAAAATAATATATTTGTTAGATATCTTTAAATATGCTGATTATACTAATTGATAATTATATGTAATTAGGATTAAATTATATATTCTCATGTATTTACATTTTATACTTGTCTCCTTCACCTATAAAAAAGATTATCACCATTGAACTATTTTATTTAAATAAAAAAAACCTCATAATACAAAACTTTTTTTCTCTCCTTGGTTCATAGTTTTATCAGTCAATAAATATATGCATTAAGCAACCCCAGCAATGACAACTCACTCATCCGTACAACAAAAAACAATATAAAATGTTACTGAACTGTATTATATATTTAATCTATAAACCAATCCTTGTGATGCATAAGACCAATTGCATAACATTAGAATGGCGGAAAGATAAATCAATGATTACCATTAAAAGGCTTCCTTAGTAAGTGAGAATCTACATATGCAGATATATGTCTAGAATAATGAGATAATTGTACCTTTTGCCCATAAGAATCTCAATCTACAATGAAGATAATAATATAATAATTCTCGTAGTAGATGCAAACAGCTATTGGGATCTAGAAAGAAACTTTATCTTCCAGTCATATTATAACTTAGACCACCCTGTTAAATCATACGTGTATCATGCACGGAGTCGGGTTTGGATATCCGAATACCAACATGATGGCATATACTACTTAGTTACATGAGAATTGATAGATCCAAGAATTAGTCTTTGGTTTTCTTTATATAAATTTTGAATTAAAAATAAAAAAATATTTTTTAAATTCAAAAATCAGAATAGGCCGGGTCAAGGGCTGGCTCTTGACCCGATTATTCTTATTCCTACTTATATATTCTCCAGCCACCATATTGATTTATAATGCCAATATTGTAAATTTTAAGAACTTGAGAGAAAAATGATGGATACTATGAATAACGAAAATATCTTACGCAAAGATAGTTAGAGGTAGTCCAATAATGTATCGATTCCTAATGTACAAAACTGCATAGTTTGGATATTAATATGGAAAGAAAAATACTTCGTCAACCAAAACAGAAGAAGATGAATATTGTAGGGTTTGCAAAAGAATCGAAAGGGTATATTTTTCTAATCCTGCACGAGGGCATCAAGAAGAAGAATAGAAATATTATTAACAAATTAAGACTAATAATTGTACCTTCATATATTTTATGTATCTATGTAAAATGCTAGATCATGTATTACAATAGCTACATGTTGATATTTGATACAGTATATATTGCAGCTCCAATTATAGAGAAACTATCCTTTCTTGTTACTTTAGTTTTATATGTTGTTTCTCCACTCTTAAGAATAATTGTTTTTTTAATTTTTCCTTTCTTTCTTCTTCTTCTTCTTCTTCTTCTTCTTCTTCTTCTTCTTCTTCTTCTTCTTCTTCTGACAAAGCCTCGTAACCTGGACCAGAACCTATTAGAACTTTTAACAACTTACCCCAACCCTTCACCTTCCCTGCCACATGAGGTAGAATCCAGAATCATCCATCAAATATTTCAGAATCCTTCCGTTATTTATTCCGAAAAACTCAGAGGTGTATGTATCTAACACGCGTTCGCTTTTGATGGTAGGGTTCACACATTCGATAGATTGTGAACAAAATAACAAGAATTTCGTTTTAATGATAGTCATAGAAACAACTGTCGATGCTGCATAACATTGTCATAATTTCACTAAAATATTCAATTCACAAAACATTGAAATATCCACGCAATAAAATTACTAGCGGGCAAGCATATTTAAGGATATTATTAGTTTTCGTATAGTTACTATCTTTATATTTTTATCTTTTAATACATTCTATGACATATATTCACTTATACTCTTCTTGCTTCTATGTAAGTTGACAATATAGTGGATATTACATTTTATTGCATGGAAAAGAATCAAAACTATACCAATCGAAAAGATCATCTAGCTATATATATATATAGAGAGAGAGAGAGAGAGAGAGAGACCTAATGCATTTTTTCAAAAAAACCTTCTACATGCAAACATCCTATTCATCATATTGGTCCACATAAGTGCCATAGGAGGAAGTCTCTCCTATGACATAGTTTTTCCCGTTTCCTTATATATATATATAGAGAGAGAGAGAGACGCCATTCATATCGATCTCCATTACCTACAATCTAAATAAACAAATTAAAGGTCTCGTGATCTTCTTACCATTTTTTTCATAGATTTAGATGTGGAAATCAGACCATTGATTTTGTAACAGTCCAAAATTAAATTGTAACATATATATGTCTTAGATTACATATGAAGAACACCATGACACTAGCAAAATCTAACTAATTGTCGCTACCAATTGAGATTTTTTTTCCTCATAGCAGCCAAATCATTTATCATCACATAAATAAATTATATGATATTCATCTTTCTAGAAATATTTCATGGATAGTACAAGTGAACATGGACACTTTCTCATATGACCCCCAAGGGAAATATATTATAATTAGCCCCTCTGTGACAATTTAAACTTGTGTACTTATCCACATGTCTTCATTCTACTTGATGAATAATATGTGCATGTCTTGTGGCTCACACACTTGAACTACACCACCACAGCCCCACCCCCCAAATGTACATGTAGGATATAAAATAGAGCAACTTGTGGCCATGATAACAAGAACCTTTTGTTAATTATGAACAATAAGTAACTTACTATTTCCCTTTTATTTATTTTGATGATCAATCATCTATAACAAAACTTGAGAGGAGAGATGAAGCACTGCAAGATATTCTTTTGGGGGTGGATATGTCATATTCATCATCATTTTTAGTGTACCTGCCACTGCAAACAGTTCTTCTCTCTCTCTCTCTCTCTCTGACCCCTCATTTTTTTTTTTTTGTCCTTCTCTCTCTCTCTCTCAATAAATGCCTCTCCATTCTTCCTTCATCCTTCCCTTTCCTTTGTTGCAGTAGTAAGCTAAGGCTGCTGCAGGCCTTGCAATAAAAAAAATTTCTCTGATGATCAATTAAGTCTCACTTGCGAACTGAATTGATTTAGAAAGATCTCTCTGTTGCTTCTTCTGTTGGCTACAGCAGCAGTTTCTTCTGTCTCTTGGGAGGAGCGAACACCTTCAATTCAACTGCTTCTGGAAAAGTTCAGGCAAGCTAGGGAGAGAAGGTTCAGGACTTTTCTTTGCATCCCCCCAGAGATCAGGTAATTGATTATAGATCTCTCTCGCCTATCTCCACTACTTACTAATATAGAGAAATATGAGAGAGAGAGAGAGAGAGAGAGAGAGAGAGAGCGGGGGTGAGGGGTGGGTGGCTAGGTAGTATTGTGAGAGCTATCTAGGGTTTTGTTACAACATGGCTTTCTTTAAGATCAACATTAGATCTTTCAAGAGCAAAAGCTAGAAACATGGGAGAATCTTCACTGTAGAAGTTTAGTACTGCAAATGATTCTAATATAATTAAATTAAGGGTGGGTTGGAATGAGAACTTATGTAGAGATTTACACAGTTTGTGTATCTAATTCTCCCCTGAGATTTTCGTAAAATTTTAAAGCTAAACTCCCAGAAATCAAGAACCAGTAATATCAAACCCTAACCCTAATATGAACTAATATTGTTTCAGTGTCAATTGAAGCCCCCCTTGCTTATATAGATTAGCAATTTTTTCTTTAATAGAAGGCTAGATAGTCATCAATTTTTGAAGATGAACTTAAATGATCATCTCATTGTATTGAAAGGCTAGCTAACTTTTTATTGTTATTGTTGCCTTTCAATAGATTAATTAATTAAATGAAATATACATATACATATTGTTTAGCCTTGGATTTTCTTATGAATCATCGGTTAAATGTTGATAAAAACTTAACATTTCTTCTCGACTTAGTACTATTGGATGGCATCTTCATCATCTTCAAGTGGTTCCAACTCACCTTGCGCCGCCTGCAAGTTCCTGAGGCGGAAGTGCATGCCCGGCTGCATCTTCGCCCCCTACTTCCCTCCGGAGGAACCTCAAAAATTCATCAATGTCCACAAGATCTTCGGAGCCAGCAATGTCACCAAGCTCCTCAACGACCTCCTCCCTCACCAGAGGGAAGACGCTGTCAACTCTCTCGCATATGAGGCCGAGGCCCGGATCAAGGACCCCGTATATGGTTGCGTTGGCGCTATATCAGTCCTCCAAAGAGAGGTCCAGAGGCTTCAGAAGGAGCTGGACGCTGCCAATGCTGACCTCTTGCGACTTGCCTGCGGCGAAATTATTCCTACGGGGTTGCCGTTGCAGCCGCCGCAGGTTGGGCCGCAACCGGCTGCTCCTTACTACCATGCTCTTCCTCCATTTCCTCCTCCATGGACTACCGCTAGCAGTTACAATAACAACAATAACAGAAATAATAACAGGCAAGGTGGGATTTGATCATTTGGTGAGTGACATGCATATAATCATGGTACGTATTAATTGACAAGAAAAAAGATATTCTATTGTTAAGTAATGATTAAGACCGTAATTAATAATCATGACATGAGCCACAATTTGCCATATTTCAAGTGTGGAGTAAGTTTACATAAAGAAGCCATGCATATATGGTGAATTATGTCTTGATCTCTAGCTTGTTTATTGCTTTTTAATGCATATTTTAGTTGTTGAGTGGAGGTTTATATTCTCTTTGCCAGTGTCATGGGGTAAATTCTCCCTTCTTGTTATAGCAATATATAAGTGAGTGTTTGTGCTTATATTCTCATTCATCTCCCCCTTTGGATCATCATATTCTTAGTTAAGTTTTGTTTTCTTTTTTGTGTTTTTTTTAAGTTGTTAAATAATGATCACACTTTATAAAGAATTCTAGAACAAGGTCATGCTTATGATGGGCTTAATTTGGATTCTCTATGCAATAGTGTGTTTATTTATGCTGAGATTAGAGGTTCTCAATATATATATTACCTTCATGATCTTCATTTTAAAAAATAAATAAATAAATAAACTTAAAAAGGGAAAGAGAGAGATCAGAGAGAGAGAGAGAGAGAATAATGTAAACATGTATTCTGTACTTAATTATATCTAAGCATTGCGTGAAGCTTTTATAATCTTATGTTTTCTATATGTTCTTTTGGTTTTCTTAGTATATTGAAAAATAAAGGGCTTTGGCATATCCTACATGCATAAATTTCAAAAGTAGAAAGATCTCACTAGACTGTGAGAAGAACTTCACTGTGAGCAAAACATTATAATTCCTATATATATACTTTTATTGGATTACTATATATTTCTTGCTAGCTCACCTAACTTTTTCTGAACTGATAGTATACACACAAATGGAACTCACACAAGAGTGGGCTTTTCGTCGAATTTTCTTCAGCTGGCAACACAAAAACCCATCATTTCATTTTTTTTCTTTTTATGTTTAATATAATTATATGATCTTTCCCTCCTTATCTTCTTTAATATTAAATATCAACGAATTTATTTTTCTTTTGGTCAGATATATATGAGATATTGTTTTCACAAAAAACTGCTAATTTTGTACCCGCTTAATATGAATGACATAGTCAAAACTGAAAATTAAAAAGTTGGGTGGGAGTAAACTCAAGAAGATTGAGATCATGATCTTAAAAAATTGTGAAAAGAAAGAAAGGGTGGGATTTTCTGACAGTACATATCCTCTATTCTGAAATATTTTGTGGGCTAAATTTCACAAGGTTATATCATTAACCTTCACGGTTGTGACATTAAATTATCAAAAAATTGCAAAATTACAATAAAGCACAATATACTTCACATTGAAGTAAAATACTGAGACACGTAAATCTTAATTATACTTCTGCAAAGACATAAAGACCTCCTCTTCAAGGCATTTTTCATCGTGTTTTTCCCCTAAATTTTATCAAGTATTTGGTCATATGACCTGGTCTGAGAAGACAAAGTAATCGAGATATAGTTTTCTATAAGTTATTTAAAAAAAAAA
Organism: Dracaena cambodiana; assembly: GCA_036321105.1. NCBI lineage: Eukaryota > Viridiplantae > Streptophyta > Magnoliopsida > Asparagales > Asparagaceae > Dracaena > Dracaena cambodiana. Next base: position 61,988,509 of record JAYEPQ010000003.1, on the reverse strand, counting down.
AGAAGTAATAATTTTCATATTTACTTATTGTAATTTTAAAATTCATGCTAGCTTAGTATTAGCCCGGTTTGTATAAAAGAAAATATAGAAAAATCGGAGATTAATGAATATGAGATTTTCATAATCTAACCCTCTTCCTATGGCAAATCTTAATAACGGGTGCTTAATTATAGTACCTTAGCAAGCTCCTAGTCATGTAGGAATGTCACGGTTAAGCCGGTTGCTTAGAGCAACACAATAGTTAACATATTTTCTTGAATGTACAGATATTTTATATTCAGGAATTTTACTGTCTTATCCTAGAGATAAATATGTGACCATCACATGAATCACCGTCAATATCATTCACCACTAGCTAGGTAGCGGTCAAATATTGTTAACTAGTATTGTATCATTTGGAAGCCTAATATGCAAGCATGCTCCTAAGTTTATTGTTATTATCTGAATAACCTTAAAACTTAATTTGCCACACGCTCACACAAATATTGCAATCTTTATGTCTATGGTGAAGAAATATTTGTGGTTAATTAGTAAGTTCATATGTATACATACTAATGCATTACTCTTTAATTAAAAGTTCATTTTGTTTGCATTGTAGAGAATGGAGCTAGCATGACCCATTCTCTAGTTTCTTGCCATTTTCAATGTTATAGTCTTCAGTAGTGTACTACCTCCAACAAAGATGTCACGTACGTCAACCTATTCCATGATAAGTCTATGATCGATCTCCGTAGGAACTGATCGCTGACCTTGTTTATTTCTTTTCTGTTCTTAGAAAGACAGCCAACTTGCACTCCTGTTCATTTCTCCATGAGATTGGCTCCTGTCTCATCTTACGTAGGCTCACTCAACTTTGCCTGTGAAGTTTAACTTGATCAAAGGATTACACTATACATGGTCTTGTTTTGCTACATGGTTTGGATTTGGTTTGGTTTGGTTTGTTTTTCCAAGGGATTATGTATGATCTTAACTGTCTACATGTGTGCCTGTATGAAACTCTTTCGACATTTTAATTTCCTCACAACAAAGGTTATATTTAGCCCAATTTTAAACCTCGGACTATATATCTCATAGTTATGCAAAAAAGAAGTTGCTCGATATAAATAATTGAGATTGTAATATTATAATATTAACGGGTAAATGCAATGGATGCCGAGTTCGTTGTTTTATGTGATTACTTTTTTACTATTAATTATTTTGTTTTAGCTAAGTGATGCGGGATGAAAGTCAAATTAGAGTTTATTGTTAAAGAGATTAGGAGAAGAACAAAAAAAAAAAAAAAAAGAACTTTTGTATAAAATTAGAACAAAAATAAATAGATAAAGATTGATATGGAAATCCATCCCGATGATCTCTCACCCACGCTTAGTGAATCCATGAGAAGATATTTAAAACTTGTTTTGAAATCCACCCAAGTGAATTCACGTCAACTGTTAGTAAATCCATAAGAGAGATTTTAATATGTGAATTGACACATAGTTTTCACAAATTTTTCATTTCATTCATTCTTTATTTCAATTGCTTATTACAAAGTTTATTTATAGAAAATTTCAAACAATAATGATGAGAAAAAAATCCAATCAAAATCAAACAAAATCCTTTCAGATCTAGTTTCCAAAATCAAACAAAATACTACAAGATCTTATTAAAATCCTAATAATAAATATAAGAATCATATCAAATCATTTCTGAGATAATATGATTTTCATCACTATGTATCATCTATCCTATTGCCTAGCAAGAGATGTATCATATGCATTTTACTTATAGTTTTGTTTCATTAAATTCTGATTAAATATATATAATAGGACTACATTCTATTTAAGCTGAAAGAAAATTATGATTATAATATGAATAGGTTCGAAATTATATTTCTTGTGCGATAACGAAATTCAAACTCTGACACTAGTATTGCTCATATATAAAGATGGAGCGGTTTCATTTAGAAAATTGATATGCCTCCTGTAATCAAGTTCTCACGTACGTCATATGCATCACTAACACAAACTGAATAAGTAAATGATAAAGAGGAAATATCATGTAATTTCGATAGAATATACAAACTTCTCTTAAAAAGGTAGTGGGTGCCAACTTTTTGATTAAAAAAAAAAAATCAAATTAAAATAAATATTTATTTTTCTACTACTAGCTGGGGGAGAACCGAGGGTTCTAATTCTCTGCAATTAATTTGCAGCTAATATTCTCTCTTTGTTGGTTCTTACTCCTCCGCACCTTCTACTATATTTTGGTTTCTCTTTGGCTAACTTTGTTTATTGAGATCCATTATCTACATTCTTTAGGACTTTGATCCTTTGACTGAAAATAATCTATATTTGAAGTCAAAATCCAAGATTTGAAGAATTTGTTTCTGAAAAGTTGAATCTTATCTCTAAGCGCAAGTTGTATGGCACTTTAAAATAAGCAACCTAACTAGTGTAGAGCTTAAATATGACTCTTACAAGAATCTTACCTGTTAGCTCGATCTACTTCTTGGAGTACTTGTTATGTTCTAAGAATCATATTGAATGTTAATTGGACGCTAGAGAATTCAAAGGGAAAAGAAAAAAAAGGTAACATAGGCAAGTTGATGATTGACATGACAAGAGCATAGATATAACTTTATTGACCAACAAAAAAGTAGTTATCATAGAGAGGAAAGGTGTAGTTATTGTTAAGCCACGAGCAAGGTACATGCAAAGGGATGAACTCATTGATTGTATGGTCCGTATGAGAACTGTTCTTCTTCATGGGGTGTCGGCTCTCTATACTATTCCAAGCAAAACAATGTATAGTTTGAGTAGTTTCTAGCAATTAAGGAGTTTTTTTTTTTTTTAGCATAAATGGTGGACGGTGCCTCTGCATTCCATTAATAAGTATTTAATAAAATATAATGTAGATATATAAGTTACATAGAAGTCCATCACATCCGAGATGACAAATAATTAATACAAAAATAATAGTAAGAAAATATCAAACCTAGGAGGTGGCCATGGTTGGTAGTCTAGAAACTCCTACATGTTCTGTTCCTTCCACCTCAGTCCTCTGCTGAGTTTGGTCTCTGCCTCCACTGATTCCTTCCTGCAATGGAGACATCTGGATCGACATAGAACTGAAAGTCCAGGCGTCTTCTGGAATCTCAACATAGTGGTCTAACCTCCGAGGTTTCATAAGGATCCTCCTCTTGTATTGTACCTGTCTAGAGAGTAATATCCTGCTCAATTTGACAACATATTTGGGAAATTTTTGAAATCATTATTGAGGTGATTTCAATTGGATAGAAAATGTATAAGGTCTATATATCATGCTTTCAACATATTGGCCCTCACCATCCGCTGAAAAACGATTAACATGTGGAGTTCCGCATATACCATTTTTGTATATATATACATAAGAACGTGGAAGCTGCAGATAATATTGTCCTACATTCTTCTGCCTTCAACACATCCAATATCATAAATATGGGTACTCGAATTTGTTGAATTTGTTGCGAGACCAATGATCATGATCGTCATGTTGAATTCATGTATGTTTGAACTTGAATCTTTGAGTCAATTCACTAGTTCAAAAATAAATGAATTAGGTGAATGGAAAATGGTTTCAAAGAGGAGTACATAGTAAATGGAACAAAAAGGAAAGAAGAAAAAAATAGTCCCACATTGACTAGAGATTTGTTAGGATGTGGGTTTATATATGATTGTTTGTTCCATGACATTATTTATGTAAGAAGAGGAGAAACCTTAAGCACCACGGGTGGTGCTACGCACGCGCACGTGCTTGTGCGAGGGCGAATGGGCGTTTAGGGCGCATTGAGCGCTTTAGTGGCGCACTTGGCACTTAAATAGGCCTTTGTCCAGACTTTTTAGAACATACAATATACATAATTTTTCCTTCTTCTGCAGACAGAAACTTGGTCTTTTTGACAGAGAGTTGATTGCGGCTTCCTTCCTGTTGCAGGCCGGTCGTTGTATCCTGAGAGACCGACAGAATTTTTCCTTCTTCTTCAGACAGAAACTTGGTCTTTTTGACAGAGAGTTGATTGCGGCTTCCTTCCTGTTGCAGGCCGGTCGTTGTATCCTGAGAGACCGACGCCCATTGCAATCCAGAAGCAAGCGGTGGAGGGCGAATCGGTTTTAAGGAGATAGTGTTCAACACTAGCCTCGATCATCTTCCTGTCTTCATCAATTCTGCATACGTTCATCCTTCTGAATACAGGTTTTTCTTAATCCAGTAATTATTTATTCTGTTTAGAATAGTAAACTAGTTAAGGAAGAACAGTTTAATAGTTTTCTGTAAACAGTAATAGGAATATTGGAAAGATATAGACTGCTATTATACATATTAATTCGTAATTCTTCTTCTCCAACTTTATTTCTGATTGAAATATAACACTGAAACCTGTGCATAATAACAGAATTAATTCTGTGCATGATAACAGTAGTAATTCTGTACATAATAATAGTAGTAATTCTGTTAACTAATAACAGTAATAAGTCTGCCCATGTTAATCTGAAACATTAGCAAATTATTTATCCAACATTCTTAAAACCGATTTTTTTTGTTTTAGATTAATTTCGAATACTGTCATAATAGTGTTTAATCACTAGTTATTTAAATCTAATTGCTTCTGGAAAAAGATAGTTAAATCTGTTTAGAGGAAGAAATATATTTAGAAATCTTGTGGTTTGGAGTAAGAATTGATTTTCAGTTTTGGAGTAAGAATTGATTTTCAGTTTTATTAGAAAGTTAAAATTTATTACAAAACATTAAAATAGATAAATTTAATATCTACAGATGGCCACTGCATCTGATATGTCCACTGTAGTAACTCTTGTCATGCTTACTCCAACTATGCATTCAAGCCAGTATGAGAAACCAGAGAAGTTCAGTGGCTCAGATTTTAAGAGATGGCAAAAGAAAATGTTGTTCTATCTCACTACACTAAATCTGGCCAAGTACTTGAAAGAGACTGTGCTGACTCTTGTTGAAGATGATCAACAATCAGTGAAGGCGGTTGATGCATGGAAACATGCGGACTTCTTGAGTAAGAATTATATCCTCAATGGATTGGACAATATACTGTATAATGTATATAGTTCAATTGCTACTGCTAAGAACTTTGGGAGTCCTTAGACAAGAAATATAATACAGAAGATGCCGGCTCTAAGAAATATGTAGTCGGTAAGTTTCTGGATTATAAAATGATTGATTCTAAAAATGTAATCAACCAAGTACAAGATTTTTAAGTGATCATTCATGAAATTCATGCTGAAGGTATGACTATTAGTGAATTATTTCAAGTGGCTGCAATTATTGAAAAATTGCCACCATCTTGGAAAGAATTCAGATATTACCTAAAGCATAAACGAAAAGAAATGATACTTGAAGATCTGATTGTACGTTTGAGGATCGAAGAAGATAACCGTCTTTCTGAAAAGAAAATTGAAAATCCATACAATGTTTCTAAAACTAACGTTATGGAAAATTCCAATAAGTCTAATGACAGGAAGCGAAAGTACAATGGTGAAGACTCTAAGAATGGTAACTCGAAGAGATTCAATGGCAAGTGCTACAATTGCGACAAGCCTGGATATCGTGCAAAGGACTGCCGTGTGCGCAAGACACAAGATTCTTCAAAGAAGAAGAAGAAGCATCCTAATGCAAATTTGGCCGAGGAAGAAAATCTTTGTGCAAATGTAGATGTAAACTGTATCTGTTATCTCAGAAGTTAACCTAGTTGGTGGCAATTTTAAAGAATGGTGGGTGGATACTGGGGCCACTCGCCACATCTGCGCCAACAAGTGGATGTTCTCTACATATGAACATGTGGAAGGAGAACTACTCTGCAACCTCCAAGGTTGAAGGACGAGGAAATATTGTACTAAAGATGACTTCGGGAAGAGAACTTACTCTTACTGATATACTTCATATACCAGATGTCTGCAAGAATCTGGTTTCATGATCAGTCTTGAGTAAGAAAGGGTTTAGGCTTGTATTTGAGTCTGATAAGTTTGTACTTACAAAAAATGGTGTATATGTAGGCAGGGGGTATATGACAAATGGTCTGTTTAAAATAAATGTAATGACCATTGCCCCTAAAGTTAATAATAAAATTGATTCTTCTGCTTATATAACTGAGTCACCTTATATTTGGCATGGTAGATTAGGACATGTAAATTATTATACTTTGCAAAGCTTAATAAATTTAAATATGTTGCCTAATTTTAATATAAACTTTGATGATAAATGTGAAACATGTGTTGAATCAAAAATGGCTAAGCTTCCATTTCGTTCTACAGAACGTAGTACTGAACCTTTAGAATTAATTCATACAGATGTTTGTGATTTAAAATCTGTTCAAACTAGAGATGGAAAGAAATACTTTATTACTTTTATAGATGATTGTACTAGATATTGTTATGTATTTCTAATGAGAACAAAAGATGAGGCAATTGAAATGTTTATACAATATAAAAATGAAGTTGAGAATTAACTTAGCAAAAAGATAAAAATGCTAAGAAGTGATAGAGGTGGTGAATATGAGTCACCATTTGCACAAACTTGTGCAGAATAGTGTTATACATCAAACAACTGCTCCTTACACACCTCAGCAAAATGGAATTGCTGAGCGTAAAAATAGAACATTAAAGGAAATGATGAATGCCATGTTAATAAGTTCTGATTTACCTCAGAACATGTGGGGGGAAGCTTTGCTTTCTACTAATCATATTCTCAACAAAATACCCCAAAAGAAATTAGATAAAACACCTTATGAATTATGGACAGGTCGAGCACCTACTATAAATTCTTAAGAGTGTGGGGGTGTCTTGCAAAGGTTGCAATTCCTACTCCTAAAAGGACTAAAATTGGACCTAAAACTATTGATTGTATATTCATTGGATATGCACATAATAGCAGTGCTTATCGTTTCTTTGTTTTCAAATCAGATCATGCAGAGATACATATGTACTCTATTATTGAATCTAGGAATGCAGTATTTTTTGAGAATATCTTTCCTAGTAAATATTATGAACCAAGTTTCCCTAAAAAGACTTGTGATGAAGTTATAAGAGAAACAGAATCTGATTCTGAAAATAAAACTAATGAGCATGAATGTAGACGGAGCAAAAGGACCAGGATTAATAAATCGTTTAGTCCGGATTTTCTAACATATATATTAGAAAAGGAACCTCAAACTTATAAAGAGGCTATGTCTACACTTGAAGCTCCTTTTTGGAAAGAAACTGTAAATAGTGAAATTGAATCAATTATTCAAAATCACACCTGGAAACTTATAGATCTTCCTCCAGGAAGTAAACCATTAGGATATAAATGGATTTTTAAGAGAAAGAAAAAACTTGATGGGTCTATAAATAAATACAAAGCTAGACTTGTAGTAAAAACCTATAGACAAAAGGAAGGTATTGATTACTTTGATACATATTCACCTGTAACAAGAATAATATTCATAAGATTAATAATTGCTTTTGCTGCATTATATAACCTTGAACTTCATCAAATGCATGTAAAAACAGCATTTTTAAATGGTGAATTAAATGAAGAAATTTACATGGAACAACCTGAAGGGTTTGTAGTTCCAGGTAAAGAGAAGAAGGTGTGCAGACTTGTTAAGTCACTTTATGACTTAAACAAGCACCTAAACAATGGCATGAAAAATTTGACCAAGTTGTTGTCAAATGGATTTCGTTATAATGAATGCGATAAATGTGTATATGTAAAAGGGGATATGCATAACTATGTCATTGTATGTTTATATGTGGATGACATGATTATCATCGGTAGCACGGTGGCTCTAATTAAAGAGGTAAAAATCATGTTAACACAGAAATTTGACATGAAAGACTTAGGTATTGCAGATATTATTCTTGGTGTTAAAATCTCCAGGACATCTGATGGATATACCTTATCCCAGTCACATTATATCGAGAAGATACTCGAAAAAATTTGACAAGAAAAATAATGATATAGCTAGGACACCTGTAGATATGAGTCTACATCTTACAAAGAATATAGGTGCTAGTATATCTCAATTAGAATATTCTCAGATCATTGGCAGTCTTATGTATTTAATGAACTGCACAAGACCTGATATTGCATACTCAGTAAGCAAACTAAGTAGGTTTATATGTAATATAGGGGAGAACCACTGGAAAGTAATAGTTAGAGTACTCAAATATTTGAGGTACACTACTAACTATGGGTTGCACTATACTAGATATCTAGAAGTGATAGAAGGATACACTGATGCCAACTGGATTACAGATTCTAAGGACATCAAATCCACAAGTGGATATGTATTTACTGTTGGAGGTGCAGCTATCTCTTGGAAATCTTCAAAACAAACGTGTATAGCCAGATCCACTATGGAATCTGAGTTTATCGCTTTAGATAAAATCGGAGAAGAAGCAGAATGGTTTCGAAACTTTTTAGAAGATATTCCAATGTAGCCTAAACCTGTGTCAGCAATTTGCATCCATTACGATAATCAATCATCAATTGGAAGGGCACAGAATGTATTATATAATGGAAAGTCACGACATATATGTCGTAGACATGAAACTGTAAGACAGATGCTTACAAATGGAATAATATCTCTTGATTATATAAAATCAAAAGATAATATTGCAGATCCATTAACAAAAGGCTTGATCAGAGATCAAGTATATAAGTTATCAAGGGGAATGAGATTACAGCCTACTAAATAGAGTAACTCCATAATGGCAACCCAACCTAGCTGACTGGATATCCCAATCTATGTTCAAAGGGACAACCGAATTGTGGGGGAACTAGTAAGAATCACTGAGGAAATAATTCATATCTCATTTCTACGGTAAAATAGTGATTAACCTGCAATGTGTAAGAATAAACTAAGCTTTTAATAATCCTTATATTTTGGAAATCCAAGTAGAGTATGACAGGATACTCTTAATAAGATATTACCTATATGAGTATGAAGGGGTCGCTTCTATGAGAATGATAAAGGCTAAATTATCTAGAGCACTCATAGAATTACCAGGTTGTCCAGGGCCAAAATGGACACAACATAAGAATCTGTTAAAGTTGAAAGAAATCGTGTGAATATTATTGTCTTAGTTTACATAATAAGCTGAACAGTTCAAAAACATCGTGTTCACTGGTTAGCGAGTAAACTCGATAATATTTCACTAGGGAAGGTTCAAAGCCAAAATCCACCTCTCCCGATGCGGTAACTTTCTATTATACTCTCTGTTTAGTTGCATTAGTGTCTAAGTCATTTTCATTCATGTGGGGGATTGTTGAATTCATGTATGTTTGAACTTGAATCTTTGAGCCAATTCACTAGTTCAAAAATAAATGAATTAGGTGAATGGAAAATGATTTCAAAGAGAAGTACATAGCTAGAGCTGTTTAATGGGCCGGGCGGCCCGTTGGGCACGCATGTGCCGGGCACGTGCTCGGCACGGCACGGGTGAGCCGTGCCGTGCCCGAGCCGAGACCGGCCGTGCCGCCGGCACGGTGCGGCCCAGCACGGATTCTTATTTTTTTTTTTTTTAATTAGACGTTGGCTAAATTTGGGGGGGGTTTGCAATTTTTTTTTTACAATATTACGACGCAGAAGATAGGTGGCCCGGCACGGATTCTTATTTATTTTTTTTAAAAAAATTAGCCGTTGGCTAAATTTGGGGGGGTTTACAATTTTTTTTTTACAATATTACGACGCAGAAGATAGGGCATAAGACTTTACTAATGAAGTTGTACTAGAGACCTTAGGCTTACCAGGAAAAAATAAAGTATGATTAAAAGTATTTAAATTTGTAAGGATTTTTAATGTATTTTCAAAAAAAAAATTGTAATTTTTAACTCATAAATCTCTTAGAAAAGATATTAAGAACAAGCTGAGGGTAACGGTTAGGGTATCTCCTCTCTCTTCGGTCTTTGTATAGCTTCTAAAGAGATTTATAGAGCAATTATATGAATGTAATGAGATTAAATATAATATAATAATTTTTTTTATTGTTATTGCTTCTTATTAAATCTCGTTAAATGAAACTAAGTATCCTCTTTTATTTTATTTTTTTATTTTTTAATTAACATGGGCCAGCACGGGCTTGGCACGGGTACGGCATGGGCCCGCCGTGCCGTGCCGGCTGGCCGAGCCCGGGCCTATGCCCGGGCGGACGTGCCGTGCCGGCGACACGGCAGTCCCAAAAGGGGGACGTGCCGTGCCCGGCACGGCATGCCCGTGCCGGCGGCGGGCTGTGCCCAGGCCGGGCCGGGCACGGCCCGATAAGCAGGCCTATACATAGCAAAGGGAATAAAAAGGAAAGAAAAAAAAATAGTCCCATATTGGCTAGAGGTTTGTTAGGATGTGGGTTTATATAGGATTGTTTGTTCCATAACATTACTTATGTAAGAAGAGGAGAAATCTTGAGCACCATGGGCACCACCCGCACGCGCACTCGCACGCGCGTGTGCGGGGGCGAATGGGCATTTAGGGCACATTGGACACTTTAGTGGCGCACTTGGCACTTCGCACGTACGCATCGCACGTACGCATCGTCGCGAGGAGCTGACCGTTTTCCCAGAAGCCTATAAATAGGCCTCTGTCCAGACTTTTTAGAACATACAATATACAGAATTTTTCCTTCTTCTGCAGACAAAAACTTGATTTTTTTGACAGAGAGTTTCTGCTTTCAGAAGAACAGTTCTTCCTAAATCAGTCCTGCATTACACCATACATATAGAGATTGTTCTTTATCAGATTCACTAGAACAACAGAATTGCGGCTTCCTTCCTGTTGCAGACCGATCGTTGTATCATGAGAGACCGACACCCAGTGCAATCCAGAAGCAAGCGGTGGAGGGCGAATCGGTTTTAAGGAGATAGTGTTCAATACTAGTCTCGATCATCTTCTTGTCTTCATCAATTCTGCATACGTTCATTTTTCTGAATACAGGTTTTTCTTAATCCAGTAATTCTTTATTCTGTTTAGGATAGTAAATTAGTTAAGAAAGAACAGTTTAATAGTTTTCTGTAAACAATAATAGGAATATTCTTCTAATTCAAATCTGGAAAGATATAGACTGCTATTATACATAATAATTCGTAATTCTTCTTCTCCAATTTTATTTCTGATTGAAATATAACACTGAAACCTGTGCATAATAACAGAATTAATTATGTGCATGATAACAGTTGTAATTATGTACATAATTAATTCTGTTAACTAATAATAGTAATAAGTCTGTCCATATTAATCTGAAACATTAGCAAATTATTTATCCAACACATCACAACTACATGAAGAGATATTTACAGTGATATGGTCTAGAATAGACTCTGTCGAAGCATGAAGAGACTAGCTAGGGTTCGTAAATTAGAGATTCAGACAGACATGAAGAATTTGATCTGAATATTGCTTTTATTTTTTTGTCAACATGAAGTCTTACGTGGAGGATAGAAAACCAATTAATGAATGTGATAATAATTTATCAGACTCTAAGGTTATAGTTCTCATATATTTATTAGGCTCAGTATATGAATTTCTCTTCTTCTTGTTTCTAGTTTGATACACTTGATTGATGTAAGAATGTTCCTCTCTTGTGCTTTTGCATATAATCTGCTTCTTTAATGGGAGAATAGCTATACACATTCCCAAGATATACTTTAATTTAGTTTAACATCAAGATTTCAAAGTTATAAATATTCTTCTAGGATTATATTCATCATAGTAAAGAGATTCACCGAACATATATATATATATATATATATATATATATATATATATATATATATATATATATATATATATATATATATATAGAGGAAACGGGAAATACACCGGCGCCGGTGAGGGGAGTTCCTTCACCGCCGCTTAAGTAGCCGAATAAAATTATAACACGGGACGTCATTCAAGATAACAAATAAATGAATTATCTTACCACGTGCAATAATTTTATTGGTCCACCTAAGAGAGGTGAAGGAAACTTCCTTCACCGTCGGTGTATTTCCCGTTCTCTCATATATATATATATATATATATATATATATATATATATATATATATATATATATATGAGAGAACGGGAAATACACCGACGGTGAAGGAAGTTTCCTTCACCGCCGCTTAGGTGGCCCAATAAAATTATTACACGTGGTGTCATTTAAGAGAATTCATTTATTTGTTATCTTGAATGACACCCCGTGTTATAATTTTATTGGGCCACCTAAGCGGCGGTGAAGGAACTCCCTTCACCGCCGGTGTATTTCCCGTTTCATATATATATATATATATATATATATATATATATATATATATATATATATATATATATATATATATATATATATATATATCTTTTAGATAATTTTTAAGAAACTTCACACTGAACTGCAGATAACAAACAAAACGCATAATATGGTCCGACAGTATTGCACTCCTCAACTTTTTGATCACATGATGGGCTGATGGCCTCCCTTTGAATCACGAGTGGGGGGGATTTATATTTGCACCCACTTCTTTTCGAAGCCCACCTATCTCCCAAACATTGTAATATTTACTATTTTACCGCGAATAGTTAGGCAAAAATAACTCTCTTATATTAACTATATCCCCTCAAATCAAACACCATATTTTCAAAATTGAGATTCAACGTCTTTTTTCTCTCTAACCTTAAACTTAAAGAATGTAAGAAAAAAGCCTAACAAGATAGAAATTGTAAAATAGAAAGAGTCCACCGTAACTAAGAGGCAACAATTTTCATCCAAATCCGCTGCTGCTACTAATTGATTACTATTAGGATGGATGAAATGATTAAGATAATTGCAGAAAGGACAATGAAGCTGTACGAAGAATGGTAATGGATATATTCACGAGTAAATACAAAATTTTGAATAAAAAAATAAAAATTTTATTTTTCTAATTCAAAATTTTGTTCAAGACGGACTAAAAAATGACAATAGACGTGTCCATTATCATCTTTAGTTGCAGTAGACATTACAAAGAGAGGAAGGGTCGAGCATAATCATCTGGCACTACACTATCGGCAAACTAAACATATTTTTCTCTAATTGTATTATTGGTAAAATTATAAATATTACAAACTTTTTTAAAGGTGGGAAGGTTTGGTAAATGGGTCGGTGCAAATAGTAACTCTCTGATCTTAGGCATGGCCCAGCCTGTCTACGCGGGGTTTCCGCCATGACAGGCATGGGCCCAGAGCAGGGCTAGTCCGACAGTCCGCCTGGCCCATTTGCCACTCACAGGGGCAAATTTCGTTGAAATAAAAATGCAGACAAACAAAGAAAGAATAAGAGAGAAGAGAGGGGAGGGTGTTGGTTGTGGGGCTTGAAAAGGCAGCGTCACATCGCATCAATCACAACGCCAATTCCTCCTCGTCACTATTAATACAAATCATGTGAAGCGAGATTTCGTCAGATCTCAAACAGACACTTCACTGTTTGTAGGGCGTGCAATTGCACAGGCCGTGCCGGGTACCGACTCCGGTCGCTTTTGAATAGACGCACTGGGAACCAGCGCAAATAATTGGTAATATTTGAACAAGGTAAGGTATGGTGAAGTTTATTCTTTTATGATATATATTATTATTTATTTTATTTTATAAAAAAACTGAACAGTATTTTTTTTAACAAAAAAATATGTCATTATTAATACAATTATTTCTGAAGTAATTAAATGTTAGGATATGTTATAAACTTTATAAAAAAATATTGCGTACAAAATAGTTTTATTATTAATAAGAATATTGTTAATTCTTTTCTTAGCCAGAAACTCTTTTTGATCTCCTACCATTTACTACTGAACCTAAATACCTCAAATTACTAAAGAACTAAATCCCTAAATCATCCTGTTCATCAAACCCAAATCAATCACCAATAATTAATTAAAAAAATCTCCCAAAATCCGAATTCATAACCTAAACCATTAAACCAATCATCAAACAAACTTTCAAATTCAGTAAAAATAAGCCCATCAACAACCCCAAAAAAAAACTCAGCGAAAACTGAACCTCAAGCCCTAACCTCAAAAAAAAAATCAAAAAATCAAAAAATCCTAAATCAAGAGTTCCAATCCAAGAACAAATCCAAACCAACGTAAATGCTCAATAAACTGGGAGTCAAATGACGGCTTATTAATAAGAGTAGAGGAAAGTTGGAATAAATCAAATGTAAATAAAAGAATTGATAAGTACGGAATAATAAGAACATATTATTAAAATATTATGAAATTTTTTTTTTTACTTCCTTTGTAGAAGAAATGTTTATAGGCAACCTTTAAAATTTTAGAAAATTCAAAAATCCAATAAAATAATAAAACCAAAACATATTTTTCTTTAATTTTTTAATTATCTAATTTTTAAATTAGAGCATTTTCTTCCTCATCTTTTTGGCTTAGTAATATAGAAAGATGGACCAGGCCCTAATGGCCCTGCCTCCTAACTTTTAGGGCCTGTTTGGTTGTAGGGATTAGCATATGTATTATTAAGCGATTGTTTTCTATTGATTTTTGTCAAAGAGAAGGAAAAAAATGAGTAAAAGATTCAGATAAACCTAGATTTTAATATTTACCCAAAAACTAACAATATATATTTCCGATATTAGACTAAAATATAAGAATTTTTAGATAATCATCGCATGCAAGACACCTGGATTATATTACAAATATTATTTCAGCACAATAATAATGATATATCGTACTAATTAACCTTCGCTTGCATCAGCAAGGAAAAAAAAAAAAGGGAAGAACAAATGTATATTTGGATCCATCCAGTCGATGTGCGGGAGTTTGCTTAATATAGAATCCTTATCCAATCCCCATTTCATGATGTACAATTAGGATACAATTCAGATTCTCTTCAAAGCAAATGATTTCTTGAACCGTTTAAACTGCAATCTTAGCTTAATAGATAATTAAAAAATTAGTGTAAAATAAATTTTAGTAGTGAAGGATTATGATAAGTGAGAGGTGAGGAAAAATCTTAATTCTTTACTAATTTAATAAAGAATAAAGATAATTTTTTATAATAATAGAAATAAACTAACAACTCATCGTAAGTTACCTAACCTGCAATTCATTTTCACTGTCTCTAATAATTTTTTAAAAAAATTCTCTTATAGATTATGATTTCGACCCGTTATACTTCACTCATATCTAATTTCTTGGATTTTAGTTTTGATTTGATTCTCAATCAATTAACAGTTTTAATAAATAAAATATTTTGTATACATTTGTTAAAAGAGAAAATAAACTCCAAAATTTATAAATTTAATCTGAAAAAAATTAAAGACGTAAAAATACTCATTCTAGAAAAAATTTAAAGAAAAACATTGACCCACTATAATTTTATCGCTAATTCAGCTAATTCACCTAATTTTTATTGACTCACTATAATTTTATCGCTAATTCACCTAATTTTTCTTGAACTGACAGCTCACCTATAGCTAAGTGTAAAATAGATTTTAGTGTAAATCATTGAAGAATTAATTTAGAAAATATTTTAATTATTTAATAATTTAATGAGATACGTTAAAACGGTCTAATTGCAGAGGATCCAAATCCGGCTTGTCCTAATCTGAATGCAACTACGTGTTGTCACGCATGCATGTTGTAGTCCACGTGTCACCCTCTTTCACACGTGTCACCCCCTTCCCTCCATTTTTAAACCCCACATCCTACCTCCCCACTTAGCCTTCTTCATCTTCCCCTTCTCCTCATCATCAATCAAATCTTCGTCAAACCTTCACCATGGCAGAGGACAGAACCGACGCCAGAGACAAGCCTCGCCAGCTCCGCGGCCAGAAGGCCCCCTCCACCTCCCAGGCCCTTGCTGTCGCCACGCTTTTCCCCATTGGCGGCATTCTCATCGCCCTCTCAGGCCTCACCCTCACCGGCACCCTCATCGGGTTCGCCATGGCCTTCCCGCTCTTCTTGCTGTTCAGCCCGATCCTTGTCCCGGCTGCGGGGTTTATTGGGCTGGTGCTGGCTGGGTTATTCACGTCTGGGGCGATGGGGTCAACGGCAGTGGCGGTGCTATCGTGTGGGGCGAGGCTTGTGGCGCGGGTGTTCTCACGGGAGAGTATGGAGAGGATGAAGAGGCAGTTGGCAGATGCGGCTGAGCAGTTCAGACAGAAGACCAAGGATGTCGGGCAGGGGATACAGAGCCGCACCCATGAAGTGGAGTTCGAACTGTGAAGCGATTGGTTCATGCGTAGCGAGTAGGATTTGTCATGCGTGTGTTCAGCTTCAGCAAGCAGTTTATGATCAGTTGTTCCTCGTATAATATTTGTTGAGTTGATCTTATCTATAGTACTAATGAATGTTTATGAAAATTATTGCTCCTCAACAATTAGCAACAATCTTTCTGTATATGTCAGAGATATACCTATTTCATGTAGCTATTTCATGTAGCTTGACTTGACGAGGAAATTTTGAGCATTAACCCAGAAGCTCATGGATAACAGCCACAACAAAATTACCTACAAGCGTGATAATTTACCTCTCTATGAGTTAGAGCTACCACAAGGACCAAATACAACAAAAATGTCAATCTCCTTGTTCTGTAGAAAAATCGTACAATCAGCTCGAGACAAAAAGCTCTTTGATTTTCAGGATATATTATGAAAACTCTCGACATGTTTGCTCAAGACATAAAGCTCTTTGATTTTAAGGATATATTCTAAAAACTCTCGTCATGTGTGCTCAAGACATAAAGCTCGTTATGACCAAGGGAAAACTCTCGTCATGTTTGCTATGGAACCACAGTAAGTCCCTTGAAACATCAAAGTGCAAAAGTACAACATAACAATTTTCCCTTGGTCAACATTAGCTATCCAATTTTGCTACCAGATTCATAATACAATTTATGTAATTAACAAGGGGGAGTACACGTTTTGACAAGGCAGGGCTATTTGATTCCAAAACAACTCCACGGAGTTGTATAAACAACAGAAGTACTCCAGCTGAATTGAACAAAGAAAATAGCAAATGAGACAACCAGAATAGATGCTGAATTCTACAAAATCACGTTAAATTAGAAACAAACTACAGTTAGAGAAATTAATATATCAAACGCAGTAGACCAAGCAAAACTGAAAGTCAATAACCCATTGTTTGGGAAGTTAAAGAAAGCGTCTTCACATTTCACAAACTAGTCAGCATTGATATAACTCCCTTGAAAAATAAAGCGATATATCTGCCAATAATAAACAAAACTAATAAATAAATAATATAAATGTGACTATAAAAAAATATAGTAAAAAACATACTTGCATAATAACAAAATATATGATTAGCAAAAAAAAAAAAAAAAAAACCAAATATTTACCTGGAAATTTCATGTTCACAGGAATCATATATGTACTAAGTTGACAATTTGTATGGGTTAAATATACTTTGCCTTGAGGTTTTCTACAAGTACTAACTTTCATACATCACTAAACCTAACCAAAAAAATTTACTTTGAATTGAATATCCGTCTGAAAAAAGGCAACACACTATAGCAAATTCATCACTTGTTAATAAATAATGACAATTGTAAATTTGTAATGCCTACACGTGCTTGTGACAAGAATTAACAGGTTCAGAAACCCCTTCATAGGCTGCAAATTGTATAGAGCTGAAATTAGACACCAGGACTCCTATAAATCTATTTTTATTAAATTGCAAGGACTCCAGAGATAAGGGTGGATGAATTGGAGATCCTTTATTGCCAACGGTGAGAAGATTCAACAAGTAACTACGTTGGTGATGATACAGACTAGACACATATGGCCTGAATATGAATTTTTAGATACACAAAGGAAATTTAATTTTGTAGCGCTATACTACATTAAATCTCCAATCTAGGTCGAAAACAAAGATTCAGATTCTTATTCCATGCTCAGTGACATTGCAGGCCTATACACTTATTTATACTACTAACATCATTAGCAGGCAGCAGACTTTGGATGAAAGGCCTGTCCGTTTGTTGGCAATGTTGCACGTTAATATTGAAAATCAAGACAGCAATTACTCAAATAAAATGAAGGGACATGTCTCCTGCTTCAAAGATGGGGAAAATACTAGGTCATAATAACATATGCTAACAATTTCGACGCTTGTGAAACAATGTACTAACGTGTTGTATAAAATGAAAGGACATGCTAAGAACAATGTTTGATGATACCTTCCACTCTCCTGCTTCAAAGATGGGGAAAATACTAGGTCATAATAACAAAGGGCATAAGCATAAACAGATACTGACTACGGATAAATAAGAAAACCAAGATGACCACCATTGGACTTCAAGTATATCTAGCAGTTTAGATCTTCATTGTCCTGTCAAAAGCGTATTTTCTTGACTTTGAACTGCAATTGACCACTGCCAAAGGAAAATATGCTTGAGTTATAGCATGTCACTATTAAGTTTACTATGAAAAGAACTACTAAGTTTGCTTTCAGGGCCCCGGAAACTAGCATTTGATAGAAAGACAGTATCAAAATTATTCCATTTTAAGTTTCAAAGTATTTCATTTCAGTTGAAACTAAAAATGAAATCTAGATTTAGACATCTTTGCAAAATAAAGGCCCAAATTAATTAAACCACTTGTAGCCATAGCAGCAAAAGGATGATATCAAGAGCGAGCAACAAACTAATCTGCAATATAATATGCTAAACTAATCAAGCTAAAGCGAATGCAGAGGACAAGGCTTATCCTCATAATATTTTGTTGGAAACTCCATCATACTGTTTGTGTCTAAAAGTGACGCAACATTTAGATTAGGGTGATCATCCTTCCGTGGGTACCCCTGCATACAAGTCTGCTTCCAGAAGAGATATTTTTAATTGATTAGTTCTGTAGATGCAAGTTATGGACAATTCATTCATAATCTGAACCCTAATAGTAGTGCCAAAGAGAGAATCTAAAATCTACAGACAGTAATTTTTCTGTATTTCTTCTCCTTTTTCTAGAATCTCTGCTCCTGGAGCTTGTACTTTCAATATATAAGTCTATATTAGATAGCTGTGGTAGTAGTATTCGTGTATACTTGTTTGCATTGAATAAAATACTAATTTTAATGTCTGATCAAAATCTATTAACTCAATTACTATCAACTGCAAACGGAAGAGAATGACTATGATAATGCAATCACAATTAATTAATTCTACCAGTATAACTGACGACGAAAGAGAATGACTACGTCAATACACTTGGATTTACAAAATTTCGACCGGTAACTATCCTGCAACTTCAAACAATTGTATTCAAGTACTTTAAGGACTTTTGCAAAGAAAAATTCCAAGTGCCACATGTAGTTTTTTCAGTGAATAAATTGAGCTGCAATACGACATGTATTGAGCATTGATTTAAAAGAGAAACAAGAAATTTCTCTTCGGTACTCTTACCAAAGTTCAGCTTTACATAACTTAACGATTTATTATTATATCCTTAATATTATCCCCTCTCATCCTTTAATAACCAGGAAAGTTGGTAAGTTTTATTTATAGCTGTTATTATTATTAGAATGCTTAAGTAAATATTGTAACAGCAAAACTGGTCCTGTTAGAAGTCTCTTCCCGACAACCATTATTGAATTTCTGAACACCGTTCAGAAGATAGACTTAAGAGAACAACGAGGTACAGAGAGGAACACAGGACAAAAAGTAGGAGTCCTAATTTTCAAGAATGATGCTAATATACTATATAATTTAGAGTTTGCAACAAAGAGAAGGCCGGTATTTCAAGGTTGGAAATATATATATATATATATATATATATATATATATGGGGAAAAAGTGTACCTAGGGTACCTCAATAAATAGTTCCCTATGGAGGCGCTCCTAAATCTCAATATGAAATATTTATGTGGATAATCCGAACTGTTAATTGCAATCTCCATGTTCTAAAATGGTGATATACAAAAAATTATGCAATTTTGATAATATTTTGACCATATATTGGGTAGGTACAAAATGAACAGTTTTTTAACAATAGAACAAATATGACTTCTTGATCGACGATAAAGTGACCAAATCACATGATTTTTTATACACTACCTATTTAGAGTATGAAAATTATAACTAACAGTTTGGATCGTCCATACACACCATATATGTTGAGATTAAGGAGTGCCTCCATAGGTTCCTCCCCGTGAAGACCCCTTAGTTACGTCATTCCTATATATATATATATATATATATATATATATATATATATATATATATATATATATATATAGCTTCTATAAGTAATATATGAGTAATCTTTGATAAAGAAAAGATGCGTGACCAATAAATATAACATTAGAAGCTACTTAAACCGTTTTAAATAAGCATACCCGAACAAGAAATCACAGTATGCTTCAAATGGCAGCAATGGAAGCAAGGGGAAAAGTCAAAAGTAGTCAAAAAATGCTAGGCAATACTCAACTCTTTCTACCCTATACTCTTCCCTGTGATAAACTTATTCCATCACATTTCTTCTGACTAGGCTATGAGTAATCAACTTCTCATTTTCTAATCCCCTCTCCTCCTCACCAGAATCTACAATTGACAGAACCCTGCAAACGCCACTAATGACAATAGCAGGAACCCCATACAATGTTCTAATCCTTCCCCTATCTCCTCATGCAATTCCTCTCTATGTTCCCTCTAAAGGCCTCTTCCTAATGCAATCGCCTTGCTTTACTCTTGCAATGTAACCTTCATTAAAAAATGTTAGTTATCTCTATTACTGTTACAGTTAGATAATACATTGCTTTTTGATCTATTACAGGAGCCTACCATCTTTTAGAGATGATATCGAGTCATCCTTCATCTAGACTTTCAGTCTATAGGAATTTCTACTAGACCAGTTCGACATCTCATGGCCAACCATCTGTTGGAGGCAAATGACACTGACTCCTTTGCTGAGAAATTGGCATCAGTTATCTATGTTGTATGCCAGGCTGCCGGTAGCCCTAAATCTTGGTAGGTCATTAAGTGAAACCATCTTATTTAAGAGTTGGCCTCCATAGCTAACAGTATTTTAATGAGAAAGTGTCAAGATAGTGATGACAGATACTTGGATAGTAGCAAAACTATCATTCACTATATAGATATCTCGTCAATCGATAACTGAGCCTGGCTTCCTAGTGCAATTGCCATACCAATGAGGATGCTGGTAGTGGTGTCATCGCCTATTTCCATGACACCAACTACACAGTGCAGCACAGGGACACCCCTGATGATGTGACAACTAAAGTCTTCAGTGGTCTGGCATGGGACGTAAGTGATAGGCTCTGACCAAAACAGCCAATCAACATCCCCCTCCCCTGCAGGTGTTACGAAGATGATAGTCGATCAGAGATCATATCCTATACTGTACATCAAAGGGATACACTGTCTACAATAGCTGCTCTGCTGACTGGGGGGAAACGTTAAGGATGAACAAGGAGTAGCTGAAGAATCCAGAGTTTTTATTTTTTAATCCCAGGATGGGTATTGTTTATGCCCAAGGGAACAGCAGTTGCTCCCCAGAAATATTAATTCAACTTGACGTGGAATTTGTCATCTTTCTTACATCTTTCAGACATGCAGTAAAAGAAAAATGTCTTAGAAGGAATATTCATTTGTTATATCCGGGTGGGTTGAATTTAGTATACTACAACTCAAAATCGACTTGTTAAACACAACTACAAGCATGTAAATAGAAACTAACCACCTCATGTTAAAAAGAAAGTCATCATAACAGCAGTTGGAGAAATTCAAGAATTTGTTTCTGTATCAAAGTTGATGTAAAGATAAAACTTCCAACTTCAAGTAGGCATCAAGATTCAAGAACTCATGAAATAAATTGCTAGATTTCAAAGAGGGTAAAAAGAATATCCTAAGTACCAAGTAACTGGAAGTCTAAAAAGCTTGCCTCGATGTAGCTCATGTTCTTGACTATAAAATAAACAGATGAGATTCATGAATACATGAAGAATTGGTCAAAGAAGAAAGTTTCATACTTTCCGCGTGCAATCCTCATTTCAATTTTCACATCATGCTCTTTTACTTTATTTTTTAAATATTAAAATTAGACAAGAAACAATACATTCTGCTGATTCTAGGATTTCAATATCAATAGCGTTTAATCGGAGTTTTATTATGCTCATATGCCGGCAAATCCAATCACAAAAGCAGAACATAGAAGAACCAAAATAAAGTAGAAAGGGATGCAAGCATAATGAGCACAGTAAGCTTTTGCAAAACAATGATCAAGTAGACTTTGGGACTGGCGATCCAGAGAGGCCGATCATATTCAGTTTGACAGAAGTTGAGGAAGGCAATGGCCAACTTTGATGAAAGGAGGAGGATTAGGGAGAGAGTGGGTTTGGCAGCGTGTACCATGTGTGTGTCGGGGAAGCAGGTAATAAGAAGCTAATGATTTTAGTCTATACAGTTAAGCAAATGACGTGAATTCATGAAATTGAGTTTGAACTGTATAACCACCAACAAGCGACTAACATTCTAGGGTCCTGAAAAGCTCTGTCTTGTCTATAGTTATAGTGGCCGCGTCTCAGGATATAACAATGACTTCTATGTATCAACCTGCTGTATTGAAAGAAAATCTAAGCTAATGATGACATGTTGTGTTCAACGAAATGTAGGTATTAATGTACTGGATCATCCATGTACTGCTGCAGGAAGTTGGAAATAGATTAAGTCTAGCGAGTCCAAGGATTTCTTTCCAGAGCTTAAGGTTCTATGCAAAGTACATCATATAAATGTGGTATGATATCAGTTTACCCATTTCGTCACTATTTTGTTGTCAACAGAAACGGATATCGTTCTGATAAATTTTTCCTCAAAAGTATTGGGTATGCAACTAGTGATGATCATTGGTATCTGATTAATGAATATGCTCGGAATAGTTCACTTGATGATCATCTACATGATCCATTGCTGAAAGGTACTGAAGCTAGATTATAATAACCAATTGAAGTGACTATTTATGATTGAACGCCTTAAATCAAGTTTCTCATTAACTGCTAAAAAGGTCTGCTTGGACTTTGAAATTTAGGACCTGTTCTGCAGGGGGTAGAGGACACATTCAAATCTAAGTCAGCAAAAGAGAGGCCGAGGATGTAGCCCATGCTAAATTAAATCTTCGCATTTTAAGCATTTAGTAATCAATTTAAGTACTTGGATTACATTATTCAAAATGATGGATATATTGATAAAGATAGTAATAATAGGATCCAAAATTGACCAGTTAAAATGGAGGAGCGCAACTGGAGTTTTAAATAACACTAACATTCCATTATGTCTGAAGGAAAAAAATTTCAGGACTATTATTAGGCCAACTTTGTTATATGGTAAGGAATATTGAGATATAAAGAAACGCCATTCACATGAGATAAGTGTAATAGAGATGTGCATGTTTCATTGGATGCATGGTAACACTAGGAGAGATATCATGAAAAATGAGGATATTCGTACTAATATTTAAAATAGCGATAACGGTAACGTAACGTTTTCTCTCTGTTAAGCTATGTCGCATATAGTGTAATGCATAACATAGTCTATTTATTTAATAAAAATAAATATAAAATTATATAAAATAATTTTTATAAATTAAAAAATAAATTTAAAATTTCTAAAAAAGAATATAAAATCATTTTGTAATACATAATCTATTCTAATTTTATATTAAATTTTACAATAATTTTTACATTTATTTTTATAAAATTTATTAAGTCTGCAACTGTAATTCCAGCCATTATCTAAACAAAATTTTAATTTTTTATTTTTTTTCAATTATTATCATTATTGAAATTAGAAAAAAGTCTGCATTAAATATATTGACATAATTAAGGACATATATGACGGAGTAGTAGCTAATATCAGAATATGTGGTAGTCTAACAAGTGATTTTTCTATCACAATTGGATTGCATCAAGAATCTGCATTAATCCCTTTCTTATTTGCTATAGTGATGGATGAATTTACTAAAACTATTCAGGATGAGATATCTTGGTGTATGCTATTTGCTGATGATATTGTCTTAGTTGAGGAGACAAAAGCAAGAGTAAATGTCAAGTTAGAGTTATGAAGGTACACATTAGAATCTAGATGTTTTAAATTGAGTATGTTTAAAACAAAATATATGGAATGTAAATTTTAGTAAACGACGGACCCTAGACTGTAGTGTTATAACACTGGATGAGCAAAACATATAAATGAGCAGTCAGTTTAGGTATTTGGGTTCTATTATTTAGAATGATGGAGAGATCGATAATGATGTCCACTATAGAATACAAGCTGGCTGGTTGAAATGGAGAAATGCAATGCTAGTTTTATGCGACCATAATATTCCATTAAGGCTAAAAGGAAAATTTCATAGGACTATTATTACGCCAGTTTTATTATATGGCACGGAATGCTGGGCTATAAAAAACGTCATTCACAGAAAATAAGTGTAACAGAGATGCGCATGCTTCGGTGGATACGCAGCAACACTAGGAGAGATAAAGTGAGAAATGAAGACATTCATCTGCAACGGTTCTCATCGGGCAAGAAAGTGACCAAAGAGAAAAATGTTTTCTGCTCTTGTATGTCGAGATGACGACGGACAATCAGACACACATGAAGGTAGTTCGACTCAATGCCATGAACGTGATACAAGAAGCTCAAAAAAGGAGTTGGTCTTCATCAAGGTGGAAGTCATAGAGAACCGCCTCAATGCCTTGATGGATAGTAGAGCATCTGACCTCTTCCTCACAGACATTGCAGCCAAGAAGGGTGGCCTGAAGGTGAAGGGTATTGCTCGCCTCAAAACCATTAACCACTGTTTTAAATATCGGCCGATATACCGGTATATCGGCCGATATATCGTTAAAATTGAAGAAACGAGACAATATGGGCATTTTTTTACCGGATATCGTTTTGGACCAATATGGTCCGATATATCGGCCACGTGGCGATATATCGGCCGGTATCGATATGTCTAATACCGGCCGGTATTTAGTAATATCAGTTATTGGGTTTTGGTTACGGTTTAAACCCAATAACCCGTTCAGATCCGACCCGTTAAGATATAAAACGGATCGGGATGGGGGAGAAATCCTATTTTTTCGCGAACTCTCACTCTCTCTTTCTCTCCCGGCGATCCGAGACTCCCTCCCGCGACCAAAACCCTAATCCTAACCCCAAATTTTTCCAAATCCGCCATAAATCTCTCTCTGATTCTTTTTCTTCCACTCTCTGGCTCTCTCTCTCGTTCTCTCTCCGCGATCGTCGACCGATCGAGACGAACGGCCGAACCCTAACCCTAATTTCTCATTTCCCAATCCATCTATAAATCTCTCTCGTGTTCTCTCTATCTTTCTTCTCTGCTCTCCATAGCTCTGGGGGTCTTCGAAGGGTGATCGCCGTTCGCCAGAGGAGCAGTCGCCGCCGGCCAGGTAACCGCAGTTTGTTTTCTTAATTTAAATTTGATTTAGAATTATAAATTTCTTCAATTTCTTTTATAATTGTGCTATTTAGGTTTAATTGATTGCGATTTATGTTGGATTTATTTTTTTTGGTGTAATTTGAGGGGAATTGTTAAATTGGGAGGGCTGAAAAGTGAACCTGCGGGTAGGGGAGTCTACAGTGATTCCTTGAATCACTGATTTATACTGAATCAGTGATTCAGTTCACTGATTCACACTGAATCAGTGAACCGAATCACTGATTCAGTGTGAATCAGTGATTCAAGGAATGATTTTGTGTGAATTTTGAGTATTTATTATTTATATGTAATTATGTATTCACTGATTTTGTTTCATGCTAGAATCTAGATTCACTTTTCATGAGATTCCATCTACGTCAATAACAAGAATTTAGGCAAACCTGATCAGTAGTTAAACAGAGGTTCCAAAGTTTGATTATTACTAGCAACGTAAATTCTTTTAAAGTTATAAAAGAATTTAAATGTTGAAAGCTTGCAATCTCATATAGTAGCCTCAGAGAACCACCCTGCTGACATTTCACTTTCAACTTGAATGATTTCCATGTAAATGTTTAATTGGAGCAATTAATTGGAGCAATTAAAGAAGGGGTGATCTATTTCGTTAAGCTCTAGTGAATGAAATGAGGGGACCTATAGCCATAATTTACGCTATTAAATCAATGTTATTTAATCAATTATTTATAAATTAAGTGCAACAATTATTTAGCTATTTAATCAATTAATTGTTTGTCCTTTTTCACTCCACTATTTTGAAGTCAGAAATAGTTTGAAAGATGTCCTCTTCTGGTGCTTCTAATGTCTAAGAGAAGCGAAGAGGTAAAGATCCAGCTTGGGAATGGGGAAAAAAGTACTCAATAAGCCCAATAAAGTAGAGTGTAATTTCTGTAAGAATGAATATGGGGGAGGCATTACTCGCTTGAAGGAACATTTAGGTCATGTCAGCAGGAATGTCAGAGGCTATCCCCTGGTCCCAGATGACGTGAAGCAGAAAGCTCTGGTAATGCTAAGTAAAACTAGAAAAGTAAAGGAAGGAAAAACAACAGAACTTTAAAATTTGTTAAAAGAAGTTCGTGTTGGGGAAGAACAAGATGAGGAGACAGCTCGAGAGGAGTAATCTTCTCACAAAACAACAGGTCAATCTTCCCGCAAAACAACAGGATCGATGGATCAATTTGCAATTCGATCGGTCGAGAAAGCAGTAGAAACAGCTCAAAAACAGTCTGCCGTGCCATCAGCCTCCAGAAAAAAGGCCAGAGACGATGCAATTCGATACATTGCCAGGTTTTTTTATGAAGGAGGGCTTGCATTCAATATTGCTACGCAGCCAGCTTTTATGCAGATGGTCCAAGCCATTGGCATGTATGGACCAAACTTACAGTCTCCTAGCCCATACGAGCTAAGCGAGACTTGCCTCCAAAGAGAGGTCGAGGAGACAAATGCAACTCTTGAATCATTCAAACAGAGTTGCCGAACAAATGGCTGCACTTTAATGACTGATGCGTGGTCGGATCGAAAAGGGAGAAGTTTAATGAATATCGTTGTACATTGTCCGCCCGGTACAGCCTTCTTATTGTCTCAAGATGCATCTTCTGAGAGACACGATGGCAGTTATATCCACAAATTTGTGGAGAGGGGAATGAACGAGGTTGGCGCGGAAAATGTTGTACAGATTGTGACAGATAATGCCTCTAACAATATGGCTGCAGCAAATACATTGGCTCTGACGCATCCAAATATATTTTGGACACCTTGTGCAGCACATACAATTAATCTGATGCTTGCGGATATTGGAAAGATTAAACATATCTGAAGTGCAATTATGATGGAGATATCAGTCTCCGTGTATATATACAGTCACACCAAATCTTTAGATATAATGAGGAAGGCGATTGGTGGAGAGCTAATAAGGCCGGGTACAACTAGGTTTGTCACGGCATTTCTCTCTTTATCATCAATCAGAGAGAAGAAAAAGGAGCTGCAACATATGTTTATATCTGATGACTGGATGGATTGCACTCTTTCCAGAACAGATGCAGGCAAGAAGGTATTTATTTTAATTAATAAAAAATTTATTTTATAATTTTAAATTATATGTTATTCATATTTTTTTAATATATTTTTTTATGAATGTTTAGGTTGCAGAAATAATTGCTAGCAATAAATTTTGGGACAACACAAATATTGCCCTAAAAGTATTCACTCCACTAGTGAAAGTTTTGCGTAGAGTTGATGGGGACAAGGTCCCTTCAATGGGCTTTCTGTATGGTGACCTAGAAACTGCTAAAGAGGAGATAAGAGATGCTCTAAGGGGTGAAGAGAAAAAATATCTTCCAATATGGAAGATTATTGATAAGAGATGGGAGAAAAAACTTAAGGGTCCTCTGCATAGAGCTGGATATTTCTTGAACCCTCTGTATTACTATGTGAAGCAGCCTGAGATTGATGCTGATGGATCGTTCACGTCGGGCTTCGTTGCCGTGATGCACAGATTCTATCCAAATGATCATAATAGAATTGATAAGATTGCACAGCAGCTCCCAATATATCAAAATCAAAATGGATCATTTGGAATGTCTTTTGCAAGGGCAGCAGTAAAGAGAATCATTAATCCAGATATGCATTTCAATTTAAGAAATGCAAAATTCAATCTATTTTTAATTAAAGAAACTACTAAATAACTAATAACTATTTCTAAATATTCATTGCTAGCTCAATGGTGGCAATTCTACGGGACAGATGCTCCCGAATTGAGGATTATGACAATGAGGATTTTGAGCCTGACAACCAGTTCTTCGGGTTGTGAACGGAACTGGAGCACATTTGAGATGGTATTACAATTTTAACTTTTCTAATTAAATATTTCTTTCTCCCAAATAGATATGTTCTAAGTTCGTTTCATGTGATTATTTTTATTTAGGTGCATACGAAGAAAAGAAATAGGCTAAGTTCCAAGAAATTGCATGACTTAGTCTTTGTCAAATTCAATGCAAGGCTCAAGAGCATTTTCAATCCCAAACAGAGATCCACTAGTAGCATACAATGAAGAGGAAAAGGTCACCGAGTGGTTCATGCCTGAGAAAAAGAATGGTGATCCTCATGAGACTAGTGATGATGAAGTATTTCCTGGAGAACAATTGACTTTTCGACAAGTGTCAATTGCAATGGATGCTAATCCGAAGAAGAGAAAGAGTGAAAGAGTTAAAGCATCTAAGTCGAAGAGTAGTAGAACTTCAAAGGGAAAAGCATCATCAGCTTCAAAGTCTAAGCAGCAGCACGTATCAGATGATGACGATGAGAAAGAAGTTGACACATCATCATCAGATTCGTCATCAGATGATGAGGAAGGCATGCCAACAAATGAACCAGTCGACTCTGAATCTAGCTAGAAAATATATTGTAAAGACTGATATTTAAAGTTCTAGCATGTTTCAAATAAACTCATTTAAAGGACAATGTTATAATTTTATAAATTATATCACTTATGTATTGCAGAAACACTTTTCTTTTATCTTGAAAACTTATTTTTCTTTATTTTATGATTGTATTTCGCTCTGTCTCTGTGCATATGCGAACGTTCTAAACGATATTTGCAAATTCGTAAGTTGAATGTAAATAAGCCAATGTAAGTACTATAAACACATTTTATGCGTTTTATTATGTTCTATATAGCCAATTATATGATTATTCTTTAACTGGTATGACACCGATATGACACTCCGGTATTTAGGGTCATATTCCGATATCCCGCCCGGTATCCGATAACCGGTATGCAATTTGACTGACCGGTACGAAACCGGTATCCGATATTTAAAACACTGCCATTAACTCAGTTGAAGTTCCAACCATTGATATTAGGGGTGAACAATTGGTCAGAGTCAGAGGAGATCGGAGGATTGCAATCAATTCCGACCATAGGACGGAGGCGAGGCTCGTCAACCATCTCATTCGCTGGAATCTGACCGAACTTCGATCGCCTCTGGATGGGTCGGAATCCAATGGAGTCGGTCAAAGTTTTTATCAGCAAAAAGAAACAGAGTTCTTTTCCATAGAGAGTGGCAGAGACAGGGGGGGAGAGAGAGAGAGAGGAGGGAGGGAAGAAAAAAGGAGGGGAGGGACGGAGAGTGTAGAACAAAAAAAGTTGACCCTGCATTAACCCGAATTCCATACAAAAAAAAGAAAGCAAAACATGGCGAGGCTAACAGCCTCGCACCGCGAGGCTGCAACCAACCTCGTGGCCCCTAGTGCGAGGCTGGCAATCAGCCTCGCACACTCGCCTCGCACAGCGAGGCTAGCATCCGGTCTCACGCACAATAAGTTCGGGCCCTGCCTCGTGTCCTCGAGAGGCCATTTTGCTAATTCTACGTATTCTAATCAAATTCTAATTAACTTGTGATGCAGCATAAGGACCAAATACAATAAATTTTTGGAGCAAATCTTATCAAAAGTAAATTCAAATATTTGATCAAGATTACAAGAAAATTCTGTTTTTATCTATATGGAAACTCTTTCAACAACTTGGAGCATATAGAGACTCAAAAAGAAACTTTGGCAAAATCTCTCTCGCGCAAGAGCCTGAAGTTTCTTCTTGATCAAAAACAACAAAGAAGAGCTGGCCCTAGAATCTCCACTGCCACCAAACGTCAACGTCGGATCGTCAACAAGGAACAGATCACGCCTCATTTCCTTGTATCTGAGAAGAACTTCCAGATTAATAGGAAAGAAGTTTGATCTGAATGAATTAGAATTTGTATTCTATGATCGACCGATATAAATATCAACAACTCCGAATTGGATCAGTGTCCCTCAACAAATAAAGGCTTGGGCCAAAAAAATCCTACCCAATGGAGAGATATTGGAGAGGTGACAAAACCCTATACTTTTCATTATAAAACCAATAAACCGGAAAAAGATGGATTGTTGTGTGAAAGAATCTCTGACCCATAAAAAGTGGAATTTGTGCTTGTGGAAATTATCGAGTGATTGGAGCTGAAAAGGAGGACCAGAAATTTTGTGAAGAATGCGGGGTGGAATTTGTTGATTCTCGGATATGAAGATATCAACTGTTTAGATCCTACGAATTCTGTAGAAAGAAGCGACAATTTATAAGTCCTCTCGTTTATTTTCGTTTTTTTAATTTCTTTTCATTGTAAATTGATTGTAATCGATCCAAGAGAAATTCTGTAATAATTTCAATGGCAATGGAAAAATCTCCGGTTTTCTCCGAAACCAAACTGGCAACCACAGTGAGAGAAATCTCATATACTGAAGAGAAAATGGTGGTCCAATTTGACGTCAAAAAAATTGGAGAAACGGTAGAGATGCTGGTGATCGAAGTCGACCAACAGAAATACGAGGATTACATATCCTCGGACTCGTCGAGTCCACGCAAAAAGAGATCCGCACAGCAAGGACACAAAAAAGTTATGAACTCAAAACGTTCAAAGTCACCTGAACGAAAAGATAACCTGATGGTTTTGGATGACAAATAGGCGTTGATCCGTCAACAGCCACTTGGATTTTCAAACTCTAGACAGTGTTCCTTCCAATATTCAAGGAGCTTGCTGCGTTTGACGCCAAAGAAAAACCTATTGCGATACAAAGATGCACTCGAATCCGCAACCGGAATCGGAGAGCACGCCGTAGAGCACTCAGAGCCCGTTTTGCACGCCAGGCTCAAAATTAACTAGCACAAATCAAGAAGGATGTCAGACTTAAAATCAGCCTAGCACAAATTAAGAAGGATGTCAGGCTCAAAATCAGCCTAGCATGAAGCAAGGTGGATGCCAGACTAAATCTCAGCCTAGCACCAATCAGCCTAGTTCAAATCAGACTAACAAAAATCAACTTGGCAAAAATCAGCCCGACACAAATCAGCCTGGTAAAAATTAGCCTGGCACACAAATCAGCTTGGCAAAAATCAGTCAAGCAAAAATCAGCCCAGCACAAATCAGCTTGGCAAAAATTAGTCTAGCAAAAATGAACTTAGCACAAATCAGCCTAGCATAACTCAACCTAGTATGAGGCAAGATGGATGCCAGGCTAAATATCAGCCTAGCACAAGTTAGCCTAAAATAAATCAGCCTAGCATGAGCAAAGGTGGACGCTGAACTAAAAGTCAACTTGGCATAACAAAGATGAACGCCCGGTTGATTTGCAGTCTAGCATAAACAAAACTAGACGCCAACCTAACATAAATAAAGTTGAAAATCATACTTAGTCTAAACCAGTATGCAAGGCTAGTTCAACTAAACTAGTGTGTGAGACTAGATCAGTACGTCAAGCTCGTCCAGCGCGCGAGGATCGTCCAATGCGCGAGGCTGGAAATAAACCTCAGCCTTTCGTAAGAACAGAACGCAAGGCTACGAAGCAGTTTCATGCAAAACATCTCAGAACTAATGATGAACATTGAACTAACCTAGGGGTTGACAAATATGACTTCTATGACTTCTTAGAGCCACCTGTCTGGACAAACAGATCTCGAGCAAGAAGCGGGCCCCGTCTGCTAAAGATGGTTATATCAACATCGCAAGAAGAAACTATGGTTTACAAAGATATTTCGCAAACAAAAGAAGGGTGGCACGACCCCATCAGTCCTGCTGTTGCGAGGAGTTGATCGCAACAGTTTTGACTCACTTCGCTGTGAAGCCCCAAAACCATCTGTATTTAACCGTTAGCACCGAAATCTAGTATTCCGAAGAGAAGACGACTGCAAAGACAGTTTTGACTCAGATAAAGGCATGCCAGCTTTCACATCAAATATGGTGAATAAAAGTATTAAACCAATCATCTGAGGGTATGTCTCTGACACGGAGGCAGAAGGGGCGTATCATCATACGCGCCTTAGATCAGGTGTAACAGCTCCCTGTGACTACAAAATATTAGCAGGGGATTCAGATGATGAAATTGAAGAACTTAGCGACCATTCGGCCATAACAACGCTGCGGTCACATGCTTCCTCTCGGTCTGGGAGAAAAACAACTCATATGGCCGAGCAGTCGACCGAAATGAATCAGAGGATAGAAGCACAAGAGCGGCTCATCCAAGAACAGTAAAAGAGTATCAAGGAGCTCAAAGCGCTACTCATCAAGGTTATTGAAAATACTCAAAAGAACACAAAAGACGGACCAGGCGATTCTTCCTCTTCTGATAAAGGCAAAAAGGATGAGATCGAATCCAACCTAGATGCTCAGGGAAAAGGCGGAGAGGAAGAATGTCTTTGATCCCCATGCCGAAAAAATAGAGAAGTTTCAAAGTCAAATAAAAGCATTAATGCACCGGAAAGAATTGCAGGAGACGGGGATTACGAGATCCTACCAGATAGAGTGAGAGTCCACACTGTTTCCGGCAAAATATAAACCTTTAAAGTTAGAATCATATGATGGGAAAGGATCGCCAAACCAGCATATAAACTATTTCCTTTATCAGACTAGCCATCTAATGGGCAATGACCCAGTGATAACAAAAATCTTTGCGAGTACCCTGCGAGAGCCTGCCTTCACTTGGTTTATGCAGCTGCCCCCCGAAAACTATCAATGTCTAGTCAGATGTGGAAAGGAAATTTCTAAGCCGCTTCTTTGAAGACGATACCGAAGTGTCCATTCATACTCTTCTAACAAATAAGCAAAAAAAAAGAGATGGTTAAGAGCTTGATTGAGTGCTTCCGCGAAATGTTGGTGTAATGCCCACACAGCATGTCACAGGAAATATTGGTAGAGACTTGCAAATATAATCTGGAGACCGAAATACTGGTCAAAATAGGAGCTGTGGAGTCGAAAAACTGAAAGGAGCTAATCAAACAAGGCGAACTTGCAGAAGATATTATCCGCCATATAGAAGAACAACGCTCCATGAACAATAATTCTACTGGTAAACAGCATCCGCAGATTTCAAAATATAAGGGAGAAAATGCCATGGCGGCGGGCACAACATTAAATCGCAAGCTCCAGAATCAGAAAGATAAAAGTTTTCCCAAGCAACGCGATGAGCGGGCATATTCCTCTAAGGACGAGCAGACGGTTGTAATGTTTCACCTGCTCAATAAGAGAGGAAGCTCAAACTTCCAGAGAATCGGAGACCGAAGGAGGCAGAGAAGACTTCTGATTCTAAATATTGCCTCTATCATCGAAATATTGGGCACCCTACTAAAAAATGTTACATATTTAAAGACAAAATTCAGATGTTAATAGATGCCGATGTGATCCAGTTGAGGTCTGAACAGAAAAAAAGGTCACAGCTAATATGACAACTATCGCAATGGGATCAATCAAATTTCCAGCAAGGACATCCCCATACCTATGGGGAAGATGGAATTAATCAATCACCACCCATACAATCTAAAGCAAAAGGGACTCTCTCCAGTTTCCACCAAGAAAAGGAGAAATTATGTCGATACATTCAGATTTGTGCAAAGATGAAAAGTGGGCATCCACAAAAGGTTTAAAAAAGGGGAAACTAAAAGTTGCGGACTTGCAATACTATCTCCGCTGTCACAAAGAAGATTAAGCCAAGATCACGATATTAACAAACTCGAAAGAAGATTATGACAGCGGTAATGGAGCGAACTCCGAGCTCAAACCAGCAAGAGATGATGATTTCAAATAAGAGATAAAACTACTTGTAATTAGCCTTAATAATCTGGATATAACTAACACCATTGATAACGCATATAAGTGGAGGCTTGGATTTCACTTATGTGCCTGTTGTGCTTCTGACTCCGTACCTTCTTACACTAACATGGAGGTGATAGTTTATCTGAACTAGAAATCTTAGCAATCTTTCACTTACTAAGCTAGCCACCTCTCACGACACAATCCAAGATACATGAAGCAAAAGTATCGAAGAACGTTGAAGGAGCTTAAAAGCAAACTCAGAATTACTGCAGGGGGAGAAGAATACTCAAAGCCCACGATGAATGCAAGGCTGAACTAAACGCGAGGCTAGAATGCAAGGCTGAACTAAACGTGAGGCTAGTTCCCATGAGGCCAAGCCAGCTTAAATCCAGCCAGACGCGAGGCTATCCCTGCAAGTGAAGCACGAGACTTATTCAGTGTGCGAGACTAAACCAACGCACGAGTCAAACTCAGTGCGTAAGGCTAAGTCAGCGCAATAGTCTAACCCCACATATAATGCGAGATTAAATCATAATCCAAACGCAAGGCAAAGCTCACTAAAATCATCCAAGTGTAAGGCTACGCAAGCACAATATGTGAGGCTAAGATGCAAGCACAAAATGTGAGGTTAAGTATCAGCCTTACACAGAATTTCCAAAATGTGAAGCTGAGTATTAGTCTTGCACAGGAGTATCAGAACGTGAAACTAGCTCTCAGCTTCGTAGGCCAACCAACAGCCTTGCATAATCTATAATAAAGAAGAATGTAGTCAATTGAATTACGATGCTCATCATAATCAGTCAGATGTGGCCCTCACAGGGGGTGGGACCCACATCTAGTAAACCCTGAATACAATGCAAGGCCAAGTCAGCGTAAAATTATTTAAAATGCGAGGCTAAACCTCGCATACAACGAAAGGTCAAGCCGGCGTAAAACGCAAGGCTAAGCCTACTACAAGAATATAAAGTAAACTCAGCGCAAGGCTAAGTTCCAGCCTCGTACAGAAAAAACAAAAATGCAAAGCTAAGTTTTAGCCTAGCGTAGAAATGCCAGAAAGTGAAGCTAAGACTCAGCCCTACATAGAAGTATCAGAACGCGAGGCTAACACTCAGCTTTGCCTTGCATAGTCTACGACGGAGATGGAAGTAATCTGTTGCCCTATAATGGACACGACCGGCCAAATGAGTCCTACACAGAGGGTGAGATCCATATCTAGAGAACCTTGCATATAATGCGAGGTTAAGTCAAACCAGAATGCTAGACTAATATCCGTGTACAGCGAAGGCTAAGCCAGCGTAAAATCATCTAGTACCTGAAGCTAACTCGAGACTAAACCAGCGTAAAGTCATCAGATGCGAGACTAACTCAAGACTAAACTAGCGTGCATGGTTATACTAGTGAGCGAGGCTAAGACAGCATACAGAACTCATCCACATTACAAAAGTGAACATAAACACAAGGCTAAGTTTCAACCCCACATAATCTGCTACGAAGAAGTAATATATTACCATATGACGAACTCCAGGGACAATCAAACAAGTCCCATGCTGGGGGTCGTCCTGATATCTCCCCACAAACACATGGTGCCTCAAGGATACTCGTTAACCAGGCCATACACAAATAATGTAGCAGAGTACAACGCCCTTAGCAAAGTACCTCTGACAGCGAGATTCAAACTATCTCACTCATATCATCCCAATACAAACAAACATATCATGTTAAGATCATATTTTTGACAGCGAGATTCGAACAATCTTACCCATATCATCCCAATACAAACAAACATGTCATATTAAGATTTTAATTTTGACAGCAAGATTCGAACGATCTCACTCATATCATCTCAAAATGATCAAACCTTTCATGTTAAGATCTTACCTCTGACAATGAGATTTGAACCATCATAACAAGCAATATACCCCATGATCCTAACACGATTACAAAATATGTCTGTCATCCAGGCAAATCACCCTGTAAGCATGTCAGTCATACGTCTGTCTACAGTTCTATGATTCTGACCCGATCATCCCTTCATAAGCATGTCAGTCATACATCTGTCTATGACTCCGTAATCCTAACATGATCACCGATTCTGTCTGTCATTCAGGCGAATTATCTTGTAGGCATGTCAATCATACCTCTATGGTTATATGATCCTAATCCGATCATCCCTTCATATGCATGTCAGTCATACCTCTGTCTATAACTCCATAATCCTAGCACAATCATTGATTGTCTGTCATTCAGGCAAATTACCCCATAGGCATGTCAGTCATACCTCTGTCTACGGTTTTATGATCCTAACCCGATCATCTCTTCATAGGCACGTTAGCGATACCTCTGTTTATGACTCCGTGATCCTAGCACGATAACTAATTCTGTCTGTCATCCAGGCGAATCACCATGTAGCCATGTCAGTCATACCTCAGCCTACGGTTCTATATCCTAAACCTGATTATCCCTTCACAGGCATATCAGTCATACCTCTGTCTATAACTCCGTGATCCTAGCACGATCATTGATTCTGTTAGTCATCCAAGCGAATCACCCTATAGGCATGTTAGCCATACTTCTGTCTACAGCTCTATGATCCTGACCCGATCATCCCTTCACAGGCATGTCAATCATACATCTGTCTATGACTCCGTGATTCTAGAATGATCACCAATTTTGTCTGTCATCCAAGCGATCACCCCATAAGCATATAAGTCATACCTCTATTGACGGTTGTATGATTCTAACATGATCATCTCTTCATACACATGTCAGTCATACATTTGTCTATGACTCCATGATCCTAACACGATTACCAATTCTGTCTGTCATTCAGCCGAATCACCCTGTAGGCATGTCAGCCATATCTCTGTCTACGGTTTGTTCGCAGCAGAATTTCTTTGCTTTCCTTCCATTGAATTAGCTTAAATCAGAACGAAAGAGAACAAGGAAAAAAAAAAGAACAAACGAGAGGATTTTATATCTCAATCGCTCTCTTTTACAATATAGTGTGGGATCTGTGTGGCGATGGGATCTGTCAAGCAGCTCCGTTGGACGATCTGACGTCGAACTCTTCTCTTGAAGATGGCGACCGACTGTAGAATTGATCTCCTATGGTCTTGATTCGTTTAAGGCTCTATGTGTAACTCGAACTTCTCAAAAACTCGAGAAAAAGATCTCCAATGCCGAAAAAAAGACCCCTAGGGCTTCCCCAAGAGAGTATTTATAGCCTTAGGATCATGTGAGAGTTTCTATCTAAATAGAATTTGTACTTATCAAGGATTCCAATCAAATATCTTAGTTTTGATTTAAATATCTTGATTTAGAGTTTTGATCGGACTTAATTTGGGTATTTGGATAAACCCAAATCATAATCTCAATTAATTTGATATTCTGGTTATCAACTCACGCGGAGTTAAACTCATCAAAAAGTGGAGCTAAGAAACCAGAACGCGGAGCTATTGATTAGCTCCACGTTTTTCTCAAACGCAAGGCTAATATAGCTAAATACGGGGCTGCGGAGTTAGCTCCGCGTTCTGTTGTGGAAAACTCTATTTACTTAGAAATTTTTACTGCCAACAGAACCCCCTCCAAAGTTTTCAAAATGGCTTAGAACTTAGCAAATTTTGAAATACTTTGGATCTTCAAACTGAAAACGTGGAGTTAAAATACCAAGTTTATCTCGCGTTTTGTTCACTTGCGGAGCTAAATAGCATCGCTTTTCAGTGAATAATTGCTTATTAATTACTCAGTAATTACTCCGAACCTTGCGCCGAATACCAAGAGGCGGGTTCTCTCTTTTAAATAGAGTCTCTGACTCTTCTTCTTCATTCGAAGAGTTGAAGAATCCAGAGCTCAAGCGACCGAACGACTCATGTCGACGAACGATCTTCAATCGATCTTTCTTCGATTCTCCATAGATTTTCATCATTAGGATGTCATCTAAGAAGAGTACGACGTCGCGCGCCTTCTCACGATTGGCGGTCGGCGTTAGCAGCGGCGGCAGCGGCCGATGGAGTGGACACAGCATCCGGATACTATGATGACACAGCATCCGGCCGATGGAGCGTTAGCGCCGGCGGCAGCGGCCGATGGAGCGGCCAACCGGCACTATGTTTGGCAGTGAAAATTTCTAAGTAAATAGAGTTTTTCACAACAGAACGCGGAGCTAACTCAGCAGCTCCGCGTTTGGCAATTTTAGCCTCGCATTTGAGTAAAACGCAGAGCTATTCAATAACTCCGCATTCTGGCTCTTTAGCTTCGCGTTTTGATGCGATTAGCTCCGCATGAGCAGATAACCAGAATCTCAAATTGATTGAGATTATGATTTGGGCTTATCCAAATACCCAAATTAAGTCCGATCAGAACTCTAAATCAAGAGATTTAAATCAAAACTATGATATTTGATTGGAATCCTTGGTGAGTACAAATTCTATTTAGATAGAAACTCTCATATGATCCTAAATCTTCAAAAGATCGTCCAAAGGAGCTGCTTGACAGATCCCATCGCCACACAGATCCCATACTATATTGTAAAAGAGAGCGATTGAGATATAAAATCCTCTCGTTTGTTCTTTCTTTTTCAATTGTCTTTTGTTGAGTATCATTCTAAGATACTTCTCTTCTTGGTTAAGTACTCCCTGAGGTCGATGACTTTAGTCATGGAGTTGTGGGACCCATTCATCAGCTGAGAAGGTCCAGGAGCCCACTGAAACTTCTTGAGATTACTGGAGTCTAGTTCTGGTCTATTGATGCGATGATCAGTCCTGATTTTGTATTCGGGTTGATCTACGCGGAGCTGAAAGTTAGCTTCGCGTTTTGTGTCGCGGGCCTGAAGAATAGCTCCGCATTTTGCTACGCTAGCCTCGCGTTTTACGCTGGCTTGGCGTTTCTTCAGAAGTTTCTCTTCTGAAATCTTAGCCCCGCTGGAAGAAAATTCTTGCACGCTGGCATATTTTTGTGATTAACACAAGTCACAACTTCGCGTCTAGCGCGATTTTTACGATTAACGACAATCTGCCAATCATCTTCGCGATTTACACGGAGGTGAGGCATTTTGCGCCTCTCGCAAATACTACTGGCTTCGCGTTTCTCGCTAAGCTCAGTATTAGCCTCGCGTGGAGAATTACACGCTGGCTGTAAGGAATTTTCATCCTCGCGTTTCTCGCGAGTGTAAGAAATCTTGCGTTTATCGCAA
The DNA here is from genome assembly GCA_036321105.1 of Dracaena cambodiana. Classification (NCBI taxonomy): domain Eukaryota; kingdom Viridiplantae; phylum Streptophyta; class Magnoliopsida; order Asparagales; family Asparagaceae; genus Dracaena; species Dracaena cambodiana. Next base: position 61,949,233 of record JAYEPQ010000003.1, on the reverse strand, counting down.
GTGCTACTGGCTTCGCGTTTATCGCTAAGCCCAACAGTAGCCTCGCATGGAAAATCACATGCTGGCTTTAATGAATCTTTATCCTCGTGTTTCTCACGAGTGTAAGAAATCTTGCGTTTATCGCAAGTGCTACTGACTTCGCATTTCTCGCTAGGCCCAGTAGTAGCCTCGCATGGAAAATCACATGCTGGCTTTAAGGAGATTTTATACTCCCGTTTATCACGAGTGTCAGAAATTTTGCGACTAGCGCAAATCTTACTGGTTTCGCGTTTCTCGCTAAACTCAGTAATAGCCTCGCGCGGAGTATCACACGCTGGCTTTTCCTTGCGATTAACGCAAGTTGTAACTTCGCGTTTAACGCGATAATGACTGGTCTCGCGATTAGCGCGAGCCAGTTTGCGAGGGACCATAGCCTCGCGTTCTATGACGTTAGCCTCGCGTTCAATGCGGGCTTTGAGGGCTTTCGCCTTACTCTCTGATTTCTATTTCGGAGTTGGGTTCTGGTCAATTCAGTTCTCAGGTCTTCTTCGGCAGTAGGGAGGTCATCCTCTGCTAGGATTTCATGTCCAAACACCGGCTCTATGGCCGCGGTCTCCAAGGATCCCCATTCATCGGTGGATACCTTTTTACCCGTTGCTCGGGTATTGGAGCGCACGCGACGATAGTGTCATGTCTCGTCCAGATTACCTGATTCAGAAGAGAGGTACTCCTCGTACTTCTGCTGGTCGATTTTAACCGATCATATCGACGTCCGATTGCGCCACGATCTCTTCTCTGGTGAAAGAGACTTCTCCCACTGTGATCGCCAGTTTGTTCGCAGCAGAATTTCTTCGCTTTCCTTCCATTGAATTAGCTTAAATCACAACGAAAGAGAATAAGGAAAAAGAAAGAACAAACGAGAGGATTTTATATCTCAATCGCTCTCTTTTACAATATAGAGTGGGATCTGTGTGGCGATGGGATCTGTCAAGCAGCTCCCTTGGACGATCTGACGTCGAACTATTCTCTTGAAGATGGCGGCCGACTGTAGAATTGATCTCCTCTGATCTTGATTCGTTCAAGGCTCTATGCGTAACTCGAACTTCTCAAAAACTCGAGAAAAAGATCTCCAATGCCGAAAAAAAGACTCCTAGGGCTTCCCCAAGAGGATATTTATAGCCTTAGGATCATATGAGAGTTTCTATCTAAATAGAATTTGTACTCATCAAGAATTCCAATCAAATATCTTAGTTTTGATTTAAATCTCTTGATTTAAAGTATTGATCGGACTTAATTTGGTTATTTGGATAAGCCCAAATCATAATCTCAATCAATTTGAGATTCTGATTATCAGCTCACGCGGAGTTAAAACTCATCAAAACGCGGAGCTAAGAAACCAGAACGCGGAGCTATCGATTAGCTCCGTGTTTTTCTCAAACGCGAGGCTAATATAGCCAAACGTAGGGCTGCGGAGTTAGCTCCGCGTTCTGTTGTGGAAAACTCTATTTACTTAGAAATTTTCACTGCCAACACGGTTCTATAATCCTGACCCGATCATCTCTTCATAAGTCAGTCATACCTCTATATATAACTCCGTGATCCTAGCACAATCACCGATTATGCTTCTGTCATTTAGGCGAATCACCCTGTAGACATGTCAGTCATACTTCTGTCTACGGTTTTATGATCCTAACATGATCATCCCTTCATAGACATATCAGTTATACCTCTGTCTATGACTCCATAATCCTAGTATGATCACCGATTCTGTCATTCAGGCGAATCACCCCGTAGGCATGTAAGTCATACCTCTTCTTACGGTTCTATGATTCTGACTTGATCATCCCTTCATAGGTATATCAGTCATACCTCTGTCTATAACTCCGTGATCCTAACATGATCACTGATTTTGTCTGTCATTCAGGCGAATCACCCCATAAACATGTCAGACGTAACTCTGTCTACGGTTCTATGATCTTAATTCGAACATCCTGGCTTTGTATGTCAGCCAGACGAGTCACCCTTTAATCCCAATTTGATCATTTTGGCTCAGTTTGTCAACCAGATGAGTAACTCCGTAAAATAATTTCCACCATACTCACATCACTACTAAAACACTTTGCCCGCTAAGATGTTCCCACATCCTTAGTAAACTACCATTTTTCATTAAATCCATTCATCAATTCTAAAAGAAAACCCCATGAATAAGTTTAACAGTACACCTCTGCCCATGATTCTTCGATCCTAATCCAATCATCCTGGCTCTGCTTGTCAGCCAAGCGAGTCACTCTTTGATCTCAAACCGATTATCTCGGTATGTGCAACAATACGCCTCTACCAACCGGCTCTATTTGTTATCTAGACGAGCCAATCCATGATTCTAAAATGATCATCCCTTCGTAGGCATATCAGCCATACCTCTGTCTATGATCTTGCGATTCTGACTCGATCACCATGGCTTTGTTGTCTAAACGAGTCAATTTCATAATAATCAATGAAACTTAGCTTGCTATGACAATACCATATCTTTAACAAGTTTCATCTCTCCAATTTCACTCATCCATCGCCACAAATATGTTATACAATAGATCAAAATGAAACAATGATTTAAATGAAACTAAAATATTTTATTCATTATTTACATGACAAAATAAAGAACTATTCTTAAACAGGCCCCTGGCTCTAATAGACGTACTATATTAAGGACGCAAATCTCGAGGCGAAGTTGGTCGTCTAAATACGCAAAGATATCTCGTGATGAACACAAACACAAGGCTAGTAAAGCCTCGCATCCAAGAAGCTTAAATAAGTTGGAAGCTGAAAAAAATTCAATAGTATTTCAAAATTTTGCTAAACAAATAGAGTAAAATTTCAAAAACTTTGAAGAGAGTCTTGTAAGACAAAAAAAATTGACCCCACATTAACCTGAATCCCATACAATAAAAAGAGAACAAAACACGGCAAGACTCGCAGCCTCGCGCCGCGAGGCTGGCAACCGGCCTCGCGCAGCCTAGCCTCCGGTCTCGCACACAATATGTTCGGACCCCGCCTCGTGTTCTCGAGGGGCTATTTTGCTAATTCTATGAATTCTAATCAAATTCTAATTAACTTGTGATGCAGGATAGGGGCCAGATACAATGATTATCTGGAGCAAATTTTACTAAAAGAAAATTTAAATATTTGATCAAGATTATAAGAAAATTGTCTCTATCTATATGGAAATTCACTCAACTTGGAGCCTATAAATACCCCTCCAAAGGACTCAAAAAAAACTTTTGTGAAATCTCTCTCGCGCAAGAGCCTGAAGCTTCTTCTTGATCAACAACAACAAAGAAGAGCTGGCCCTAGAATCTCCACCGCCTCCAATCATTGTTGGATTGTCAACGAGGAACAGATCACGCCTCATAACTGTCTAGATTCAACGAATTATGTAGAAAGAGAGCGACAATTTATAAGTCCTCTCGTTTGTTTTCATTTTCTTTTTATTTCTTTTCATTGTAAATCGATCAATCCAAGAGAAATTCTGTAATAATTTCAATGGTAATGGAAAGATCTCCAATTTTTCTTGAAAACAGAGAGAAGAGAAGGGGTGCAGGTGGTGGGGAAGGAGGGAGAGAAGGGGTACAGGGGAGGGGACTGGATGGAGGGGAAGAGGGGAGGGGAGAGAGATCTTATTGGGAACCCATCGAAATCGCCTGCCGGGTTCCGACCGACTCTGGCGATATTCCAACCGACTCGGGCCAATTGTTTTTCACATTCATGGCTCCGACCATACAACTCTCTATACTCCGATCGAACTCTGACCGAATCCGATCGAAACCGGACAAAGTGATTGGAGCAGATGTTGGTGTTCATTCCTAATTGATATGGCCTGTGGGATCGGCATGCAACTTGACCAAGGGAACAGAAAAATGGATATGACAGTCATTCCGATAGATTATTACAAACCTGTCTTAGGTATGAACTTCTTTTGAACGATCTGTGCTCTTATCTTATAAATCCAGTGGTTGTCTTAGATCCCAAATGCCCTTCCTCAGTGATGAACAGGAAGAAAAATAGGATATCACAAAATTTTTGAAGGTAATACCATAAATGTCAATATCCCATGATATGAAATATGTATCCTACGATACAATACGATATGCAAAAAAATAAATACGTATTTTAATTACGATACTATTATATTATGAATTTTACGATACGATAAGCATATCCCACGATATGCATACGTATCTTATGATACACGATATGTTATGACATACTGACTTGATTTATAAATGGTTTTCAAACTCAATCAAATAAACTTTTTTGAGTTTAATACAGAATACAAATTTCAAACAAGTATAGTTATTTAACAATAAAGAATATCAAAATTCAATATACTTATTTTAGTTGATAAAAACATTTAAACAAATCATCAAAAGAGGTTTATTATTAAATTATAGTCAATATCAATTATTTAATTACTAATTCTCAATGCAAGTATCTAATGAATTTATTTATTATAGGATAAAATCTCCATAAAAGAAAGACTTTATATATATATATATATTTCTAAAGATGATGAAATTAAAATAGAACTTCTTAAGGGTGATGATAGTGATATATATGATTAATTAATGTTACATTTAGTTGTTTCATATTTTTTTTTTGATAGATAACGAACTTATGCTCAATGCTTTGGTTTTTTTTTAAAAATAACTTGCAACCGAAACCGAAACAAAATAAAAAGAGATTGGGAAAACATATGATCTAATTTGATTATGGATATAAAATTCGAGTTTAAATGGAATGATGAGAAATAAGAACTTTACGTAATAAAAGTTGTTGCTTAAATAGATTTCGAAGTGTGTTCAAGTTGAAATAAGAACAATGGATCTAATAAAAAAAACAAAGAGAAAATGTAATGGTAAAATTTTTATCTATTAGTTGTTTATTTCTAAAATTTAGTCTCTAATAAATTATTTTACAATTATTAGTAGGCCCTCTTAACTGTAATGAGATTGTAAACAATAAATAAGAAAAAAGAAAGAAAATAAAAGTATACTGAAGGAGGAGTATGTATGGAACAAAAGAGACAAAGATTAAGAAAATGAATATCATTTTTCAAGTGAATTTAGCAATGTATTTGCTAGTGAAGTATAATTTTAATTAATAGCCTTATAGTCCTCACACTTTGAATGTCAATTACCTATTTACATATGGCTATTGACTTATATTTTACATATTACTGACTGGAGAACTTCAATGACACTATACCAGCTGAACTTCCAAAGAAGTTGCCACCAGATCGGGAAGTAGATCATGGCATCTAGATGGTGTCAAGTGCTCAACCACATGTTTTTGCACCGTATCGCATGGCTCCACTAGAGCTAGAGCAACTCCATAGACAGCTGAATAAGTTACTTGATGTGGGTAGATTGTCATCCAAAGCCCAGTATGGTGCACCAGTTTTGTTCCAAAAGAAGCACGATATATCATTACACTACTAGGGGCTCAACAAATTGACCATGAAGAACAAGTATCTAATCTTGTTCATTACTAATATATTCAGCTAACTGGGGAATAGGAGATAGTTTACCAAGCTAGACTTACAGTCTAGCTACTATCAGGTCCGCATTTCCAACGAGGATGAGCTGATGACAGGATGCATGACACTATATGGCTACTTAGAGTTCAAGCCATGCCTTTCGAACTGACGGATGCACCCACCATTTTTTGCACCCTCATAAATAAGGTACTACAACCATTCCATATAAGTTCATTGTTGTTTACCTTGACAGCACAATTTATAGTCAAATCTTAGAGGCACATGCAGAGCACCTACATCAAGTGTTCCCGGTTCTTAGGGAGAATAAGCTCTATATTAAGAAGGAGAAATGTTTTGTCGCTCAACAAGTGTCACTCACCTCGCGCATATCATTGGTACCAGTCAGGTCAATATGGATCAAGCAAAAGTTTAAACCATTCTTGATTATGAGCCGCCAAACAAGGCGACCGAGTTGCAATCTTTTCTTGGATTAACCAACTATTATAGAAGATTAATCAAACGATACTCAACAATCACCGTCCTAGCGACGAACCTGCTAAAGAAGAACCACAAGTGGGAGTGGATTGTAAAGTGCCTGAAGACAACCGAGGGCTAAAAAAGCAATGACAAAGAGTTGGCCTTAGTGTTGCTCGACTCCTTCAAAACTTACAAGGTGCACACCAATGCTTCGAACTTCACCACTAGGAAGTGCTAATGCAAGAGGGATGCCTGTAACGTTTGAGAACAGGAAGCTTAACAATGCAAACCAAAGATATATGGGCTAGGAGAAGGAGATGACAGTTGTACTGCATTGCTTCTGCACCTACCGACATTACTTACTTGGCCCAACATTCGCAGTGAAGACTGACGACATTGTTAATAGTTAGTTTCGGAGCCAAAAGATGCTGACACCAAAATAAGCGACAAGCCAATCTATCATAATTTTATTACATCAAGAAGCACAAGACAAAGAAGATAAATCTTGTATTAGATGATCTTAATCACAAGGAGTAGCTCGCTACCATTTTGCACCTCAAGTTTAGTCCTATAGAGAAGCCCTACAACAGGACCGAGTTGTAAAGAATTTGGTGGTGTATACAAAGGCAGGCAACACTCACAAGTTCTAGCTCGAGGATACCCTTCTCTACACCACAAGAAACAAGTTATATGTTCCTTAGTACGATCATTTACAACAGAACATCTTGCAGGGGCATCACGACTTCAAATGGGGAAGACATTCTAAAATTCACCGCATATTAGTGCAGTGACGCTTGTGGAGGTGTGTGTGTGTGTATTATTAGCCTCGTATTAGAGATGATCTGGAAACTTATGTTTCCTTATGTGCCAACCAAGCAAAGTGGAGCAGCATGCAGTAACAGGATTGTTGGAGCTGTTACCCATGTCGAATTGTCCGTGGAAGAGTATATTAATGGACTTCTTAGTCTGCCAAAATATGAAGGATGCAGCCACATATTAATGGTGGTGAACATATTCTCAAATGTATGGCACATTCATACCAACATCGAAAAGTGTACTACAAAGGAGATTGCCCATCTTATCCTAAGCATGTGGTGAAATACCGGGGGATTCCGCATAGCATCATCAACAATCGATCTCTATTTACCGAGCTATTTTGGACAGATTTGTTCAAGCTTCTTGGCTCAAACTCGAACTTTCCTACAAGCTATCACCCTTGAACGAATGCTTCCATCGTCAAACGAATGGGCAAAAAGAGATTATCAATGCACTGGTGGAAAGATGCTTGAGATAATTTGTGAGTGCCAACCAGTCAGATTAAGCAAAAATTGTTGGCCAGGCACAATTCTCCTACAAGCAATCAAAGCCAATTCAAGACCGGGATGAGTCAGCAGCCACTAAACCTAGGCACAATAGCTACTAGTTACAAGGGAAGCAATTAAGCATCGTATAAGTTTGCCTAAAAGTGGCAATAGCAGTTGAACCTATCATCTACATTGAGCAACTAAGAAGATGAAAAAGCGAGCAAATAGAATTCGGGACCAATGGAGTAAGAGGTTGGACACCTTGTATTAGTCTGACGCTAATAGCATCAGAAGCTTCATGGCTCACATAAAGGGTTATTATGACGAAATGAGGGGCCATTCCGAATCTTAAAAGAGTGGGCAAGTTAGCCAATAAAAACTATCTTCAAATCTCAAGTAGTTTCGCCCAATCTTCCACATGAATATTGTTGAAACCAATGTTTAAGCAATTACGGTAATGTAATGTTTTGTTTCTGTTAGGTTACGCAACTTCCTATTTATTTTATAATAATAAATATGAAAATAAATTAGAAAAGTCTAAAAGAAGAATATAAAAAATTTATAAAACATAATCAATTCTAAATTTCTAACAAGTTTCGCAATAATTTTACATTTATCTTCATAAATTATATTACGTTCGCACCAATAATTTTAGTCATCATCTAAACAAGAAAATAAGATTTTGAAATTATTTTCAGTTAATATCAATAATATAATTTATATTTTATAATGCTCAATTTATCTTATTTATAATTGTTTATTTTAGTTTAGCTCTAGTAAAAAATTTCAGTAACTAAAAAGAAATTACAAGCAAAATAGAAAGTAATTACAAACTATCAAGTTAACACCTTCACAAGTAATCAAATAAGCAAACAACAAATAATCAAGTTAAAATACTACAGTAATTAGCTAATAACAAAATAAATAATCAACATCAATATGAAAATTACTAAAAAAATTGGTGCAAATGACGTAACATAATGTAATTTAACGTAACGTAAAATAATGTAAAAACGCAACGTCATTGTGCATTAAATTATTTTCAATTGTTATATAACGTTGGCTTTCTGTTAGATATCATAACGCAATATAACAGATTTCATAACGCATTATTTTCAATATGGATTGAAACCATATCACTAAGACACAGAATGCAAGTCATTACGAGTCGGAACGCGCATCTTTGGGAATGCGAGCAAAATATGATCGCCAAGCCAAACAAATTGTTGCAGAGCATGATGTTCATCTTCCAAAAATTAGCAATGCAAGGAGTATCTGATTCGATGGGGGACTACCAGACAATGAGGCAAGCTGGGCGTCGACAAAAATACTATGGCAGTTCAAGAACTTGATTGTGCAGTGTCTCAACTCAACAAGGACATCACTGGATTCAGTAGGGAGAATATCACGGCCCAGCCCAGAATAAGGTCCACAAAGTTGAACCCATGAGGATGCAGGCACCATACGGACGATGGATGTGCCAATGACTTGGATGATAAGGTGGCTACCTAGAACTTTCTAGGATTCTCTTGTATGTACTATATCTTGTATGAAGTGTGTGGGAAGTGTATAGAAGAGTGTAGAACACTTTGAAGAATCATTTCTAACCAATAGATTATTGAAGAATCTAAAAGTATGATCCTAGCCAATCACTGTATAAAGAACTTGGTCTATATAAAGGGGGAAGGTCCTCACTTGCAAAGCATCATTGTGTGTTTGTGAGGGTCATGCTTACTTAGCCTCTTAAGTCCGAATGAGTGAGCCAAGTGTCGCACCCACATAGCATGTTCAAAATCAATTGATTTTAGTCAAAAATAAATGGCATAGCTTATACATATCATCCAATAAGTACTAATGACAAAGCAATAAACCTATTGATATCATTTCTTAGCTTAACTTTTCTAGCATTATACGACTAGAATCAATTAATCCGGATTCGGAGATTCCAAGCTCATGCAACACTGTTCTTAGTACTTATAAGATCTACCTTGCATGCCAAAACCCAGGTTTGAATGTAGCTCCACTAGAATGCAACTGACACACTTGGAGGCTTCAAATTTGAAATTAAATAATCTAACAATCAGTTTGCTCTCACTTCTTTTCAGGCTTAGGCAACTGGCATCAATCAGACTTGCTGCTGAAAAAGTACAAGCTCTACGGAGACTACACGCATTAAAAGTGTTGGAATCCTTGTTCCTCTTAGTGTTAAATGAATCTCTCTCCCTTTCCGTTGAGAGAAGAAAGTTCCTCTAATAAGTTGACAGCAATCCTAGTGCCTGGGAGATGTCACAAGCATGTCCCTACCAACCGTGCAATGTTCAGAGTGACATGTAAGTGGAAACAATCAGAATTATTAGTTCCTAACTTCTTTGGTTAGCCAGATGGTTAAAAGAGATAGCATAATAAATTTGTAATTCCTATTGTCCCCCTCTCTTTCATAACCAAATGGTAACATACAGGCCATTTCAGCTAACAATAAATTGAGCCTAAGCATGAAATAGAATGTCAAACAGTTTGAATTTGAGTAAATGTATGTAGAGGTCGGCATGAGTAGCTTAGTAAAACCAACATCCTACCCAGAGGGTTAACCATGAAAAAGAATGTAAAATTTGTGCATGATGTGGAGATAGATTTTCAAACCGCACCTTTTCTTTAAACAGACTAAACTGAAAAAGAAAGGATTTTGGCATACTTTAATTACTGTGCAGCATTAGCTGTGGTAGCTACCACCGTCTCATTCAATTTTGATGGATTGGGTATCCAAAATGCAAGTACCGTCGAAGCAGCAGCAAACATGGCCCTACGTGGGGCCCATTTCAAGCAGGTTACTGCACCAATGTAACTGTTCCAACGGGCAACCTGCAGAAATCAAGGGTGGTGAAGGTGGCATTTGCCTTGAAAATAACATAGACATGTGAACAGTAATTTCAACCATCATCTTAAACTTAACCTCAAGATTGCAACTGCAGTTTTATAAGAAGAAGGGTTTTCCAATAACAGTTTTGTCCAATAACAGTTTTGCTTTCGTCACAAGAAAAAATGGTTTATTTTGTGACACCTTCAATTGGAAATGATTTCTTCATGCATTTGACTAAATATAATTGTCTGGTCATGCTGAGTTTATTTCTTCTTGGTTTTCATTTTTGAAATAATTCAATAAATTTTCATTTTAACTTCATGAAACCTTTTATAACCAATAAAACCTCAAACTGGGCTTTATTGTAATAACACCTAATTTGAGCAGGATACTGCAACAATAAATGTCCAACCGGCAACCTGCAGAAACCAAGGGTGGCAGGGGTGGCATTTCCCACAAATAGTGTAGACACATATGAATAGTAATTTCGGCCATCATATTAAACTTACCCTCAAGATTGCAATATAACGCAATTTTAAAAGACAGGCTTTTCTAGGAATATTTTTGCTCATGTCACAAGAAAAATGGTTTATTTTGTGACATCTTCAATAGAGCATCTTCATGTACTTGACTAAATACAGTTGTCTTGTCATACAAGTCTACTACTTCTCAGTTTTTCATTTTTGAAATACTTCCACAATTTTTTATTTAACTTACAGGAACTTTTTATAGCCAATAAACCTAAAAAAGGGTTTCACTGTAGTGAAACCCATCATCGTACAATGTTTTGCCTTGGAAGAAAACTTTGTTAATTGCAAGAACCAGTTTAACTCTTCACACGCAGTAACAATGTTGATAATTACAATAACCAGTTTAACTCTACTTTAATGATATATATGTGTGTGTGTACAATTGGACTATGGATTTCTCATTAAATGTAGAAAGTTTTAACACATTTTACACTACAGATTCACTAGTGGACCACCACTACTTTATTCCCTTCTCACTATTTATCTTCTGAAATTTTGACTACTACATATCTCAAAACAAATGAATGTGTTAATCTAGCTTTCAAAATTTAATGGAAAGTTTGTCATTCAAATGTCTATTAAATTTAATGGAAAGTTTATAGTTATACATAAACATATATATAGAGAGAGAGAATAATGGAAATAAGCTGACAACTCACGCAAGTTACCTGAGTTGCAGTTCATTTTCCTTATCTCCAATATTATTTTAAAAAAAAATTCTTGTGGATTATGATCTCGACCCCCTAGGGTTCAATCATACCCAATTTATTCGGTTTTAGTTTTGATTTGGTCCTCCATCAAGTTGACACAAAATTAACGGTTTTCAATAAATAAAAAAATTTATACTCACTTGATGAAAAGGTAAAAAAACTCCAAAATTTATGAAATTTGATCTAAAAAAGTCAAGGATATAGAGATACTAATTCTAGAAAAAAATTGAAGAAAAATCATTGGATCACTATATTTTTTGCTGCTAACTAATGTAACTTTTTCTGAGCTGGCGGCTCGCCTATAGTAATCCTATATATATATATATATATATATATATATATATATATATATATATATATATATATATATATATATATATATAATAAAAGAAAATCCCCAGATACAGAACTTTTCTAACAGTTATGCCACTCTCATAATAACTATAAAATCACATGCAAGCATTACTAAATACTAAGGTCAATGTGTTTGGGCTGGAAAAATAAAGGTGCCAATGCATTTTCAAACAACCCTGACAGCAACGGATGGATACTGTCAGGTTTCTCATCGAAAGGGAAGTAGAACTGAATTTATAAAGTACCTCATTTCGCCTATCAATGTTCCAAGCATGTAATGATCCATCTCCAGAGCCTGCAAGTTGCGGACACAAAATTCATTTCCTTCACAAAATTGAAGAGAGAGAGAGAGAGAGAGCCAAAAAGGAGGTAATTCATTATCGAAACTGCCTATGAAGCATGAACATGACACGGACTTCCACTTCAGCGGTGGAGGGTGTTGGGGGGGATAAACAGCCTACGAAGCATGGACATGACACGAGTCACAAATATAAGGGCATAGTAGTTTCTTGTGTGACATGGGGACTAATGACATCACAACAACTTATAGGTAGGTTATTAACAAAGATACTTCCACTTTAGATTGCAAGATTGGCAATCCAAACAAAAAAAGGTTACCCATGCATCTTAACAAAATACAATCAATTTTAGCCCTTGCAGATGAGTATCTTAGGGAACTGGTTAGCAAACATTTATTGCTTCACTGATTTACCTTTTACACTTTCCCAAGGAAGTGGCATCACTATATTTTTTTTTCTCCCGCTATTTCCCTAAACTTCACATTAGTTTCCACTGCTCCATCAATATAAAAATAGTTATAGTTAAATTTTCAATATGATAAAAGAGAAAGATAAAGGAGGATAGTCCCTACAATTAGCTGCTAATACAACAGATTTGGTGCAGCAAAAACTTAAATTAGGAGCATAAACATATACTTTTAAAATTTTAAAAAAAAATCAAGATGCAATAACTAAATAAGCTTAAAGATATTTCTGGAGCAGAGGAAAACAGTTGCAAAATACTTTTACTGTCAGTAACTTAGGCCAGAGAAAAACCCTGCTTAACAGGGCCATCTGATCAATAATATCACCATCATTTTACACACTAAACTTACAATGATATCTGATCAATTGCTATCAACAATAATGAAGATTAAAATTTTCTGTTTGGCTGAAAAGTCTAGGGAACAAAAGCAAAGGTGGCTCGGGAATACGTCAAAAATTGAATGTAGCCATGGAGAGTAATAGAAAGGCAAACGATACAGGATTACTGTTTTAACATATTAGATAAAAAGGTAAACCACATGGAGAACATTTAGTAGCTTACATTCCCACAAGTTACAGGAGATCTAGATCACATCAAAAAATCTCGATGTTCAATTTTGGATTGTCTATCATGCAAATTGAAATGATTATCCAGATACTTCAGAATGTATCGCAAGGCAAATAACTCGAATAATTGCATGCATAAATACATGTATACATGTCAACACACAATAGAAAATAAAGGGAGTACATAATACATACATGACATGCATGCAAGTAAATGCACAGACGCATCACCCAGATAACAAATAATAGAATAAAATAAAAAAAAAACGGCATATGCTAGATCACATTTTTATGACTTTGTATAGGAATTGCCGTGCAATGATATCTTTATTAAGATTTTTATTAAATTCATTTATGTTCCTATTACTGTTATTAATTCATTATTTTGTCGTGGTTCATTTTTATGATTTAAATTTGAATGTAGGTTCCCTCCAGTAATAGTGAACCAGGTTTGTACTTTAGATTGACTAAGTTACCATGATCACTTCCACTAAGTTTCCTTCAAATGGACTATATTCTACCTATGTAAATGAGTTATTGTTTCCACTTTTTGCAGATGATAGATGGCACAGATACGGGAGTCATACTCCAGCATGGGCACGGGATGTCAGACATGAAAACCGAGGACACCACCATATATGTGCATTTTAAAAATATGTAAGTTTAACTCATATAAATGTATTCATTGTGTTATTATTCACATATAAAAGAAGCTAAAATAATCAAATAAATAATAAAAATATTTAGTTCGTAAATATTTTTACATAAATAGACGTCTCAATATTTATAAATGTCGGAGACGATACTCGTGTCTAATAAGGCTAGACACACCAATTTTTTTTACTTAGAGAAGTATCCTACAAGCATTTTTCTAAATATCCCTAATATGACCGATATAACCCTCCCAACCAATATACGTCGTTTTTTGGAGTCAACTGTGGCAATATGTTAAAAACAAGAAAATGCTTTGCACATTGCCTTAAATCAACAACTATTACTATGAGAATATGTCCACGATCCAAAAGAAAAAATAAACCAAACGACACCCAAAAAAAGGAACTATACGGTGTTCCCTACCAAAAAACCAAAAAAAATAAAAAGAAAGGTAAGAAAAAAACTAAAAGTTAGGGGGAAAAAAACCTAAAAAATGAGACAACTCTAGGAACCAAAGTAAAAACAAAACGAAATCCGAACACGAAAAAGAACTTAAAATCACTAAGTCCACTCTCTCACACAACCACGCCAATAAATCTCACCCAGTAAACAAGAAAAAGAAACCTACCCATCATCCTATGAAGTAGATCCCATCAAGAAGCCATTTCCAAAATGTCACCTACACACTCATACCTTTGTGGATCCCACCAAGAAATTCTTTCCACAAAGTGCTAGAAAACAAATACAGAAGAAACAAAACAACTTATTATCAAACCAACTAAGTAGGCACCAAATTTAACATTTAATATTACAATGAATAATAGAAAACACCATTTATACCAATTCACTTAAAAACATATTAACTATTTTATTCTTAGGAAGAGCTTGGACCACTTAAATAGTAACACTCAATATACCACCTAATCTCCCACCCTGCTATGTCAACAGGCCCCACTCAAAAAAACCAAAAACCAAAAAACTCATCCGTCATCCCACGAAATAGATCTCACTAAGAAGTCCTTTCTCCAATCATGACCTCAATGGGTCCACCCAAAAAGTTCTTTCCACAAAATTTCCCTCAACAAATAGGGAAAAGACAAGACAATATGCCAATAACTCAATTAAGCGGGGGCCAAAGTTGACATTTCACACTATAATAAATAGTAAGAAACACTATCTACTTTCCTAAATACTCTAACCAATTTACTCAATGACATACTTACATTAGCCAAAATTTGTGATGAAATACCCAATCCAAAATGACAGCAAACCAAATCTAATCCAACTAAAACAAACCCAACCACATGGTTACACCCACATTTTCCTGGGATGAAATGGTCTGATCCTAACAATTCCAAAATAAAATGCCGATTTGAAGATTTATTTAATGATTTTAGTAGAAATTGAAAGAGGGTCCATATAATTATGCACACATATCAGTTGATATTTGATATAGTCTTATCAGCCATTATGTTTCATTTTTTTAACTATGTTTTTAACTTAGAAATAGGAGTGGCCTTTATAATAAATATTGTTTCTATGTGTAAGAAAACCTAAATTCTTTTGCACTTGCTTGAAGTAACTAAATTCTTAAATTGCTACCATAGAAACTTGGCAGACAGAACTCCCCTCACATGCCAAGATTTAAAAATGATTGAAATCTACATTGCATAGATTCTTGGAGTACTATTCAAGATTTAAAACCTTCTTGCAAGATTCCCTTTTCCTTTTGCTTCTCCCTTTTATCTTTGTTGCATGCTCTGTTGTTACTATGTCATTGTCATTTTTGTCGTACTAGCTAGTGCTATTATTTCTGTCAATCTGTTTCAATTACAATGGTTGTCGCATCTTAACCTCAAATATTTCTATAATCCATATTTCAACTTTACATTGAATCTACTCTATGATTTATTTTATTGTGTTATACTTGTATAGATGTATTCCCAAGTACTTGGAATAAAAGGCTTAGTTGTTGTTTTTTTTATACTTGTATAGATGTATATATTCTTAACTACATTTACATACATAGTTATGCCATACATTTTAGATAATAATAAATCACCTATAAAGTACCAAAGTTGCATATTTGATATGTATATATTCATATATGAGCTCCTAATATGAGTTCATATCCCCAATAGATTGTTAGATATCTATCATCTGATATGAAAACCCCATCTAATATGACCCCTATATCCAATAGTTAGAACCTTACCCACATATCACAAGTTTCAACCAAAAGTTAGTTCGTGAGTACTCTTAATATTTTCCAACAGTTATTGTTTCATTATTGATTTAGTATCTCTATCTTTTCCATCCATGAGTTATCATCTCTCTATCACCCATCAACTAGTTACCTGAATTACTATTTCTTCAAAAAAATCAGATATGGTCATAATAAGTTTCTATAGGTTAATTTGATCTCATATTCAAATCCAGCTGCATGTAAGAGAAGGAATAGGAAACATTAGTTGAAATTTAACATTATAAAACAGGACGTCTATTTTATTACTCTCTACTCCCATTAGTTTCCTTGCTCTTTCTACCTCTAACACCCTCCTAAGCTCCACCACTTCATATCTCTTTGACAAACTTAAGGTAACTTCTTCCAGAAACATGCTGATGCTTAGGACAACTGAAAGAACTTGGTATTTACACGATAACTGATGCTTGAGTTCCTATGTTTTTAGGTCATCTTGACTTCACCATTTTAATCAACTTCCAACTCCAATTATCAAAGAACAAACAGTGATCTTGTATTTGTTTGCTGCAAGAACTTTGATAGTTACTAATTATTAATCAAAAGATTCAAACTCTACAGCGTGAAGTATTGTAGTTTTGACTCATTGCTGGTTATATTTAACAATTTTTTAAGTTGTTCTGGTTCATTCCAGTTTAAATGTGTGGAGAACTGATAATTTCTCTTGCACAAACTTTATTTGCCTTTTTATAGTTTTTTTTTTCGCAACTCCTACTGATCGTGGCTAGATCCCTGCACACTAGTATTATACAGTGCAGTATTACATAGGCTTGCTCTTAATTTTTCAATATAGCTTATGCATCTCAACACATCAAAACATAAATCAAATTCATTAATATTTCAGCACAAGTCACCATTCTTATGTTCATTTTCTATTAAATATAGCCTTCAACATGATAATGGAAGTAAATATATATCTTAATGCATAATGACTATAAGAAGGTGTAAGAGAAGCATAGAGAATGTGTCAAAGAAGTCTCTGGAGATCGGATAAACAGAAGTCATAAATTTCAAGGATACATTTAAAAAGTGTCTTAACCCCAACTTGACTTCACATTTTAAGTGCCTATGCCAAAAAAGATATAGTGCTTATTTTGGATATTATTTTTCCAGGAAAAAATAACTTTCCAAATAGCCAGAATATATGCAAATAACATGTTTGCTAAACGTTTTTTTCTTGTTTGTTTCGTTCGATAGGACGGCTTAACTTGAACTATCATTGATTGCTAAAGGCTTCCCTCATTTATGGGTCCTTAGTTGCTACATAAGATCATTCGGTAATTGCTATATGGATAGGAGGTTTTTCTTTGCTACTGATTACGAATTTCAGACGACCTTCCAAATTGAGGTCCCAGGAACAGGGAATAGGAAAGCTGAGAAAAACTGATGCATGTCACCTCAATATATATTGCCCTTCCTTGAATTTTGAATTTTCAAATGCAAAATATCATCCCTCAGTGCCCCCCCCCCCCCCCCCCCCCCCCCAAACACCTTTTTCTTTTTCTCAGACTTTTGGGGCTGCATTTTGTAGCCGACCCATTTCATGTTTAATAAATGGAATGAGTTCCTAACCTATTATGATGTTCTTGCTTGATTCTTGATTCTTGATGAGCGAAATGTACATATCATGTACACTCAGTTGATACCTCCTCCTTTCGCAGTCATTTCACACTCACAAAATTGCCATGGTGTTTGAATTCAATGTCAGTATAATCCAAGAGTCCTTATAAATTCTCTCACAACTTCCCTCACCAGCCTATCTCACTTAAACTTGGATTTAATTTGGATTATTATGACTACTTAAGATAAATGGCTATTTTGGCTATTTTTCATGATTTACACAAAAACTTTCACTGACCAAGACCTGCATATTTTCATAGGGCTCTCTGCTATCTTGCTGACGCCTTAATCAGCTAAATCCAACTCCATACATAAAAGATATGAAACTATTAAATTAAGTTTTTTTCTCATAAAATAAAAGACCGAACTGGGCCCTTTTGTGAAAACTTTTAATTTGGTGACTGAATACAATTATTATGCATTCCTCAACTAGAAGTTAGCACTCACCTGCTAGACTCAATTTGACTAGCAAGTCCCTTTGCCCAATCACAGTTACAGTTTGAGAACCTGACATTAGTTTGGATTTTTTTTTAAGTTAGAGTTCAATTAGGACTTGAATTAGTGATTCAATTTGATTAAAGTCAATTGGAAAATCTGATCCAAGGGTTCGCATCTAGCTATCCTTATTAGAAATCTGATTAACCAAATAGATTTGGGATACACTAAAAAATTCTCTTTTTAACTCTAAATTGTCCATATATAGAGCTATAGCTACCAATTGGGTTGGGTCCAACCCTAAATCTCGAAACACGCTGACCCATTCTATAGGGTTGAGAATGTGTTAAAACCCACCAGAACCCAATCAGGCATGTTATGAATATTGTTAAAATAATTCACGTCAGGCCAATTTTTCGTCTAAAACCTATCCATCCCAACTCACATAAAACCTGTATCAGAACCCGAGCCATGCCTGCACAAAACCAACATCCACATGCTTCATTCCCAATCACTGTATCTCGATAAATGGATGTTTGTTATTAACTGAACATACTCATATAATGAAAGAACCCAACCAAGTGTAAAACCCTAGCATCTTTTTGGCCCTGACATTTGCTCTTCCTCCCTTATTCCCCGTCTACAATAATCAAAACCTCTCCCTCTCATCCTCCTTCCATTATGATGCAGCAGATTTATTTCTCCTCCCACTCGTTCATTGACTTGGATGTCTCATCCTTCAGCACAAAATGATAATTTTTTTCTTCTCATTATCCTTTCTCAATAAATATGTATAAATTATTAAAGATGTAAATTCTAAAAGATCTTACGTGATATAGTTTTGCTGCAAATTGCTAAATTTTTTAAATCAAAAGGATGCAAAACTAAATTCAAAAAAAAATATAGCTCAGCTAGCTTAAAAATTGTAACACCTCAAAAAGATGGGGCTGGAAAATAAATAAAATGTCAAAACCAAGAACTCACAAAACCTGATACCATTAAAACTCGAGAACCTGTCCTTCAGATAATTAGACTACCAAACCTATTGAGTTCAGACGGGTTTTGTGTAAAAATTTCAGATTAAGGGAATAAAAATCATGTAAAACCCACCCAGTCCAACCCGTGTGCACCCCCTATATATAGTTTTGCCATAAAGTATGAATTAGGAAATACTTCAAAAGTGAGTTTAAGTAGTTAGAGTTTAAATTCTATTTGAATTGGCTGATAAACTTTAATCCTAAACCTAAAACTCATTTATCACAAACATTAGGATAATCTAATGAGTTTGTAATTAAAGTATAATTACAACTCTACTTTGATGCTAGGTTTCATCACTATAAAAACATCAGCTGAAAAGAAGAGAGGAAAAAGTCTGAGAATTCATAATAAAAATTTATAAAAGATTCAAAGATAAAGAGAATTGACTAATGAGGGATTTGAGAGGTCATCATCTATGCCAACTTGTTCACCACTTCATCATCTTCCTCCAATACCTCTTTATTGCTCCATCACAAATATTGAGAAATATTTTTAAATTATTTTCTCTTTACTTTTATTTACTGTCCTAATTTTAGATCTTGCATCTTTCTTATTTATTTTATGTCTTTTCCAGAAACAAAACACTACCATTTTCCTAAATTCAAGGTCAGGG
Source organism: Dracaena cambodiana (assembly GCA_036321105.1). Taxonomy (NCBI): domain Eukaryota; kingdom Viridiplantae; phylum Streptophyta; class Magnoliopsida; order Asparagales; family Asparagaceae; genus Dracaena; species Dracaena cambodiana. The sequence goes on along the minus strand of JAYEPQ010000003.1, from coordinate 61,929,541 downwards.
TTTTGTACTCCCAATGGGCACTCGTCAGGTAAGTGCCTCTTTCCCCTCAATTTATAATTTCTTTTACTCTATTAGTTCATATGCTACACTATTCTGATCCCTATCTCTGATGGTTTTGCAAGGTATGAATAAAGAAAAGAAAAGATTAATTTTAGTGTGCACAAGCATACTGTCGAGATCTTGTTAAAAGAACTCATAATAATGATGCAAGATTTAAAAATTAAACCAGTGAATAAGAGTAAAACGAAATGAGCTTAGAGATGGTTATCTAAATCCGTGATGAAACAATGAAAAACTATTGGAGGAAGATGTAGAAGAGACGAACAAGTTGACGTAGATGAGGATCTCTCAAACCCATTGGCAACCTATTCTCTCCTTAAATTTTTTATAAGTTTTTTTATTATTCTTCTCTGATATTTTTCTCCCTTCTTTTCAGCCACATGGCTGTTGTTTCTATAGCAATCACACTTAGCATCTAAAATTCTCATTAGAGTTCGTAACTGAATCCTAATATCAAGCTCCACAGCTTATCCTAAAGCTATTGTATTGAGGTGTGACAGGATATGCTCTACAATTAAAATTTACCAACAAACTCAAGTGAACACTAAAATACATTTGAACTTTAGCAACTTGAATGGATTTTCGAAACAAGTATGTCCAGAATCTAGATACATACTTATGCTATGCAAAAAGAATTTATTAGTCTATCCAAATATACTTAGTTAATGCAGAGCAAGGTTGAAAATATGAGCTGACTGATAGTGAACATGTAAAGATAAAGTTTGTTGCAGTTGTTGATACTCATTAGCTTATCCATGAGACTTGCTATGTTTAATGAACTCATGAAGATGAAGCTTTTTACAGTTGCCGATACTAGATTCGCATCGGCATTTATCATATTGCGGAGGTTCAAGACTACTAAGAAAGATCTTCAAGATTTGGCGCTTAGTGACCAAAGGACTACGTACAGAAATGATGATGCAGGAAAAACTCAATTTGTTAAGGAGAAAGTCCTAAATGATTTGTCGTGGGACATGATCAAGTACATCATTTCCTTCATCAACTCAATTTGTGCACCAACAAGTCATCTCTCCATTTGGTATATGATATGAGGGTTACAATGATCTACAGAGTCAAAGGTGCTATTTATTGGCACGAAGGAAAAGGAGATAATGAGGATTTTTCTTATTATGATTTGGTGCACAAAATTTTAGTGGACTACTAGAACAAAAGCAACACACTACTTTATTATTTGGCACAATTACTGAATTCAAGATATCTAAATTGATGTTAGTTTTATGGGATATTAATATTATTTGTATTCATCAACGACGTCATCATTTTATTTTATGCGGGTTGGTATTATAGAAAGGAGTGGCTTCTTGAGAACATAACTCGAGTAGCTTCCCATCAAGATGACGAGATCTTTTTAAAAAAGAAACAAATGTTTGAAGCAATATTTTCCCAATAATAAGCAACGAAGGGCGGTGAGCGTAGGGTGCGCAAAATTCTCAACTGCGACAAATGCTTTATTCCCTCTTTAAAGAGGAACAAATTAACTCCGACACAAACAAAAAATTCATTTTACGTGCATATCAACATTCGTTTATTATCTCGATATCATGAAGGGTAATGAAGGGGAAACAAGATTATGGGATATTGGTGGAGATGATTTTGACTCATTTCAGCGTTCTGGTATTTTCGAGATTGCTAATTTCTTGATAAACCTATCAGGAAGTCTGTCTTGTTTGAGGATGATGGAGAAGAGGGAGTCGTCTTGTTTGAGGATGATGGAGAAGAGGTCATTGGAGTTGCTTCGCCATGAGATTTTGATAATATAATATTTTGGCGTGTTTTAAATGAGCAATGAACATCTTTCTATTTTGTAATATGTTCATATTTTATTTTGTTGGTTGAATTTTATCCAGGTTTATATATAATTATATTATTAATGTTGATTGTCATATTCAATATCCCTATTTTTTAAGATTTTACCATATTTATGATCGTATCGTATCCCATATCCGTATATCTAGAATATCAATATATCGTATCAGATTTTAATGCACCTGATACATGATATGTCGCATAATATTGATCCAATGTTGTCAATATTTTTGATATTGTGGACAGGATATGCCCTTGCACATATTAATACCAATTCTGATATTTTGCATCTTGATACAAACTATTGGCAAGGATATGAATCAAACTAGGATTTGGGCCAAATTGAATCTCTAACTTAAACCAAATTCAGGCTAACATTTCAGGGACAAATTGTGATTGGGAGGAGGAATTAGCTTGTCAAATTGAGTCCAGCAAGTGATCGCTTGTTGCTCGGTAAAAATGCATGAAGATTGCATTCCAGCCACAGAGCCAAATATCAAAAAAGGGCCCAAACTGAATTTAAATTTCACAAAGGTGTTGACTAGAAACTTTCGTAACTTCCACTTATAAAGTCAAGTTTTATCGATTCAATGTGCTTAGAAAAGCAAGAAAAGAGCTCTAAGAAAATGTGCACGTCTCGGTCACTATATTTTTTGCAGAAATATGAAAAATAACCAATATACCCATTTAGCTAAATATGTGATAATTTCCCAAATTAAACCCAAATTTAAGTGAGACAAGCAGGCGAGAGAAGTTAGTAACAGGAGGTAAGATTAACGTAAGGACTTTAAAATCACAGTCAACTGTTTATGGCTTGTGAAATGGCTGCAAAAAGAGATATAAACACTCATGCTTGGAGTTTTTAGTAGATTAATTGGTTGAATTTAGGTTATACCCACATTTTCGGCTCCTTGCATGACAACATGGGGTGACGGGGTTTTGGAATCCATGTTTATTGGTCCAATGACACCCAGAGCTACAAAATTAAGCAGTTGTGCTATGCTATCTATCATGCTCTTGCTAGGTTCTAGATGAATTTTTGCAGACTCCGAACCTTAAATGTCCGTGTTATTGGATATGGATGAGCCCGACCTCACGGAACTGGGAGAGATGAGAGCATATAATGGAATTAAGGGAGATCTGTTGAATCCAAAGCTTAGATTGTGGTATTTATAAAGTCTGCATGCTTTGTTCGAGGTAACATTTTACGTAAAAACAGCATACACTACTATTATGTACTATGATGTGGTAAGACATTACTACATTGGCAAAGATGACTGTGTACCATCACTATGAACATCGGGGCAAACAATCAATACTCTTTGGTCATAAACAGTCTTATGACCCTTATCCAATATCCTATTTGAGATGGAAACCCTCTATAAAATTCCATTGGTTTGACATCTTATAACTATTGATCAAATTATCAATACACAAGTAGATGCATTACAAAATTGGCGAAGATGAGAGACATAATGTTTTGCGCATGCAACTGTCACCATGAACAGGAAGCACCCAGTGGTAAACCATTGTATACTTAATAAAATATTAGGTTGCACTAATCATTTTTCCTTTTTTGGAAGGGTGTTCGTGTTTGTATTTTGTAGCAAGAAGGATAACATATATATCCACCACTCACTGATGACTTCAATGACTTTTTGAAACAGAGGTTGTAGAAATAAAGATCTGGCAGAACATCAGAAGATCTACATAGAAACTTCTGTGCTCCTGTAGTTATTTAACTTGGAGACTCATGTAATGCTTAATTACAGTGTTAAGATACCGCCCTTACAAGTTATTGCACTTCCTTGAAAAGAGTGTTGTCCTCACCAACAGCCGAATGACTTTAGGGATGCTTCTAGCTGAAGTTGTTTCAATCACTGTACTTTTCTTGGTAGTGTATTTTTAGGGAGGTGGTCAAAGTGTATATTCACTAATTACCAATGATGCTATATGAAATGGATATACTTGGAGCTCGCAAAACATCAGAAGGTCTCAATAGAAACTTCTCTTCCATAGTTATCTGGCTTGACTTCTCACTTAGTCCTTAACTACAATACTAAGAACCCCCATGCAAGTCATTGTACTTCCTTTAAGAGCATATTTCCATGTTTCTTCACTATGATCGTTTCATCTTCCAAGGGGCAGACATATACACACAGGTGAGCATGTAGTTTGTGGATAAGTATGTTTATTTCTATGAAAAGAAAATTGTAATAAAGTTATCCTAAGAAGTGCATTCTGTACTACATTCAATCTAAAATGAAAGAGAACAGATGTGGGCTCATCAGTACATGCCTTACGGAAAATTGTTCTCTAAAGTATCCTGAAATGGACTGGATTTAAGATATTTAAAAGTGTTTTAGTTGATTAATATAAATCAAAAGAGTATCTACCTTTCACAGCCCAAACCCTTAGGTTTATATTGTCACCCAAAATCCAATTGACTGACGATGGTGCTAATCCATACACAGGAAGCACTTGTTATGAACATGAATTTTGAATCTACGTAACCGGGTAAAATAAATAGCTAAAGGTGTGGACTTCAACGATAGACTACTGCTCTCTCACAAAAAATAACAATACCAGTAGGTGGCACATCTAGCATTTTAATTACAAAGGAAAAGAGTGTAGCAATACAGTTTACATGCAATACAAGTCTTACATAAATATAAGATTGTACCTGATACCACATATTGCCCATCAGGAGTAAAAGTAGCCTCAGTTGTTAAATTAGGCGAGGGTTCTAGACTAAATCCACAGCGCTGCATAAAAGAAAGAAAATATCATATAATCTCTATCAGCAGGTTTCTCCTATGACGTGGTACTCAGCAGAAATTTTGGTGTCAATTACAAGCGGTGGGATTGGAATGACCAGATACTTGATAAGTAAATGAAAATGGAATATTAAAATACCCTCAAATTATTGGTGTACGAATAATCCTGGTGTTTATGCACCATGTAAGAGAATAATGTTCCATGTGGCATGTAAATAACTTATAAGAATCGAAAATCTAGTATTGGCAGTACACAAGTTAATTAAGAGAATGATCGCATTGGAGATAAAGAACAAAATGTGGTCCTAACAAAACAAAGATTTGCAGGACAGAGCAGGGTTCACATAAACACTTGATTAGCATGGATGACCAAGAAGGATGCATATAACCCCAAAAAGTTGAAAAATGCTAGAGGATAGTGATTATTCCCTTTAGGGCTGAGCAAGTCATATACACAACCTTCTCTCACAAAAACCAGATAGTCAAAAATAACAGCTATCATAAAGGAATTTCTTACATGAAATATCACAAGTTCACATGCCATATTTGAATTTTGGTATGCATTACACAGGTGTATTATGACACAAAATAGTGGAAGTATATCTCAAGGTCAAGTTTGTAGGTTTTACTTTATAGAACTTCATGTTTATTGGGCAATTAATCTTTAGGTTGACTAACCTTGTCTCCGCCATATGCATCTAGAACATAGATATTGTTATTTGTTGTTGTTAAAAGCATAGACTTTCCATCATTACTGAATTTAATATCATAGACCTCAGCTGTATCTCCACCAACCAAAAATGTGTCAAATGGACCCTGAAAGTTCAAGAAAGAAAATAAGAACTCATTCAGCTATGCGCCACTAAATAGGACAGAAGAGCTTCTCATTTGGATACAGACCTTGTCATACGACCGAGAATCAAACAACTTGATAGCACCCCCTTCCATTGCCACAGCAAAAACAAGGCCTTGTTGATCATACGCAACAGTAGGCCTACCACGCAAACGCAGGATTCCCTGAAGACTAGAAAGCATGAATTGAAATCAGAAATTTAGACTCCAAAAGAATATATGTGGCTAGCTATTGTGAGATATATATAAGCATATTCAGACAAGATGTCAAGAAGCAGAAACTCCAACCTGACAAGCATTTACACGGAGATCCCATATCCTCACACTATGATCAACTGAACCTGACATAAAGCTGTCATTGATGGGAGACATACAGAGCGAGACAATTCTACAGCAAAAATGAATGGGTTTACATTAGGAAACAAGCAACATGGAAGATGCCAGACTACTGGTTCCAACTGCTGTAATACCAAGTTAGCAGAACTGTCACCTTTCTTTATGCCCTTTGAAATAGCGAAGGCATCGATTATCATACATAGAAAGATACCGCAAGGATTCTGTGAAACAGAAACAGAAAGAGAAAACTTGAACATTCAGTTGAAAGTTACAAGGGACAATGCACATTGAAATAGAACTTAAAGAATTGGTTGAAACAGAGAAACACACCTGTTGACTCCAAATTGTATCGGGAAGAACATATAATGGAACTTGGATGGTGGGTGAAGCATAGATGGTCAGCACCATGTTTCTTATGATATGTAGTCTTCAATAACCTGGACAATAGTTACAAATTTAGTCCAATGAGAAGTTCAACACTAAAACAAATCTCCTGCCGTATGTGTACTTGATATATATTATTAACCCATAACCCATTAGATTAAGTTGTCAGGTAGAATGGTCTCCTCACATGGTATCAAAGTACAAAGTTTTCTTGATACATATTATTAGCCCATAAAACCACTAACTTAAGCTTTTGGGTAGAATCATCACCTCACAAGGTTCAAACTTCAATAGTTTCAAGTAGAATATGTTTACCCCCCATAATTCTACCATGCCAAGCAATTCATCCCCATACTAGAGGCCTTTCCATGTGGTCCAAATAACCATGGGGGAATACGAAATGCCGAGTCTGCATATATTGTTAGCCGGAAGCCATTAGCTTAAATATTTGCGAAAACTGATTTCCTAAATATTCAACCCATCATGCTACAGAGAATGGTACATAGTGTTAATAATTAATTTAGCGCGCATCATGAGACAATGGCTATAAGGGTTCAAGTCAGGCCTGTTCGACTTGCCTAACCTAAACCCAAGCTAGAGATGATATATATAGTGTGAGTTCAGAAATGCATAGTTAGGGTTAAGCTTGAGCTAGGAATGTCAGCTTGAATTGAAAGGGAAAAACTAAAGTTTATCTCCACCTGAAACTAGTCTGAGCAAAGCTCAAACAGGCCCAGCCTTAACCATATCTAAATATATAAGTAGCTAATTTGTAAAGAGGGAAATTTTCGTCACCCCCCTTCAACCAAATTTTCTTTTCCCTTAAAAAGTTTAGTCAAGTATCATGCAAGAGAAGTAGATCTGATATAAAATGGAACGGTGGGCAGTAGCTTCGCTTTTAACATGAAACTATGAACGCACTATGCTTACCAAGGATAACTGCTTTTAACATCGAATAAACATCAAAAATATCACTTCCTTTGTATCAGCCAATCAAGTATCTTCACGAAAAGAAAATTTGGTTGACAGAGCTAATTGAAAGAAGTTGTGCGCTTAATAAATTTTTTCTTATAAGCAAACTTTTAGCCATCTATAACACTATCATTTGCAAAATGAGTTACTAGGAGGGATATACAAAATAACTGGAACCAATTGGTCCCTCTTGTTTACTTATTATTGTTTGATAATATTTTCAATTGCAAATGAGTTACTAAGGGAAATATGCAAATTAAGCAAAAGCAATTGGTCCTCCGTCCATCCTTTAGAGCCAAGGTCCAATCACAGCCAACCTGACAAGTGACAACCCAATTGGGCCGCCTTCAATCCATTAGACCTATAAGTCAGATTGGGTTCAAGGTAGGGCGTATTGTAGTGATTTGCTAGGTAGTTCCCCCAGAACACAACCAAGTGCATGGCCAGATGGGATCAATAAAATACAGGATTTATAAACGCCTCTGATACTTTTAGTTTCAAGTTCTGTATTTGTATATATTGTTCAAGAAAACTTAGAAAACTCAATTCAATGTAGTTTCTTTCATTTCAGAGCAATAAAATATGTGGTTTGGACTATAAATCTGCTTTCACGAAATGTCGCATAGGTCATTGGTCACATTTATAGAGAAAAATAGGATGAGATATCTGGTGGATTATAAACTAGCTGAATAAAATGGAGAGATGCTTATATATCACCCAACACTTAATTTATCCTTATACTAACCACACTAGTCACGTCAAAAAAAATGTTTAACTTAAATCAAAAATATGCTTGAGACTATAAAATCTGATTTTCATAAATGGTTGCACATCATGTTTACAGAGAAGAATAGGACGAGATGTCCGGTGGATTATAAACTCGCTGAACAGAGAGATGCTTCTATAATCACTCAATACTTAATTTCTCCTTATACCAACCATGCTAATCACGTCAAAAGAAAAATCCTTTAACTTAAATCAAAAATATGCTATGGACTATAAAATCTGCTCTTCACGAACTGTTGCACACGACATTGATCACGTTTACAGAGATAAATAGGATGAGACATCTAGTGGATTATAAACTAGCTGAATGAAGTGTAGAGATGCTTATATAATCATCCAATACTTAATTTCTCCTTATACAAACCATGCTAATCACATAAAAAAAATCCTTTAACTTAAATCAAAAATATGATTTGGACCAATGTTGAAAATAATAGGTTATGTAACTCGTTATATTGCATTATAATACCTAACACAAACCTAATACCATCTAACAGTCAAAAATAATTCAGTGCACGGTAACGACACGTTTCTTATATTGTTTTATGTTATTTTGCATTACATTATATTACATTACTTTTTATTTTTTGAGTAATTTCTAGAGTGTTATTAATTATTTGTTTTGATTGTTAGTTGATTAGTGTAATTTCTTTACTTGACTATTTGTTATTTGTTTAATTAGTTGTATCATAGCAAATTTGTTAATTCAAGATTTCTTTCTTGGTTGCTTGCTATAATTCTCTCGGGTTGTTTGAATTTCTTGCTTATTAATTTTATTGAGTTCTCAGTTGAACTAAAATAATAAATTATAAAAATGATAAATTGAGCTTTAGAAATTCAAATTACAACATTGTCGATGACCATAACTAAAATAAATAAATTTGAAATTTTAATTTCCTATTTAGTAATAATTAAAATTATGGTTGCAAACTTAATATAATATATGAAGATAATTTTAAAAATTATTTTGAAACTTAGAACTTAGAACAGCTTCTATGTGTTACAGAATGTTTTTATATTCTTCTTTTAGAATTTTTAAATTTTTTTCCAAATTTATAAAAATTACTATATATAGTTTTATATTTTTTATTAAATATATAGAAAATAGTGTAACCTACATTATAATGGAAGCAAAATTTATGTTACTGTTATTGCTATTCTAAATATTGCTTTGGACTATAAAATAAGCTTTTCATAAACTGTTATACATGACATTGATCATGCTTACAAAGAAGAATAGGATGAAATATCTAGTGGATTATAACTAGGATGCAAGACGAAAGGGAAGTTATGCTTGTGCTGGAGATTTGGTGATGAAATTAGGATTTGATACAAAAGAGATAAAATCCTGGCCTTACACTCAGGTGATCCACGTGCCCACTCTTACACGAATCATTCAAATAAAGATTTAAGAGTAACAAGACACTATTTCTATAAAATAATTTAGTCTGAAACATAGTTATAAAATATATAGAAAACCCTATGTGCACCACGTGTAAACAAAATAAACTTAAATCTAAACAAATCTATTAAAATCCTAACTAAATTAAAATAAATTTTGCCCAAAATTTAGCTTTATTGTCATCATCAATTCTCCCCGACTTGAAAACGTTCACCACCAACGAATGGTGACCTAAGAAGCAAGGATACTTCTATCGTGAAGCTACATCCATATCAAATATGTGTGTCAGACATGCATATCCTATATATATTTTTACGATCAACCATGTGTATGTATATCGTGTCTATATCGGCATTGTCATATATGGTGGCAATAGTAAAATCTAGCAAATAGGGGGAAAATTGTTCAATCTCCTTGAGGTCTAGTAAAACTTTCCAACAAACTAAGTATAGGAAAATTGAGCTAGTTGATAGCTAAATGTAATCAATATGTTCCCATGGTGATGGCAGTGATGGTGGTAGAACACTTGGAGAGATTAAAATATGTTGTTACTACAAAGAATGAAGTTGAACTCGAAAAGCAATTCCAACAAGAACACATAGACCACTTAAAAAAGTTTCTAACCAACTTTCACTGAGCATAATAATATTTCTGTTTTGAAGTCAGAGAAAAGTAATAGAAATCTACTCCAGATAGATCTCCCAAACTTTATTATTATTACGATCACTAAAACCATGAAAAACTAAGACCGCATCATATATATCACGCTCCACTTAGTGTATTTGTCACAAAATGTGAATCACATGAAGAATTAAACTCTAAAAATACAAAGTCTAGAAAACACCCTAATCTTCACCGGCACAAACATGGCCCAAATCGAATACAAATCAAGCTTCAAACATAATCAAAATCATCATAATACCCTTAACAAATAGGCTTTGCTCTTAACGGATCGGATTTGAAATTGTTGGATCTGACCGACTTGAAGTTGATAATGTTGTTGCGATTGTTGATGAAGATGGAGGGGTTCTTTGATAAAGTTGCTATTGTTGAGATGTTAAGATGTTAAGATCATATTGCTTTTGTTGAGATTGTTGACATTGAGATTGTTGTTGAAGATGCTAATGGATCCTTGTTGTTAACCTGATAAAGATGTCGATTGAAATCTTCTCAATTTTTTTATTTTTGTGCTTCTTTTCTTCCACTAATTTTTTCTGATATTTTTTTTAACTATTTTGCTTCTCTTTTTCAGTTTTTCTAAACTAAAATAAAATAAAAAGAAGATAGAAAAAGATGAAGAAGAACAAGGTGGATCTTAAGCTTGGTAATAAATTTCCAGTTGAACAGAAGGGAAATTAGAATTTGTAGTAAGATCTGAGGATGTCGACTAAAATCTTCTCAATTTTTTATTTTTGTGCTTCTTTTCTTCCACTAATTTTTCTGATATTTTTTTTTGAACTTTTTCGCTTCTCTTTTCAGTTTTTTCTAAACTAAAATAAAATAAAAAGAAGATAGAAAAAAATGAAGAAGAACAAGGTGAATCTTGAGTTTGATACTAAATTTCCTATTGAACAGAAGGGAAATTAGGATTTGAGGTAAGATGTGGAGCTAGAAAAAGGGATATAGGGATAAAATTAGGATTTGATATAAAGGAGAAAGGATTCGAACCTTAAACCCAGGCAAATCATACACCTGCTCTCACACACATTGTCCGAGAAAAGACTTAAGAGTTGCAAGTCACATGCTCCCAAAATAGATTTATGTATAACAATTTACTTTTCATTATTCTAAAACATGATTACAAAATATATAAACGATCCTACGTACTCCATGTGCAAACAAAATAAATAAAATTTATAAAATCTGTTAAAATCCTAACTTAATCTAAACAAACTTTGACCAGATATTTGCCTTTATTGTCTCCACTAAACTAGATAAATGAAGTGCGAGAGGTGCTTGTATAATCACGTATTAATTTCTCTTTACACCCAACCATGTTAATCATGTCAAAAGAAATTCTTTAACTTTCATGAAAAATCAGTATTCAAGTTGAAGCTCATTACCTTGCCAAGGCTATCAATCAATCAATTGACTGATTAACATGGTTGGGATCCATCCAATTACCAAGGGAGAAGGCTGTATAATATTCCCACATCAATTTTCCTTTATACATCTATATACTTGACCATGCAAATTTATGCTCCTTCACTTCATGTACTGATTTGTGTTGTTACTCAACAGCCCTTGAATATGGAGGCCTCGCATTTCAGTGGCTGCCATTGATAGTGCGCGTCGAGCATATCACTCATTTGAGACCAAATACAGAGACATGGCCTACAACTAGTGTAGTCGTTGTGATCAAAGGAGTGCACATCATCACAAAGTTGTTTATCCTTGCATGGGTACATACTAGACAATGATTATGCTATTAAGACACAAGTAAAAAGGCATATAGAAGACTTGCAGGGCTTCGATACAAACTAGTATGTGACAATAGCCCATCTCCCCTTAGAACATGGCAACAGATTCACAAGGATGAACAGAAACAATAAAAACATCTAAAGGTGTTAATGGTTATTGCAGCAAGGCACTTAGTAAAACACGATATTAGATTAAATAAATTTTATATTAGCTGGTCTAATAGTAGGTACAAATCAGAATATATGGAGTGTAAATGTAATAAACGAAAGACCCAAGATGGACAAAAAATACAAATTAGTAATCAGTTTCGATACATGGGTACTATTATTCAAAATGATGGAGAGATTGATAGTGATGTCAACCATACGATCCAACCTAGCTGGTTGAAATGGAAAAGCGCAATAGGAGTTCCAATAGACCGTAATATCAAGTTGAGACTGAAGAGAAATTTTATAAGACTGTTATATCTCACAGAATGTTGGGCTATAAAGAAACGTCATTCACAAAGGATAAGCGTATCAGAGGAGTGCATGCTTCGTTGGATGTGCAACAACACTAGAAGAGATAAAATGAGAAATGGAAATATTCGTGCTAAGGCAGGCGTGGACCCCCTCGAAGAGAAGATGCGAGGAAATTGTTTACAATGGTCCGATCATGCACAATAGACCACAAATGCACCAGTTCGACGAGGAAAGTTTATCAACATTGGACAGATTAAAAGAGCGAAGAGAACACCTAAAAATACATAGATGGAGGTGATACAAAAAGATATGGATGCTAGAGGTTTAAAGAGGACATAGTGTTTGATAGGAATGAGCGAAGAAGAATCATACATGTGATTGACCTGGCGTGATTCTCTTTTGATTCATGCAGCCTATCCCAAGTACTTGGATTAAAAGTATTTGTATTAGCTGTAGCTGCCTACTGGATAGTTTGAAACTAATTCTAGGGTGATATACACAAGCAAACATAAAATTGTAAAGAAGTGATTGAAATATTGAATGAAACTAAAACCTACCATTTGAACATGCAACTAGAACACAGCCAAAACAACTTTGATTGAACCACTAGAGCAATTTATACCAAACTACTATAACTCCAGAATAGCCAGAAAATGGTGACATGTCACACTTCATAGCTACTACCATGTCAGCAGCACCTTGAATGTTTAAAAATAGTAAGGGACAAAAATACTATATCTGTTTAGATATTTGGCCCCATTGTAGAGTTCTAATTGAAAGCTCAATAAAATAAAAGTCAGCAAATTTACTGCCGTAATACTATTTATAGGTTTGCTTATCTGAGAATAAGTACAAAGGATGGAATGGAGAGCATACACACTTGGCATTTGCAATATCATAAAGTCGCACAGAATCATCCTCGCTTGCAGTGACCAACAGATCATCAGTACGATGGAAATCAATAGAGCTTATTTTGCCTCCCTAGAAAGTAACAATGTAAGTTCAAAAACACTCAGCATCGAGCAAATCCAGTGATAGATAAGGTAAAGTTAATACAATAATACTAACAAAAGCAATAAAATTATTGGATGATTCTGTCAGCATTCAGCACACCGGCACCGTGAAATAACTAATACATGTGTGCACTAGTTGAACAATGGGCACATTTCATATGTGAGACCTGATATTATATAGGTGATAACCGAACTGCTATAAAGTATATGATGCTGTTAGGGTGTGTTCAGCGGTTTGTAGTTGGATTAGCAATGGTTTTCCAGCTCCATACAATGTCAACTACTGATGTTGAAACACAAAGTGTTTGGTCAGGTTTGCTTTTGCAAAAACATGCTTTACAAAACTTGTGTTTGGCTTGATAAAAGAACATTTCCTAAAAATATGTGATCTGTAATTTTTTACATTATTCTAGTTAGCAAAAAAATTTTGGTAGAGATCTGGATAAGATTGCATATTTCCACATGGTTCACTTCCTAGGTGAGACCTATTATACTAAAGGAGATAACTGAATTTCTCTAGAAGACGACAATGACCTAACCAATAGGAATCGAACCAGCTTACAATGTGAGATATGGACCTTCTGATGTAACTGGGTACACTTTTAGTTGCATCATAAGCATACTTTAAGGAATAAACTGAAACAAGACTGCTGCAAGTATTCAAAGATTTTTTTTGTCACTTCTTTTATACAGTCATTTTGAAACAGTGAAAGAACCACTAGAGGCATATAAAGCGGGAATGACAGTTATGTGCCAATAAAACAACAATGTCTGGCTCATGTAAATTATATGCCTCGTAATCCTTCTATTATTAGCCATGTTTATTTGCTGCACTATAATTTTCAGCACGCCAAGAGGATCTGAGGTTGCTTAGAAAAGCTGTTATGAATAGAAGAATTTGACCCAGAGGCTATAACAATTATGTATCAAGCACTACAGATGAAATGGATCATGAGACATGAGGTTTCCTCATACGTTGACCGTTTCAAACTCTCTCCAGAATGTTGCTCAAGGAGAAAAGAGCAAATCAAGTGCAAAGTTTGGCATGGTATTGTATAGTAGTATGCAATCTTAGAATAACATAGTAATTTGACAAAATATCATGCATATGTGGAAGGTATACTAGAGACAAAGGAGACCAACTGCTAAGCCTGCTCCCCATGTTTTATGTCTAGTCACCCTAGCCCGTGCCCATAGTTTCCTCAACCTGGAGTTTGACACTGCCTCAAAGTTTCTAAAGCTTAATAAATGTCTTGTAAAGGGTCAGAAAACTCTATCAAGTTTTTAATAGAGTTTTCTTAATAAGAAGTTGTGTGTCATAGCTGACCATACTTTAATGAGGAAATTATGATAACGGTAATAATAATAACTATTTATAATACTACTTTAGCAATTCGACCATGTTATCATTCCCCAAATCATGTTACATGTCAAAGCACAACATATTTATTTAGCCATTGCTAAATTAGTTAGTGTCTCTAAGAGATGCATTACAGTGACCGTCTGCTATACGTTACGCCGAACGTAAACTTAAGATTTTGAGTAAACCAGTAGAGTCCTTCACTAACATTGTATAGCATCAGGTGGGTGAATACCGTCATTGACAATTAAAACATGTTTACTTAACCTGTGTCGTCTCCCCATGTAGCCTGAAGGCCCACATGAGAGGGATTGTTTAAGATCAATTGGTGTTACTGTTAACCCACCTCTACTATCTCAATGCAAATTGTTTGCAATTGAATTGTGCATGGGGACAGACTCACATCCATCCAAAGTCCTTATATCATCCAAAAAAAAACTTTCAAATTACAATATCAGATTAATGGCTAATAAAACCAAGAGATTTGCTTGTTTTTGTTATCGTTCCGATGTATCCTTTTAATACAGTTGATGTTAGTTTTTGATAGTTCACTGAGTTATATCCATTTTCCCCTCTGTTACGTTCTGATAATTCTCCAGTCCAGTGTTTGAATGATGTAAAAGATGGTAATATACTTATGCCCTCAATTACCATCGATTTTCCAATTTCACTTTGTTACATATTTAGTCTTCTCAAAGATAAATTTGTGCATATATATATATATATATACACACACAAAAAAAATCAATATTTGGAAATTTGTAACCAATATTCAAGTACTAATAGCAAATACCATCTGACTTGGCATTTTGAGAAATAAATATGTACAAAATTACTATTTATACGAATTCTTGAATGTGACAGAAATCTAACGCCATCATTGTCAGTGTCCTCAACCATCAAAATCCAACCCAAACCTTCATCTTTTGTGAACACTGCCTTAACCATCCGCAAATAACACCATCTCAATTCAAAATTAAAAATTAATGCTCCAATAAACCTACGTTTGTCTCCGTCTATAATCTAACCCTAATTTCACGCGAGAATATATGATCTGATGGAAAAAAAGAAAGAGGACAAAGATAAACATCGGGACTCACGTAGTCGGTGAATACGGCGCCCACGGCCATGGAGCGAATCGTCGCGTCGTCGATTTCCGCCATTGGCGACATCATGCTGCTGCTGTTTATCGATTAGGAGACAGGGTTCTTGGGGGGAAGATGGCAGCGAAGAGGAGAGGGTTTTAGCTTTGTTTATATAGAAGGATCAAATGGGCTGTTGCTGGCACCCGAGACCCGGATGCGACCCGGGTGTTACCCCAGCCCGGTTCGATCCCGAGTTTACTGGTCTCGGGTGAGTCTCGGGAACTTCTAAATGGGCACAAGTTTTTTTCCTAGTGAGCCCAGTTAAAGTTCAGTATAAATATCAAGTTTGCCCTCAAAAAAAAATTCTCATATTGCCCTTCTTCCCTCTCGCGCAGAATTTTTTTTAGCCCGTTCGGACTGTAAGTCCGAACAGCAGGGTGTCGTTCGGACTTACAGTCCGAACGATCTGAATTCGTTCGGACTTACAGTCCGAACGATCCCTCGCTGTTCGGACTGTCAGTCCGAACAGCGAGGTTTCGTTCGGACTGTCAGTCCGAACGAATCCCGTTCTTTCGGACTGCCATCCCGAACAGTGGCCATCAACTCGGCCTTTGAATATTCCAGTGGTTAATTTATATATTTAGTTGTAATGAAAGTAACGGCAGTGTATGGACTTTTATTACTACGTATTTATATATTATTTTTGGAATTTAGGTAAGGAAGCAAGAAAACATACAATTAAATACGGATACACATCACCAACCTCATTGATACACTGATACATCAATCAGTGGATTATAATGATACACCAACACACAATGATACTCCAGATACGAAAATATAATGATATTGCTGATACACAAATACACAGATACTCATGATACACCGAAATAATGATATAATGAAACATGGATACTCCGATACATAGATATTTCGATACAACTATGATACAATGAAATAGTGTTTATATTAAAACGAGAAAAACCGAACAAGAGAGATCATTACATAGAAAAAACCATAAATTCAACATAACTTGATATGTTTGTAAGAAATAATTTTACACCGGCCACTTCAACTTATATACATTATCCATATCATTACATAACTCGTGAAATGATCACTGTCTCCTTATTTTTCTCGGGGGATTACGTCTGCTTCTGGTTCGAGTCATAATTGCCGTATCGGGTGCATTAGGAGTGGATTGATCTGGTGTCGGTTCCTCCGCTTGCTCTTGTGGTGGTTCTGTTGAATTCATTCACTAATTTGAACCTTAAATGAGCCAATTCACTAGTTCAAATTAAATGAATTAAGTGAATTGAAATTGGCTTCAAAAGTTGAGTACATAGCAAAAGAACAAAAAGGGAAGATGAAAAGATAGTCCCACATGGGATAGAGGAATATAAGGATGTGGGTTTAAATAAGATAGTTTACTCCTTTACTTTACTTATGTAAGAAGAGGAAAACCTTGAGCACCACGGGTGGTGCTACGCACGCGCACGCGCGTGTGCGAGGGCGAATGGGCGTTTAGGGCGCATTGGGCGCTTTAGAGGCGCACTTTGCACTTCGCACGTACGCAACGTCGGTCGGCGGTCCAACAGTCACCAGCCGCCGTCAACGGTTGCCGTTAAACGGTCACAACTGTTGAAACGGCCAACTGTTGCGACTGTTGAAATCTCAACCGTTGCGACTGTTGAAAGCCTATAAATAGGGTCTGGGTCAGTGTTTCAAATTATACGTTTTTCTTTTCTCTTCTCTTTGTTCTTCTGCAGACAGAAGTTCCAGAATTTCTGTCTACAGAAGAACTCTGTTCATCAGTTTCAATAAAGTCCAGTCCTGCATAACATAAACCAGAGAGAACCTTTATCAGATTCGCCAGAGCAGAGGGATTGCAGCTTCCTTCCCTCTGCAGATCGATCGTTGTATCCTGGGAGATCGACGTCCAAGAAATCCAGAAGCGAACAGTGGAGTACGAATCGATTTTAAGGAGATAGTGTCCAACACTAGCCTCGATCTTCATCCAATCTGCTTCCTGTCAGTAAAGTCTTCTTCCAGTCTTCCTGCAACCAGGTTTTTCTTAATCCAGTTTTATAATTTTCTGATTAGGATAGTATACTAGATAAAGAAGAACAGTTTGATGGTTTTTCTTTAACCAGTCTTCTTCTACTTCGAAACTGGAAATATATAGACATAAACCTAATTACAGAATTAATTTTCTGCAAGATAACAGTAACAATTCTGTTAACTATAAATCTGTCATTTTGTGTTAATCTAAAATAATTCTGTACGCTTCATTCTGCAACCACAGAATTAGTAACCTCCAATTTACATATACTGTCATAATATATTAAAAGACATACGGTAAATTTATAACCAACAATCTTAAAATCGATTATTGCATGTTTTAGATTAACTTTTTAAGAATACAGTTTAAACATTTTTAGTTTGAACCTACATTCTTAAAATCGAATTTCGTGCATGTTTTAGATTAACTTTTTAAGAATACAGTTTAAACATTTTTGTTTAGAACCAACATTCTTAAAACTGAGTTTTGGAATTCTGTCACAATACTATCAATTAAGAGTACTGTTATCAATTAGAACTCTGTTATAATAGTATTTAATCTTTAAACTGATATTTTATTTTAGATTAAAATACTGTCATACTAGTAATCAATCACTAGTAATCTTAATTGCTTTTAGAGAAGACTAGTTAATTTCTGTTTTGTGATTTGGAGTGTTGTTTTATTAGAAAGTTAAAATTTATTACAAGACATTAAGATAAATAAATTTTAATATTTCCAGATGGCTACTACATCTGATATGTCCACTGTGATAACTCCTGTCATGGTTACTCCAACTGTGCCTTCAAGCCAGTACGAGAAACCAGAGAAGTTCAGTGGCTCAGATTTTAAGAGATGGTAACAGAAAATGTTGTTCTATCTCACTACAATGAATCTAGCCAAGTACTTGAAGGAGACTGTGCCTACTCTTGTTGAAGATGATCAACAATCAGTGAAGGCGGTTGAAGCATGGAAACATGCGGACTTCTTGAGTAAGAACTATATCCTCAATGGTTTGGACAATATACTGTATAATGTATATAGTTCAGTTGCTACTGCTAAGGAACTCTGGGAGTCCTTAGACAAGAAATATAATACAGAAGATGCCGGCTCTAAGAAATATATAGTCGGTAAGTTTCTGAATTATAAAATGGTTGATTCTAAAAATTTAATCAACCAAGTACAGGATCTTTAAGTGATCATTCATGAAATTCATGCTGAAGGTATGACTATCAGTGAATCTTTTCAAGTGGCTGCAATAATTGAAAAATTGCCACCATCTTGGAAAGAATTTAGATATTACCTAAAGCATAAACGAAAAGAAATGACACTTGAAGATCTAATTGTACGATTGAGGATTGAAGAAGATAACCGCCTTTCTGAAAAGAAAATTGGAAATCCATACAATGTTTCTAAAGCTAATGTTATGGAAAATTCCAATAAGTCTAATGACAGGAAGAGAAAGCACAATGGTGAAGACTCTAAGAGTGGTAACTCGAAGAGATTCAATGGCAAGTGCTACAACTGTGACAAGCCTGAACATCGTGCAAAGGACTGCCGTGTGCGAAAGGCACCAGATTCTTCGAAGAAGAAGAAGAAGCATTCTAATGCACATTTGGCCGAAGAAGAAAATCTTTGTGCAAATGTAGATTGTACATCTGTTGTCTCAGAGGTTAACCTAGTTGGTGGCAACTCTAAAGAATGGTGGGTGGACACTGGAGCCACTCGCCACATCTGCGCCAACAAGTGGATGTTCTCCACATATGAATCTGTGGAAGGAGAACTACTCTACATGGGTAACTCTGCAACCTCCAAGGTTGAAGGACGAGGCAATATTGTACTGAAGATGACTTCGGGGAAAGAACTTACTCTTACTGATGTACTTCATGTACCAGATGTCCGCAAGAATCTGGTCTCTGGTTCAGTCTTGAGTAAGAAAGGCTTTAGGCTTGTGTTTGAGTCTGATAAGTTTATACTCACAAAGAATGGTGTGTATGTAGGTAAGGGGTATATGACCAATGGTCTGTTCAAAATAAATGTAATGACCATTGCCCCTAAGGTTATCAATAAAATTGATTCTTCTGTTTATATGACTGAGTCACCTTTTATTTGGCATGGTAGATTAGGACATGTTAATTATTATACTTTACAAAGATTAATAAATTTGAATATGTTGCCTAATTTCAATATAAACTTTGAAAATAAATGTGAAATATGTGTTGAATCAAAAATGACTAAACTTCCATTTCACTCTATAGAACGTAGTACTGAAGCTTTAGAATTAATTCATACAGATGTATGTGATTTAAAATCTATTCAAACTAGAGGTGGAAAGAAGTACTTTATTACGTTTATAGATGATTGTACTAGATATTGTTATGTATATCTACTTAGAACAAAAGATGAGGCAATTGAAATGTTTATACAATACAAAAATGAAGTTGAGAATCAACTTAGTAAAAAGATAAAAATGCTAAGAAGTGATAGAGGTGGTGAATATGAGTCACCATTTGCACAAATTTGTGCAGAACATGGTATTATACATCAAACAATTGCTCCTTACTCTCCACAGCAAAATGGAATTGCTGAGCGTAAGAACAGAACTTTAAAAGAAATGATGAATGCCATGTTAATAAGTTCTGGTTTACCCCAGAACATGTGGGGGGGAAGCTCTGCTTTCTGCCAATTATATTCTCAACAAGATACCCCAAAAGAAATTTGAGAAAACACCTTATGAATTATGGACAGGTCGAGCACCTAGTTATAAATTCTTAAGAGTGTGGGGGTGTCTAGCTAAGGTTGCAATTCCTACTCCGAAAAGGACTAAAATTGGACCTGAAACTATTGATTGTATATTCATTGGATATGCGCATAATAGCAGTGCTTATCGTTTCTTTGTCTTTAACTCTGATCATCCAGAGATACAAAAGTATTTTATTATTGAATCTAGGAATGCTGTATTCTTTGAGAATGTATTTCCTAGTAAAGAACATGAATCAAGTTCCTCTAAAAGGACTTGTGATGATATAATAAGAGAAACAGAGTCTGATTCTGGAAATAAAACCAATGAGGATGAATGTAGACGGAGCAAAAGGGCCAGAATTAATAAATCATTTGGTCCGGATTTTCTAACATATATATTAGAAAAAAAACCTCAAACTTATAAAGAGGCTATGTCTACTCCTGAAGCTCCTTTTTGGAAAGAAACTGTAAATAGTGAAATTGAATCAATTATTCAAAATCACACCTGGGAACTTGTGGATCTTCCTCCAGGAAGTAAACCATTAGGATATAAATGGATCTTTAAAAGAAAGATAAAACCTGATGGGTCTATAGATAAATACAAAGCTAGACTTGTAATAAAAGGCTATAGACAAAAGGAAGGTATTGACTATTTTGATACATATTCACCTGTAACAAGAATAACATCCATAAGATTAATAATTGCTTTTGCTGCATTATATAATCTTGAGCTTCATCAAATGGATGTAAAAACAGCATTTTTAAATGGTGAATTAGATGAAGAAATCTACATGGAACAACCTGAAGGGTTTGTAGTTCCAGGGAAAGAAAAGAAGGTGTGTAGACTTGTTAAGTCTCTTTATGGACTTAAACAAGCACCTAAACAATGGCATGAGAAGTTTGACCAAGTTATATTGTCAAACGGATTTTGCTATAATGAATGCGATAAATGTGTATATGTAAAAGGGGATATGCACAACTATGTCATTGCATGTTTATATGTGGATGACATGATTATCACCGGTAGCACGGTGGCTCTAATTAAGGAAGTAAAAATCATGTTAACACGAAAATTTGATATGAAAGACTTAGGTATTGCAGATATTATTCTTGGAGTTAAAATCTCCAAGACATCTGATGGATATGCCTTATCCCAGTCACATTATATCGAGAAGATACTCGAAAAATTTGACAAGGAAAATACTGATATAGCTAAAACACCTGTAGATATGAGTCTACATCTTACAAAGAATATAGGTGCTAGTATATCACAGTTAGAATATTCTCATATCATTGGCAGTCTTATGTATTTAATAAACTGCACAAGACCTGATATTGCATACTCAGTAAGCAAACTGAGTAGGTTTACAAGTAATCCAGGGGAGAACCACTGGAAAGCAATAGTTAGAGTACTAAAATATTTGAAATATACTACTAACTATGGGTTGCACTATACTAGATATCCAGCAGTGATTGAAGGATACACTGATGCTAACTGGATTACCGATTCAAAAGATATCAAATCCACAAGTGGATATATCTTTACTATTGGAGGAGCAGTCATCTCTTGGAAATCTTCTAAACAAACATGTATAGCCAGATCCACTATGGAATCTGAGTTTATAGCTTTAGATAAAGCTGGAGAATAAGCAGAATGGCTTCGGAACTTTTTAGAAGATATTCCAATGTGGCCTAAACCTGTGTCAGCAATATGCATCCATTGCGATAATTAATCAGCAATTGGAAGGGCACAAAATGTATTATATAATGGAAAGTCACGACATATACGTCGTAGGCATGAAACTGTAAGACAGCTGCTTACAAACGGAATAATATCTCTTGATTATATAAAATCAAAAGATAATATTGCAGATCCATTAACAAAAGGCTTGACTAGAGATCAAGTATATAAGTTGTCGAGGGGAATTGGATTACAGCCTACTAAAGAGTAACTCCATAATGGCAACCCAACCTAGCTGACTGGAGATCCCAAGATCTAGGTTCAAAGGGACAACCGAATTGTGGGGGAACTCGAAAGAATCACTGAGGAAAATATTTCCTATCCCATTTCTATGGTAAAATAGTGATTATCTGCAACGTGTTAGGATAAGCTAAGCTTTTAATGATCCTTATATCTTAGAAATCTAAGTGGAGTATGGCAGGATACTCTTGATAAGAGATCACCTATGTGAGTGAGAAGGGGCCGCTTCTATGAGAATGAGAAAGGCTAAGTTCTCTAAGAGCACTCACAGAATTACCAGGTTGTCCAAGGCCAAAATGGACACAACATAGAATCTGATAAAGTTGAAAGAAATCGTGTGAATATTATTGTCTGAGTTTACATCAAAAGCTGAACAGTTCAAAAACATCGTGTTCACTGGTTAGCAAGTAAACTCGATAATATTTCACTAGGGAAGGTTCAAAGCCAAAAGCCACCTCTCCCGATGCGGTAACTTTCTATTACACTCTCTGGTTATTTGCATTAGAGTCTAAGTCATTTCATTCATGTGGGGGATTGTTGAATTCATTCACTAATTTGAACCTTAAATGAGCCAATTCACTAGTTCAAATTAAATGAATTAAGTGAATTGAAATTGGCTTCAAAAGTTGAGTATATAGTAAAGGAACAAAAAGGGAAGATGAAAAGATAGTCCCACATGGGATAGAGGAATGTAAGGATGTGGGTTTAAATAAGATAGCTTGCTCCTTTACTTTGCTTATGTAAGAAGAGGAAAACCTTGAGCACCACGGGTGGTGCTACGCACCGCCCGCACCCGCACGCGCGTGTGCGAGGGCGAATGGGCGTTTAGGGCGCATTGGGCGCTTTAGAGGCGCACTTTACACTTCGCACGTACGCAACGTCGCGTGCTATTGGATTCGGGTCAGTGTTTCAAATTACACGTTTTTCTTTTCTCTTCTCTTTGTTCTTCTGCAGACAGAAGTTCCAGAATTTCTGTCTACAGAAGAACTCTGTTCATCAGTTTCAATAAAGTCCAGTCCTGCATAACATAAACCAGAGAACATTTATCAGATTCGCCAGAGCAGAGGGATTGCAGCTTCCTTCCCTCTGCAGATCGATCGTTGTATCCTGGGAGATCGACGTCCAAGAAATCCAGAAGCGAACAGTGGAGGACGAATCGATTTTAAGGAGATAGTGTCCAACACTAGCCTCGATCTTCATCCAATCTGCTTCCTGTCAGTAAAGTCTTCTTCCAGTCTTCCTGCAACCAGGTTTTTCTTAATCCAGTTTCATAATTTTCTGATTAGGATAGTATACTAGATAAAGAAGAACAGTTTGATAGTTTTTCTTTAACCAGTCTTCTTCTACTTCGAAACTGGAAATATATAGACATAAACCTAATTACAGAATTAATTTTCTGCAAGATAACAGTAACAATTCTGTTAACTACAAATCTGTCATTTTGTGTTAATCTAAAATAATTCTGTACGCTTCATTCTGCAACCATAGAATTAGTAACCTCCAATTTACATATACTGTCATAATATATTAAAAGACATACGGTAAATTTATAACCAACAGGTTCTTCTTCAAATTGACTGCAACCGGTTAGCACGGCTTTGATATTCGCAAGTGCAGTAAATAACAATCCAGATCGCTTCTTGAATGCCTTATCTCCTTGCGCAAGTAATCACCCGAGAAAATAGAGTTAAGAATGATATGGCCGTCATCCATCTTGTAAGCACCTGGGAGACATAATCATGAATAACATAGATAGAGTTTATCTCATCTCTAATAACAATAGCAATACATCATTTCAATATGCACCTATTTTTAGTTTGGTATTTTCCAATATCTAATTATTCTATTATCCATATTATCAATCTCTTAGATTAATGCCAAATATGATAATATTCAATTTTCAAGTTAATAATATAATAACTATATCTATACGCTATTGCATGCAATCTTAACGATAAACAATATCAATTCAATGTATTTAATTTTCATATTTTTTATAATTAGATTTAACATGATATAATCTAATAAATTAAAATAACAATAATAAGATAATGATAATGATAATACGAACCATCCACCACTATAAAATAATCTCTATTAATAAAATAAGTCAATTTGATAGTTTTGATTCCATGTTCTAATAACTTGATATCATAGTAAAAACTCAAATGATGTAATAAACAATGTATGATGACATTTTCAAGAACTAACATTTAACGGATGTATAATGTTGAGATTTACCATAATAAAAATCTAATAAAACGTAAATATCAAGTATCAATTAATATAGTAAAAATTGGGTTTTTTGTTGTTGAATTACTATTTGCTAGCGACAGTATCATAATATTAACTAGGCTAAAACCTATTACTCTCGTAATAATTAGGAATAATATTCTAAGTAACGGATCCATCTATGTAACACAAAGATATTTCATTTATAGAAACATTTTATCAAAACAATAAATTTTCTATGAGCAAATAAGTAGTAATAAAGTATAATTTGTTACAAATATAATATTTTATCTCTTTATTTTCAACTTCTAAATTAATTATTAAATTTTAATATTAACACCTATAATTAGAAAATAACTACTTGTTTCGCAAATTTTACAACTACGATTACAATATTATACTTTTTTCGTAATTATAATCTAAATATCAAATAAACAAAATTAACAAAAAAATTGTACTCGTTTAGAATTTTCCGAATGTAAATTATCATCGAACCATACAAGAAGTTTTCAGTTTTCAAGACAGTTACAAAGCATATAAGAATAAACAAAATAAAACAAAATTAAATTTAAATTAAAAGAGACTTACAGTAGAGCTCAAAAATCCTAAACCGAGAAGAAATCAGGTAGCTGAGGGTTGGGGTGTGGCAGCAGACACTGGAGGCAGACGGTGGGGGTGTGACAGCGACGGG
The DNA here is from genome assembly GCA_036321105.1 of Dracaena cambodiana. Taxonomy (NCBI): domain Eukaryota; kingdom Viridiplantae; phylum Streptophyta; class Magnoliopsida; order Asparagales; family Asparagaceae; genus Dracaena; species Dracaena cambodiana. The sequence goes on along the minus strand of JAYEPQ010000003.1, from coordinate 61,904,100 downwards.
TGGGAGCGAAGCGCGTTGGGGCGGGCGGAGGCGGGTGGGGGGGAGGGGGTAGGGAAGGAGGATGTGGGGGCGGGCGGAGAGTGTGGGTCGGGCGGAGGCGGGTGGGGGCGGAGGGGGATGTGGGGGTGGGCAGAGGCGGGTGGGGGCGGAGGGGGTAGGGGCGGGCGGAGCTGGGTTGGGTCGGGCGGAGATGGGTGGGGGCGGAGGGGATCGGAGCGGAGGATTTGGAGGCGGGCGGAGCTGGGTGGGGTCGGACGGAGCTGGATGGGAGCGGAGGTGGTTGGGAAGGAGAAGAGAGCGGTGAGGGGTTGGGAAGGAGAAGAGAGGAGATGAGAGATATAGTAGAAGGGTATTTTGGGAATATATATGTGCTCACTAAGAAATTCTCCCCTTTTCTTAACTTAAACTGGGCTCACTAGGAAATCTGGGCTCACTAGGAAAAATCTAGTGCCCCTTTAGAAGTTCCCGTGAGTCTCGTTAGACGTTTGGACACGAAAAGAGCCCGGCCCGATGTATTAAAATGAAGTATTTACAGGGTAAATATAACTCCATTGTTTTTCGGGTCAATTTTGAGTTGAGCCGTTTTCATGAGAGGGGAAAAAATGTCAGGATACCAAGATAATTAATGGCTTGGCACATGAAGTCGAAAGAGGAGGATAGATTTCAATCCATTTTAACAACTTTATGCGATTCAAACCCATTCATGAATGTTTGTTTTGTCATATTATTATATTGCAACTTTCGTTTTCAAATAGTGCATTGATTTCCTACTAACATCTATTTTGAATATTTACTAGATAGTCTGGATGTGAAAGAGAAAAGTTAAATTTTTTTTTTTTTGAAAATGGGTGGATTATATAGTTCCAGTGATACACCTACTAAAGTAATATATAAAGGGAGCAACTCATTGCAAATGAATAGCCAGAGAGAGAGATTTCTCTCTAATGGCATCATCCCTCACAATTTATCAAAGTTTCAAGTAGGGGTGAATGTCTTCACCAACTCCGAAGAGTCTGACCGACTCCGGCCGGTATTGGTCAGAGAAAAATTTTGCAAATCGATCAGAGCCATTCACGTCGTTGTTGCAGTGGTCAGAATCGATTATGCCGACTTCAAATCTGGTGGACTCCGACTCCGACCGATATGATTGTTTTTTTTTTTTTTTTGGAATTTAGGAGAATTCAAACTATCAATTTGATATTGGAATTCGAACAGTTATCCTCTTAGAATCCATATCCTCTTAGAATCCATATGGTCGAACTGAATGGATCCATTTTCCAGTGACCTCCTTCCTTCCCATTTTCCTCCAACTTGGAACTTCTTCTTTTGGTGGTGAGCAATGTCGAACGGGCTGCTGCTGTCCACAAAGGCGACGATGACAAAAGAGGAAGAGCTCTTGATCCAAAATTCTGCTGTGGATGTCGACAACGACGGAGGCGACTTCTATCTCCTTAATTTGCTGTTGTTGATGTCGAAGGAGGAGAAAGAGCTCCAACCCAAATTTCAACCCAAATTTCTTCAGGTTAGCTTCAATTTTTTCTAGCCTTTTTTCTTTTTGCGGTTGACATTGAAGAAGGAGGAAGAGGGTAAACAACTCCATCCGACTCCAGAAATATCCGACCACCTTCATCCAACCGAAGATCGGTCAGAGTAACTAATTGACAATGATCGGAGGTTTACTTCATCGGATTCGATCAGCTGCCACCGAACTTCGACCGTCCGCCCACCTATTCATTCCTAGTTTCAAGTTTGATTTCTGGTGAAAATTTAAATTGAATAAATATACAGAATATGTGTGCAGATTAATCTAGTAAAAAATAGAAAGAAGCAGCAAAAATGACCACAATTCATTAAATAAAGATAATACTCCTGATGATCCATCAAAAAATAATAAGAATTTGTATACAAAAATAATAAGAATTTAGGCACAAATTATACTCGCAACTAATTTATTCTAAATGCATCTCCAACATCTGACTTGTATTTTAAAAAACAATGAATGTGTTATTCGATCCGATAATAAAAATAATTTTATCAAATTACCGGTATTTACAACTATTCTGTTATGGATGAATCTCCAATATCTAATAATAACAAAAAATTATATATCTCCGTGAATGCATCTCTAGCATCCAGCAATAACAAGGCTAACAATATTACTTAAACCAAACCAAGCAACTAAGATATGTTACATGAATTGTTTATCCTACCGGTTTTCTTTTGGCAGTAAAACTCAAATACACATACATATTTTTTTATTACCTTATTTAAGTTTTTCATGGATTCTTCAAGATTGAAGAGGAATAATGTTACAAGAGATAAGAGTCATTATCTGGACATGGACAAAGGTGCTAGCATTAGGCCTCAGCCAACGATTACAGTAAAAAAAAAAACGCACCCAGACGGAACACACTAAAGCTTGGATTCAATTTGTGGACTCGTCTCAAACTCGATAACAGCCAGCCAGGTTCTTTCCCTTTCCGAACATAAACTTTCAGACGGGGGAAAAATTTTCCTCTTTCCCCTCCAGAATTTAGATCTTCCCGTCGATCTCGATCCCGATTCGCGGTGTGCTCCATTTCTCTCCACCAGATCTGATCGCAGATTGAAGCCCCTGGAGGAATTTCGATGGCGGGCGCCGTGTCGGCGCTGTTCCTTCTCGATATCAAGGGGCGGGTCCTCGTGTGGAGAGATTACCGCGGCGATGTCTCAGCTGTCCAGGCCGAGAAATTCTTCACGAAGCTCATCGAGAAGGAGGTCAGATCTCTGTTCTTGATGCTAATTTAAGCTTGAAAGATAGAGCTTCAGTGAGAAGATTTGTATTTGGATCTTGTAGGGTAGGTTCATTTTGATTCAGTTTTAGTGAGAAATGTTACAATCTGATAGCAGTATTAATGCGAGCCAGAGTGATATAATGCTTCAGGATTAAACTTGCATGGTGGATGGGATCCACTTTAGAAAGTTAAAGTTTTTAAATTAGATTTCATGCTTTGGTGCTATATTTTAGGGCATAACAGTTTTTTTTTTTTTGGGTGCATAAACGGTGAGTGCATATGAGGTTTGGATCTAGATCATTATATATTTCCGGTTAGTTAAGTACATTTTTTTTTAAAAGATTTTGTGTTGTTATCACTATTTGGTGATCAACCTTCTATTTATTCATTCATTCAATCATACATAGTGAGGCATATGCTCAGAGAGAAGCATTAGTTGTAACCTAAGGTTTTATGAATGTTTGCTTTGATGACAAGTTATGTGATTCAGAGGGAGGGAGGGGGCAGTTAGTTTTATATGTGAGCTTCATGAAGAATCTGTTTGGTACCAGATTCCTTGTGTATCCTTGTGTTTAGATATGCATCAATTCAAATTACAATTTGTAACGCCACACTTCCAGTAGTGTGGAAAGCTGGAACGTTCAGCATCGAATGATGACTCGACGAGCCTCAAACAAAATATTACAGCCACCACTTGCAATTTAATATGAATGACATGCAGAAACTAAATGAAATTTTTCTTTATCAAAACAAAGCGATAATAAATTCCCTCAAATTGAAATTTACAAATGTCACCACATTTAAATTATTCCAAAATAAAAGAAAGGACTGTCTCGCATAAACTTAAATAAAGTGTCATCAGCACTTATTACATTTTATTTTTTTTTAAAAGAAAGCAGTTAACCAAAGGAAGTAATTACTCCTGCAGATCCGCTTGTTCTTTAAAATATGTCATATCATGTCCTGTATCTGGAGGATCTACTTCTTCATGAAGATCTGCATCTGGTCATGTATAACCAGGATCGTCAGTAAAGCGATCTCATATAAAACACGAAAGGATAGCAATGATAACTCAATGTCATAAACAGTTATGCAAATAGAAAAAAAATGGAAGGCTCTACGTGGTAATCATTATTGTGTTTATTTTTATAATTTCAGTTAATGTCTTTTAATTATGGTATTTGAAAATTCAGGAAATATGAATATAGCTGGTCTGAACGCATCCCCGTCTACCCCCGGGAAAACGGAATAGTAAGTTGATCGGGGCCTATCCCGATCCTCCCAAAAATGGGAAACAGTGGCGCAGTAAGTTGGTCGGAGCCTATCCCGATCCTCCCATAAATGGAAAACAGTGGCACAGTACAGTTACGTTCAGCCATCTAATTCATACAAATCTAAATTTTCCCCCAAATCCCCAGTGTATATCAAGTTCGGTGTTAATTATCAATTTCAATATAAATTTATGATTTCAGTAAATTTCAGTTCAGTATGTAGATTGGTGATAATAATTAGAGTCCAGTGAACAGTAACAATATCAGTGACAATATAACGTTGCGGTAATTTAATTATCTATCACCAATCTTATACAGTAACAATTTGCATTTATACGGTGTCTTATCATACCTTGTATTAGTATTATTTTCCTTTCTTTTCAATATATAACAAACAACTGGAATTAAAACTTATAAAATCGCATGTTGAATTTTATGCATATTTATGAAATATAAAAACATGTCGCTTTTATTTAATCACCCCCCTTTTTTTTCTATATGTCCGCAAATTCGGATAGCAATAGCAGTTATATGCATAAGATTTGGATATCTCTAAATGCGCATCATATGTCGTACAGGAAGTGATTTACAACATAGGGGGAATGGTGCTCATTGGAAAATGTGTGCGCACAAAGAAAATTCCTCAATTCCAGCCAGTGTTCTAAATATCGGATACCGGTCTCGTACCGATCAGCCAAATTACATACCGGTTACCGGATACCGGGTGGGATATCGTGATATGATCCTAAATACCGGAGTGTCATATCGGTGTCATACCAGTTAAAGAATAATTATATAATTGGCTATATAGAACATAATAAAACGCATAAAATGAGTTTATAACACTTACATTGGCTTATTTACATTCAACTTACGAATTTGCAGATATCGTTTAGAACGTTCGCATATGCACAGAGATAGAGCAAAATACAATCATAAAATAAAGAAAAATAAGTTTTCAAGATAAAAGAAAAGTGTTTCTGCAATACATAAGTGATATAATTTATAAAATTATAACATTGTCCTTTAAATGAGTTTATTTAAAACATGCTAGAAACTTTAAATATCAGTCTTTACAACATATTTTCTAGTTAGATTCAGAGTCGACTTGTTCATTTGTTGGCATGCCTTCCTCATCATCTGATGACGAATCTGATGATGATGTGTCAACTTCTTCCTCATCGTCATCATCTGATGCGTGCCGCTGCTTAGACTTTGAAGATGATGGTGCTTTTCCCTTTGAAGTTTTACTACTCTTCGACTTAGATGCCTTAACTCTTCCACTCTTTCTCTTCTTCGGATTAGCACCCATAGCAATTGACACCTGTCGAAAAGTCAGTTGTTCTCCAGGAAAGACTTCATCATTACTAGTCTCATAAGGATCGCCATTCTTTTTCTCAGGCATGAACCACTCGGTGACCTTTTCCTCTTCATTGTATGCTACTAGTGGATCTCTGTTTGGGATTGAAAGTTTGCTCTTGAGCCTTGCATTGAATTTGACAAAAACTAAGTCATGCAATTTCTTGGAACTTAGCCCATTTCTTTTCTTCGTATGCACCTAAATAAAAGATATACACATGAAGTTCGTTTAGAACATATATATTTGGGAGAAAGAAATATTTAATTAGAAAAGTTACCATCTCAAATGTGCTCCAGTTCCGTTCACAACCCGAAGAACTGGTTATCAGGCTCAAGATCCTCATTGCCATCATCCTCAATTCGGGAGCATCTGTCCCGTAGAATTGCCACCATTGAGCTAGCAATGAATATTTATAAATAGTTATTAGCTATTTAATAGTTTCTTTAATGAAAAATAGATTGAACTTTGCATTTCTTATGGTAAAATGCATACCTGGATTAATGATTCTCTTTACTGCTGCCCTTACAAAAGACATTCCAAATGATCCATTTTGATTTTGATAGATTGGGAGCTGCTGTGCAATCTTATCAAGTCTATCATTATCATTTGGATAGAATTTGTGCATCACTTCAACGAAGCCCGACATGAACGACCCATCAGCATCAATCTCAGGCTGCTTCTCATAGTAATACAGAGCGTTCAAGAAATATCCAGCTCTATGCAGAGAACCCTTCAGTTTTTCCTCCCATCTCCTATCAATAATCTTCCATATTGGAAGATATTTCTTCTCTTCACCCCCTAGAGCATATCTTATCTCCTCTTTGGCAGTCTCTAGGTCACCATACAGAAAGCCCATTGAAGGGACTTTGTCCCCATCAACTTTATGCAAAATTTTCACTAGTGGAGTAAATACTCTTAGGGCAAAGTTTGTGTTGTCCCAAAATTTGTTGCTGGCAATTATTTCTGCAACCTAAACATTCATAAAAAGATGTAAAAAAATATGTGAATAACATATAATTTAAAATTATAAAATAAAATTTTTTATTAATTGAAATAAATACCTTCTTGCCTGCATATGTTCTGGACAGAGTGCAATCCATCCAGTCATCAGAAATAAACATATGTTGCAGCTCCTTCTCTCTGATTGATGATAAAGAGAGAAATGCCGTGACAAACCTAGTTGTGCCTGGCCTTATTAGCTCTCCACCAATCGCTTTCCTCATTATATCTAAAGATTTGGTGTGACTGTATATGTACACGGAGACTGATCTCCCCATCATAATTGCACTTCGGATATGTTTAATCTTTCCAATATCCGCAAGTATCAGATTAACTGTATGTGCTGCACAAGGTGTCCAAAATATATTTGGATGCGTCAGAGCCAATGTATTTGCTGCAGCCATATTGTTCGAGGCATTATCTGTCACAATCTGTACAACATTTTCTACGCCAACCTCGTTCATTCCCCTCTCCACAAATTTGTAAATGTAACTGCCATCGTGTCTCTCAGAAGATGCATCTTGAGACAATAAGAAGGTTGTACCGGCCGGACAATGTACAACGATATTCATTAAACTTCTCCCTTTCCGATCTGACCACGCATCAGTCATTAAAGTGCAGCCATTTATTCGGCAACTCCGTTTGAATGATTCAAAAGTTGCATTTGTCTCCTCGACCTCTTTTTGGAGGCAAGTCTCGCTTAGCTTGTATGGGCTAGGAGTCTGTAAGTTTGGTCCATACATGCCAATGGCTTGGACCATCTGCATAAAAACTGGCTGCGTAGCAATATTGAATGCAAAACCTCCTTCATAAAAAAACCTGGCAATGTATCGAATTGCATCGTCTCTGGCCTTTTTTCTGGAGGCTGATGGCACGGTAAGCTGTCTTTGAGCTGCTTCTACTGCTTCTTTGACCGATTGAATTGCAAATTGATCCATCGGTCCTGTTGTTTTGCGGGAAGACTAACCTGTTGTTTTGCGAGAAGATGACTCCTCTCGAGTTGTCTCCTCATCTTCTTCTTCCCCAACACGAACTTTTTTTAACAAATTTTGAAGTTCTGTTGCTTTTCCTTCCTTTACCTCTCTAGTTTTTCTTAGCATTACCAGTGCTTTCTGCTTCACGTCATCTGGGACCAGGGGACAGCCTCTGACATTCCCGCTAACATGACCTAAATGTTCCTTCAGGCGGGTAATGCCTCCTCCATATTTATTCTTACAGAAATTACACTCCACTTTGTTGGGCTTATTGGGTACTTTTTTCCCCATTCCCAAGCTGAATCTTTACCTCCTCGCTTCTCTTGGACATTTGAAGCACCAGAAGAGGACATCTTTCAAACTATTTTTGACTTCAAAAAAGTGAAGTGAAAAAAGACAAACAATTAATTGATTAAATAGCTAAATAATTGTTGCACTTAATTTATATTAACTTAATTTATTTAAGAATTCAAGATTTTACTAAAATAAATAAAGTTAATACTTAATAAACATAATCTAAGTTAAAAAAATAATCATATAAACATAATCATAAAAAAATAATTATATAATTTCATGATTTTTATTGGACATTTGGATACACAATCTTATTCTATACCTGAAACATATACAAACCAGAGAATCCTTATTATAAAGTCAAAATCGAATATATTATAGAGACAAGATTATTTTTATTCACAATAGTCAAAATAGAAAATCCTGTATTTTAGGAGATTTTCAAATTCTTATCTACTCAAAACACTTAAAATTTTCTACCTCAAATCACATACTTACTTTATCAATTTTTATATAAACATTATTAAATGTCTCTAATCACCATAAAATGCCAAATGTGACATTATGCACTCTTAATTACAATTCAAATTTGTCTCTTTACTAACTTAACCAAAGTCCTTGTGAACCTAGTTAATCAAGTACATTATCCAACAAGTGGGTCTAACTCTATTGCCCCCAAGATGTTGAACCAATGCCAATATGTTGCTGAGTTACTGTGACAGTTCAGTCTGAGGATAAAGAAAATGCTCAGGGGACCTAAGAACTATGCTATAGTTCAGTGACACTGTGACAGTCACTGGCCGAAGGGTGCTGCCCTAAGCATCAATTCCAAACTTAAAAATGAAAATTCCCTAACTCATTCTTAATTTAAAAACTCAAATACACTAATTACAATAACAAACTAAAATTTAAAAGAAAATTAGACTAACATTAAACAAAAATTTAGAGAAAAATTAATTACAGTCTACTTACCAAAATTCAAGGTCGAGATGCTAGAAAGCACGCAAGAGAAAGAGGGAGAGATGGATCACCGGCAAGTCGACGGAAGTCGGAGAGACGGCGATGGACGAAACCAGATCAATTCGGTTGCTCGGGGACTGGGAGAGACAGCAACGGTGATTTTCTCCTAGAGGAACGGTCGATCGACCAGTTGAGGAGGATGGAGAGCCGGAGAGACGGCGATGGACGAAACCAGATCGATTCGGTTGCTCGGGGAGAGACAGCTACGACGAAATTTTCTCCGAGAGGAACGGTCGATCGACCAGTTGAGGAGGATGGAGAGCTGGAGAGGCGGCGATGGAAGCGAAAACCGGCGATAGTTAAGGCGACGAGGAGTGGGGAGCTCGGTTGCGACGGAGGAGATTAGGGATTTAGGGTTTTTTTGTTCGCGAACAGAGGAGTATCAGATTTTTATGTTTTCCTATCGGGTCGGGTCTAACGGGTTAACGGATTTCAACCGCAATCGTAACCCGTTAACAAAAAACCGATATTAAGCCATACCGGCCGGTTTTTCACATACCGGATACCGGCCGATATATCGCCACGTGGCCGATATATCTGCCCATACCGGTCAAAAACGATATGCGATAAAAAAAACCCCATATCGTCTCGTTTCTTTGTAAAAAACGATATATCGGCCGGTATACCGATATACCGGCCGATATTTAGAACAGAGATTCCAGCCAATGCAGTATCATGACTTGGGGGTGGTTCTAAGCGTACACCCTATTATCAATAATAAAGTGATTTACAACATAAGGGAAGAAGGTGCTCACGGATAGTGATGTGTGCATTTAGAGGTCCCAAAACCAACCAACACAAGCCCCTTTGATTGAGGGTATTGCTAACTGCGCACCACATGATGGGCAGTAAAGTAGTTTACAACATAGGGGAAAGGGTGTTCACTGGTACATATGTGCGCATGTAAAATTTTTCTAAAGTCATCTCCCCTGTGATCCCTATAGGAATCAGAAAGAGAAACGAGAAGAAGAAGAAATCAACCATCCAAAAAAATTAAAAAAAAATAAAAATAAAGGTGAGGAAAAACCCTTCAATCCGACGAGGCAGTGGCAGTGATCGATAGAGCCGATATCGTCGACGGCCACTGGATCGCCTCACTGACCCTAACCCGAAACCTCGACCGACGAGGGCAGCGACAGCACCGATGGAGTCGTGATCGTCGACTGCCGCCGGCGCATGGTCTCGGCCGAGTCGCCTTGTCCATCCGCAACCGAACACAGAAAGGGGGAAAGAGAAGATGAAGAAGAAGCACATGCGCAAGTGGAAGTGGAAGTAGAAGCACAATGCAAGTGGCAGTGGAAGTGGAAGTGGAAGTGGAAGAGAAAGCACAAGAAGATGCGGAAGAAGCACAGGAAGATGCGGAAGCGGAAGAAGCACAGGAAGATGCGGAAGTGGAAGCAGAAGAAGAAGCACAGGAAGATGCGGAAGCGGAAGCGGAAGAAGAAGCACAAGAAGATGCGGAAGCGGAAGCCGAAGAAGCACAAGAAGGTGCGAAAGCGGAAGCCGAAGACGGCACAAGAAGGTGCGGAAGCGGAAGCCGAAGACGGCACAAGAAGGTGCGGAAGCGGAAGCTGAAGAAGCACAAGAAGATGCGGAAGCGGAAGCGGAAGAAGCACAGGAAGATGCGGAAGTGGAAGCAGAAGAAGAAGCACAGGAATTTGATCATTATTTATGAATTATTAATTAACTTATAATTTGATTCAACAGCTAATTAAGTCAACGTAGCCGCATAATAACGAAAACTATTAATGTGGTTAATACTATGAGTATAAAGTCATTTAACTAATCTACGCACTATGTCTTATAAGAAGCAAGTGTACGAAGTGTGCTAGTTTGAAATTAGATCGATAGAAACGAGTAGAACAATCAAAGCAGTAAACCGAAGCTGAATACTTTGTATTAAATAAAGAAAAAAAAGAATAGTGCAGTACCCGACGATTTGAATACTAAGTAGTGAGTTGTATCTACCTGCTTGTGTAGCTACTAAAAGAGACGTATCAGTATAGAAGTCAATAGAATTAACTTATTATTAATTTATTCTTTGTCAAATATACTTTCGCCTAAAATAAAATAATATGAATGTTCTAATCAATCACGATTGTAAAATTCATAGATCTATTTTTAACAAGATTCATAGACAATCTTTAACAAATATTAGAGGGCTATTTTCGATTTAATATTTATGCATCTAAATAAAATAGGAACTATATAAAGAACAAGCATAGCATGTTAAGTGAGTTTAAAAACTCACCTTTAATTGAGTCGCCTCCCCCTTTCCTTTTCTTTTCTGACCTGCGTTCCTCTTCCTCTTCCCGTACGTCCTGAGATTTCCAGCGTTCCAGAAGAGAAGAGAGGTGAGAACGGATTTTAGATCCTTATTTATCTTTAGGTTAGGATATAACCTATTTGGTTGAGATCCAACAAACGAATCTTTTCGGATGAGATTGATAGCCCTCCAACTGTTTAGATTTCCCTCCAACAACCCCTTTATATTTTTTTATATTTAAATTATTATTTTTTTTTTCCAGATTTTTAATTTAATTCAGTTTAATTAATTAATTAATTAATTTATTTATTTATTTTTTTTTGAAGTGAAATGAACACAATGAAAAGTGGCCGTTACACAATTAGTGTATTTGACTACGTACTGGATTTGGAGGGTTTGATCATAAAAAGTTGATGGTATTTAGGGGATAGGATTTAATTATAGAAAGAGAAGAGAAATGGGTAAGAGTCGCTAAAGGGTGATGAAGTGGGCGTTCTGGAGAAGAACGTCTTCTTGCTGCTGAGACAGTAAACGACATGCACATTGTAATGAACGAAATGCCACATGTGATCAGGATGCTTGTGGGCAATGTCAGATGGGGCTAATATGGGAGTGGTTTTTCAAGTGATATCGAAAAGAGATGGTTGAGAGGAGGCATCAGCATCTACGGTGATGGGAATGTGCCAGCAGAAATAAATAAGTGGCCTATTTCTGAGGAGACGATTTAGTTTGTATATGGAGTGCCAGGAGTTATGGAGGGGGCAGTGGTATCATCATATGGTGTAATTTTATTTTGTATCTTGATTAACATAAGTCACCTTTGGTATGGTGTCATGGAATATTCTTGAGAGTTTTCTACTACTTATAGTCAAATCATCATTTATAAATAAAAAATGATGCGTTTGTAAATTTAGAGTGGGATGATTGAAAAGGAGAGTATATCTGCAGTATTATGTGACTGTAGTATTTGATAAACTGTGGAAGTTCAGTAGTCCTTATGTGATTCAATCTTGGATAACTAATGAACAAATACATGTTAAAGCAAACTTTAACTGAAATTACAAAGTCGAAATAACTAAGCAGCAATATGAGAAAAGCATGAAGAAGTTAGTGCATTATTTGAAAAGTGAAACTAGAGGCAACATTGATGTACTCCAAGTTGGATGACATTGTTTCTGTATGTTTCAACAGTGATGATTTCAAACTCTTGAGTAAGAAAATATAGCATTTCTTCATTGGCATCATGAAGGTTTGGACTGATTTTGTGTTTACACTAGATTACACTTTAGACTTGATTTGTCAACTTGAAGTGAGTCAAATTGCTTTAGAGATAGAATAGGGGTTCTGTATAAAAAAGAAGAAGATACATACATATATATTATATGATTAAGTAATTGCAAACTATATAGCAAAGATTGACTCCTTTATCATATTCTCTCTCTCTCTTTGCAAACTTTATAGCAGAGATTGATTCTTTATCATATTCTATCTCTTTGATGTTTTTAAATCGGATCATAGGTTTGTTTGGATGCATTAAGTGTTAGTCCAATATATGGCGGCACACTGATTTTCTAGTACATTGTCTGATTTCTCAAGCCTGAGAATATGTAATTTCGTCATTAGCTTTGAGTAGATTTGGATGTTTTTCCTCTTCATGGACCTAAATAATCTTATTCTTAAGTCAAGTTGAAACGATTAAAATATTTGAGCTAAGAATCTAGGCATCAACCCATTTTATCAATATATGTAAATTTATTAATGCCTGGGTGGAAAGCAGTTATTTGTTTTTGGTTAAGCCATTAGTAATTTATGGATTATACTACAAGATAAAGTTTAGTTTATACTTAGAGGAGGGTTTTTCTTTTTCTCTCTTTTGATTTGATTTCTTCACTCGTTTGTTCTGAATTAGTAAATTTATAGAAGAAATAAGAATTTAAACATCTGACTAAGAATAAAGTAACAGTTACATTTTATTAATATAGGTATATTTATAGTGCCTTTGTGGAAAGGAGTTTTTTGTTTCTTATCAAGTCACTAGTAATTTATGGATTATACCACAAGACATAGTTCAGTTTATACTCCAAGGAGGCTTTTTCTTTATTCTCTCATTTGATTTGATTTCTAACTTGTTAGGTCTGAAATAGTAAAATTATTGCATGGTCCTTACAACTTAAACAAGAAGTAAAAGATTTGAACTAAGAATCAAGTCACCGACACATCATGTTAATATAGGCAATTTTATCAGTCCTTGGGTAAAGGAGGTTTTTTTGTTTTCTAACTAGTCATTAGTAATTTATGGATTATACTACACGATGTAGTTCAGTTTATCTTCCGAGGAGGATTTTTCTATTTTCTCTTTTTATTTGATTTCTTTACTTGTTAGTTTTAATTTAGTAAATATATTTTATTATTGGCTCCAGCAGATTTGGGGTTCGTATGTTCCGTTTCGATGTTTTTGTAGGAAGGTAGACTAAAATTATTCTTGAATGACACTTCATTTCTTTTTACTATACCAGGGTGATCCGGAGTCCCATGATCCAGTGATTTATAATGATGGAGTGAGCTACATGTTCATACAACACAACAACGTTTTCTTGATGACAGCATCTAGACAAAACTGCAATGCTGCCAGTATTCTTCTTTTCTTGCATCGTGTTGTTGATGTGAGCTCTCTCTCGCTCTCTCTCTCTCTCTGTATGTGTGCGTGTGTGCATGCACATACAAATCACCGGATATACATGTTAATGTGGATGAGTTAATGCATGCGTGGTGTCTAATTGAGGAGTGTTGATCAATTGGTGCCAGCAATTTGAGTTTTTTTCCCCCAATTTGCATTGCAGGTTTTTAAACATTATTTTGAAGAACTAGAGGAAGAGTCACTAAGAGATAATTTTGTCGTCGTGGTACGAAGGCAAATCAAAATCAATCAATTTTTAATAAATATGGACAATACATTCACTTTTGACGGATGTCGAGTTAATTATTTTTAGATGCATTTTTTTTAATATGTAACAGTATGAATTACTTGATGAGATGATGGACTTTGGGTATCCCCAGTATACTGAAGCTAAGATTCTTAGTGAGTTTATCAAGACAGATGCATACAGAATGGAAGTTGCACAGAGACCTCCCATGGCTGTAACAAATGCAGTGTCTTGGCGTAGTGAAGGGATACGATACAAGAAAAATGAAGTAGGTTGATTCCTATGTGTTTTTACACATAGCTTTAAGTTACCATTTACCATAACAGTGTTGTTCTTGTTTCCCAGGTTTTCTTGGATGTAGTAGAAAGTGTTAATATTCTTGTCAACAGCAATGGTCAAATTATCCGTTCGGATGTTGTCGGAGCACTAAAAATGAGAACATATTTGAGGTACGAAACGGTCATTCTTCATTTATTTTCTTTTTTCTCTTGTTTTGCATTCTTTTCCTTTTCTTTATTCTGGTGTATGACTCAATTTATTAGACGGTAAAAAAGATAATTGTCAGAAATATTCCATGTTTTTTTCCTTTCGTTTCTCACCATTTCTCTATACAACTTTCTTTCCTTGCCATAGCTCGAAACCACAAGTTCATGCTGGTTGATTTATAATTTTATGAATCCTGGACATCGTGGAGTCTGGAATGCCTTTTCCTATTTAATGTTCACTTTTCACAATAATATATACTTGAGGATAAACTGTACTGGTCTCAATTACTTTAAACATCATTGAGGACAGTTATTCTACTAAGTCATGCGTATTCACTGCTTTAGGAGGAATATAGAACTACAATGACAGTAGAGATGCGTTGCTTCAGGGAGGGATTTCCTGTTTCCAGTCGTGCAATTTGTATTGCACGAGGAACATGATTGGTTCAATATTCATTTTTGGTAGTAAGATTGGAAGATAATGAGGAAACGAGGGTTCAGATAAAGAAAGATGAGGACAGGAGTAGACAAGATAGGTACATGGCTTGAATTTTTCTTTTTTGCAAAATCTATGCAAACCTATTAAAAGTTTCTTGTTTTTTGAATTGTAAAAAAAAATTGTGCTTAAGAAGTCAAGTGAATTGCAGTTTCGCATCAGCGTTAGGATGTAATCATCTTTTAACCTTAATAAGGTCAGATGGTATGTGTTGTTTCCAGTCATTTGGTATCAATTTTAGATGACTAGAGAGGGGATGATTTTAATATTAGGCTTGTGGACAGAGGCTACGTAGTTGCTTTAGAAAAAAGCTTTACATTTGAAAGGATTTTGGTTAGCAAAAGTGCAAGATGAAAAGAAAGAGAATAATGTTGTAGCAGGTGTACAAGAAACTAGAAGCTATATTTGACCATTTGGGTCAATGGCTCCCAATAGGCCAATATTAATAATTTTTGTTGCTGCAGTCGTATTCTGGTCCATAGAGTCAAAGTGAGATGGGTAGAGTGGAGAAATGCCTCTGGGTTACTATGTAATCATGGAATACTCGTGAATCTGAAGGAAAACTCTCTACAGAATAGCTATATGAGCAGCTGTGGTT
Source organism: Dracaena cambodiana (assembly GCA_036321105.1). NCBI lineage: Eukaryota > Viridiplantae > Streptophyta > Magnoliopsida > Asparagales > Asparagaceae > Dracaena > Dracaena cambodiana. Next base: position 61,888,639 of record JAYEPQ010000003.1, on the reverse strand, counting down.
CCAAGCATCTGGTTTGCATTAATAAACTGCATGCCCAAAAAATTTAGTATTGCTCAAAATTAGTGTGGTGATGTTACTTGAATCTTCCAGGAGATTATCAAGGTCGGCATATTTAGAGCGTCTTGTAAGCGAGCAATGATGGTCATCAAATTTCCCTTTGTGATAGCGATCCCTGTTGTATTGACCTATCTGCCATATCCCAAGCCTGAAAAGCACTGACACACGAGTACTAACACACATAATTCCCCATGTTCAATGCCTGAAAATTGGACAGATTTTATACTGTTCTTTACAGAGCTTGTTACGGCCCTCAAGGTTAATAGGGTTCTTGGCTCAATGGTCGATTAAATTAGTTCATGTGTACAGCTTAAAGACAATCACCTGCCTTCATGCTAATTTCTACAAGGAAGTCTATTTAAATATATTAATTTTTCTTAAATGTATTCAACATCTGCATCTTTAGTTTTTGATGTTCTTTTGGAAAGCAATGTGAGCAATTTAGTTGGCTTGTTCAGTGGAATGCCAGAGTGCAAGCTTGGGCTGAATGACAGAGTACTTTTGGAGGCTCAAGGTCGGACCACAAAGGGGAAAGCCATAGATCTTGATGATATCAAGTTCCACCAGTAAGTTGCTTAGTCTTATATCTACTTAGCGTTCTCATATATTGATTTACTCATGGTAATTTTTATGTTTTCTCCTGCTCGAGATCAATATTTTGGATGAACCTTGAATTTTGATTAGTCCCATTTATGTAAAGGTGTGTGCGCTTGGCACGGTTTGAGAATGACAGGACTATATCATTCATACCACCTGATGGGTCATTTGATCTCATGACATACCGACTCAGTACCCAGGTATACCTTTTGCCTTGTGATTACTAGTTCACATATTTACATTATATTATATATATATATATATATATATATATATATATATATATATATATATATATATATATATATATATATATATATATATATATATATATATATATATATATATATTATGAAACTATTTTTGTGCATTAAGATCCATAAAAATAGGGGTTTATTATGAACTAGTTGTTATCACAATAAGTTACACATAGAATTCATTTTGATCCATGATGGAATCAGAATTATTTGATAAAACTATGGAGGGTAATTTGTTTCCTGTGTCAATTATTAGATATAATCTATGATGTTTCAGAGTTCCTGACTAACTTATGATGGGGTCATGGATGTATAAAGTTATGTTTGCATAAACACAGCATTTCACTTGTGCTTATCCATGTAAATGGGAGATTGCCACCCATTCAACATTGGCTTGATATACTAAAATTGTCATCTTTATGATGCTTAAATTTGTTATGTTCAACAATTCCTGTTTGCCATTGTTGATTCAATAGGTTAAACCTTTGATCTGGGTGGAAGCTCAAGTTGAGAAGCACTCAAGAAGCCGTATAGAGCTCATGGTAAAGGCAAGGAGCCAATTTAAGGAAAGAAGGTACTTCTTGAACTTGTAACTCTACATGGTTAAGACCTTCAGCTTCTCATAATCTATCTGATGCCATGGATGTTTTCTGTTCTCATGCAGCACTGCAACAAATGTGGAAATCGAATTGCCAGTGCCTTTAGATGCTACTAACCCTAATGTGCGGACTTCCATGGGTTCAGCTGCATATGCTCCAGAAAAGGACGCCTTGGTCTGGAAAATAAAATCCTTCCCTGGTGGAAAGGTACCTAAGTAACTTCATTTATATATAAATATTCCTTACCCATGAATGATAGAAGGGTTACATGCTCTTTTAAGCCAAGAGACACTTTTAAGTGACAAATCCATGTTGGCTGGGTCTGATGGGTACCGTGGTTAAAGATACCAATTTATGTTGGATTTAAAACATCTTAAAGTATATTCAAATTGTTAAACATTGGTAGCAAGTGAAATCCATCTGAAGATTAGTCTGTATATTATACATGTTTAGTATAACAACTTCATTATATAAGTGATATAGCACTAGTTGCAGTCTGCCTGGTTTGATGAGCGGTCCACATGATGGTGGGCTGTTTTTATGTGAATCCATACGGTTTGTCATGACCTATATGGTCTGATTAGATTTTTCAAATACATCTAGTATTATCTTGCTGCCTATAGCTGTTTAAGTTCCTTATGCGTAAGCTAGCGAAGCCCGAAATATGTGATTTTTGTTCTTAAGTTCTTTGTTATGGTTGAAGTTCTTAAGCTCTTTTGTGCCAATCAAGATTGATTTGCTAGAAAGTTCAGCCTAGGTTCCATAAAAAAATTTGCCTAGTAGGTTTTGGTTTCAAATACTAGTTTAATAGGGAGATTATTTTTGAGAGGAAGATAAATCTGCACATCTCTGTATGATCATCATTCATTCCCTATGCTAAACCACAAATCATCTAGTATGTTGGGGCCCCGCATCAAAATTTTCGGTCCAAAGACCAAATGATGATTTGGCTTACACTGCATGTAGATGTGCTTTATTTGTGAGGTATGGGAATAATAAGACAATTTGATATGGTATGATGTGCACGCCATAATATTGTGTGTGCAAGAATTTTGGAATCTTTGGATACGTGCGATATGGGCATGTTGTTCACACACAATGTGTGCAGGAGGTTGGTTTTATGTGTTAATACTTTTTACTTATGAGGAGAATTATTTAAATTATGTCCAATCTATTACAATAACTTGTATGTAAATTTCTCAGTAATATGTATCAGCAGTTGCTGGATATTCCTCATTGTTCTGTACTAAAAAGCGGTAAATGATACAAATGCTTCAGCAAATCAAATCTGAATTCGGAACTTTATTCACTCAACCATTAGATTTTGAAATGTTTTCGCTCCCATACGCTTGTGTTTGGCATAGGATATATCTTTCCATCATTAAGTATCCATGTCCCGTAGGAATTTATTGTGAATCTTTTTTATATGAGAAGTTCTTGAACTAAACTAAATTATATAGTGCAACTGCATATCTCGACTATTAGGGATGGACAAACATGCTTGAGCCCGAATAAACTGACTGAACCGCACCCGCAGCAGCGGTGCATCTGTTTGGTTCAGTAGTGGCGAACCTGACCCGACCTGGTTGAATTATACATGAACTTTTTTAACAAGAAACTAATTGTGTCTAATCCTAACCTAACTTGAGCAGATGAGAGAGGGATGGCATGCCCGCTTCTAGGCAGCTCCTCTATGGCTGCTCCTTCGTTGTCTCCTCTTTTGCAATCATCTCCTCCTCAGAGTTGGCTCGAAGCCGCGATCTCTCCTCCTAGTTCTCCATTGTCCCTCGTCACTTTATCCTCTACTTTCCTTTTTATCTCCGCCTCTGAGCCCGCATGTTGCTGCCCTTTGCTGTTGTGCTCCTTTGCGCTGTCGTTCCTCCTTCATCTCTGCCTCTAGGCTGTCTCTCCTTTGCTGGATTGTACTGTTGCTGCATAACCTACCTGAACTGACTGTTAGGTTTGGTTTTCGGGCGAAATGCGGATAGCTGACTAATACATGATCGGAACTGCCCAAAGCTCACCTCTGTCTGCTACCGTAATGAAACCACTTTAAGTATCTACCTTACAGCCTACCCATATGACACAGGATACAAACCCTAATTTAGTTTCTGTGTATCTTAGATAAAGATTTTTTTTAGCTGACCATTTAATGGCAAATTTCTTTTTCTAATATTACAAAAAGTTTCCCCTTGGTAGTACCCTTTTAAAATTTACCATTCATACAACAAAACTATCGATTATACAGTCATCCTGTAAAGTTGAAAATAGTTCTTATTAAGCATTTTTCTTAGAAATCAAGCCCTTACAAGCATGTCCTAACCCGATCACATCCCTTTGAATCAATATTTATGTTTCTGTATCCACATAAAGTTGACACTTACATTTATTTATCCTAGAAAACTCTAGACTAATTAGGTGGCTTTGCCTAAGCTAGGCACATGCCAAAATTTTTTCAATATTATGTGCCATCTCTAACGCTGAAATCAGAAACAATGCCATTAAACTGATTTACCCCAGCTTGACCAGATGGATTGGGTTGGGAGATTCAGATGCCTGGTTTGGCGTGAGTTGCAATCTTGAATTATTTGCTTCTTTGTGCTTCTCACATGTTATCTATATTGATTGTGTAGGAGTATATGTGTAGGGCAGAATTCAGCCTTCCAAGTATAACTTCTGAAGAAGCTACACCAGAGAGAAAGGCTCCTATACGTGTAAAGTTTGAGATACCATACTTTACTGTATCTGGAATACAGGTATGCTGTTTTGCATCAACTTTGGTTTGTTTAAAGTGATTCTGGATATTACTATGCCTTATTTTCTATGTCAATTTAAATTGTATCATACACTACAGTTGTGGGTTGTTACAGTCATAGGATTATGATGAATATGGCAGTTCAAAAGGATAGCACTGTTTATAAGAGCAGACAATTTGTCTAACTATATAATATCAAAATATGTTCACATTGTTAATCGAAGGATAACCTTAGCACTTTCTCTTTTTGTTTTCCAATGGATTTCCACCATGTGCAAAGTAGCAGGATGCTTCAAGAATTTTCTTACCTGATATAAAGTTTAGCAGGAGAGTTATTACTCTTTTATGCATTATCATCTAGGATAGCAGGAGAGTTATTACTCTTTTATGCATTATCATCTAGGAATCCTCCCCTGTTGCTTCCAATCTTCTTTCATTTTTTTCTTTTCTTTATCCAGTTTTTTTGAGTTTAACAATATTGAATTGGTTTAATCACAAATCAATTTACAGGTTCGGTACCTGAAAATTATTGAGAAGAGTGGCTATCAGGCTCTTCCCTGGGTAAGATACATAACAATGGCAGGCGAATATGAACTGAGACTTATGTAGAGCATTTTCATGTGATGATGTTTTGCTCACTGGCAACCAGTCACTGCCACCACTCACTGGCTGAGGAGCTTCAGAATGTTTTGCTCAAATTAGTGGGAATGCTGGGGATTTATTGTTTCCATCGCGGGGCAATTCATTCTTTCTAACCAGCTTGAGTTTTCTAACATATGTAATGGCGAAACACAGTCAAGAAGCGCATGTTGACTGCATCTTGTTAAGTATTAGAGCGCATGGTGTTCTTGTCAATGCCCTCGTCTTGGAGGGTGATAGTTTGTTTAGATTGTGAGTTGTATTTTACAACTTGTATGATTTTGAAAATCGAGGATGATTATAGTTAAAAGTGTAATCAGTGTGCACCTTTTTCACAGGAATGCTGTTCATTCTTTTTTCCCTTGTGTTGGGAAATTGCCCGGAATTAAAACTGGAGGGTATAGTGTTGCTAAGCGTTCCTTCCTGCGGACCTTGGTGCCTCTGAAATTCCTTGTCTCCATGTTTTTTTCTGTTCTAATGGGCTGTGTTGAACTTGTACTGCAAAATCTATGTCACAGTATCATATATTTCGAGTTGCAGGACAACTTATAACTGGTGAGTGGTGACCATTTCAGCTTGTGCTCGTGCGGGAACTTGCATGGGTACTTGATATTGATTGCACCAGTCTCTCTGTGGATTTCTTCATCAGTTTCTTTTTTGAAATTATAATATCAAATATTGTTGATATAGCAGCAGGAATAACCAAGTTGTTTTGATCTAGGAATAACAAGTATTGCCTTCCTTTCTATTTTGAAATCCAGAATTCGTCGCGATCGGTCCTGCAAATTCCCCTGTAAGATGTTCTGAATCTCGTGCTCTCCTTTTATTTATTTATTTTTATTTTTCACCTTCTCTTTGTTTTATCTTGTGTGTATTGTTGAGAATGAGCTCTAATCATATTTGATGCTCTCTGAATTTTAAAGTAATCAACAAATTACAGGATATATTAATTACCTGCCTGTCCATAATTCATCTGACCGTGGTTAACTAGTTTGAATGTTTTGCTCATTTGAAAACGCTGACAACATTCATGCTAATTAAAACAAAAGGCTTGGTTCAATATCTTTTGCGATTGCTAATCAAATAGAAATAGAAAGGAAAATACAACAAAGAGATATTAAAATTAGATCAAGTGTCAAGACGAATCAGAGCTACTTTGTTTCCCCCCCCCCCCCCCCCCCCCCCCCCTCCCCTTAAACGTTACCTTTTTTTTTTTTTTTGTTAATTTCTTGAAAGTCTTCATTGTCACAAGAGAAGCTTTGGTAATTTATAAATCTCGCTTCTTCTCGTTATTTCTTATAGAACATGCTTTTAGTGCATTTATGCATTGCATCAATTCTCTCATTTAATTTGGATTAATTACATAAACTATTCCTATAGTATTTGAGAGTGTATCACTAATATCTTGATAGAGGTACAAGTACAATAAAATTTACTATTTTTTGTAGCACTTAACTCTTATCGGGAGTTTTCCCGTTAAAAAATTCTTAATAGATATTAGTATCCAATGGTACATTGGTAGAGCGAAAAAAATTCCCTACAGGGGAGCGCGAGTTGGTTCCAAGGGGTGCCGTGTGGACTAGCGTCATATATCCCCGCAGTGCATTTTGCAATCGGTCTCGAGCTCTCTCTCTCATGCTGCCCAAGCCCACCGCTCTCCTCTCCAAACCCACAACCTCTCTCTCCACCAGCAACAGCAGCAGCAACTCGCCCCTAAATTGAATTTGCAATTGCAAGCCTGCTTCCGTTCCCTGCTCCCAACTCCACCTCCACCCTTGTATCCCTCCTACAAATAGTGATGAAAATAAACGGGTATAAATACAAATTCTATCTTTTTTAAATTTAAAAAAATTTAAACATAACACTAATTGACACTTGACATGTCTATTTTCGAACCTATTCAGAAAATTCTATTTAAGCACGGCACTTTACTTTTGACGTCCAGATTGAAACTTATAAATAATTATAAGTTTGCCATATTTTTTTTTTTACTAAGTTGCCCTTTTAAATTCTAAATTTTTAAAACTTCTAAAAAATTTAAAACTCTGTTATCGGCTCTCTCCTCCATTCTCTCTCAAAAATCCAAAAAATTATTTATTTGTGTTATTTAAATCTTAAAAAAGCACATCTCCTGCAAACTCATCATTTTTCTAACTCTCTAAAATTTTTACATTGCATTCCTCAAGAAAGTTTGAAAGAATTTTAAATTCTTCTAATTCATTGTGATAAGCAAAATTAGGGTTTGGAGTTTGAATTTTTTAAAACAAATAGAAAAATCCAACGTGCAATTAGTGTAGTAGGACAAATCTCAGATACGGATTAAAATTATTCTTAATTTTTAATGCACTTTTTTTGTTTACAATTGATTGTTACTAATTTTTTTTCGTGTTGGTGCGACAGTCGTTTACTGGTCGAGTATTAACACCCGACCAAATTTAATTCTGGTTAAAGTTGGCCACAGAGTAAAGGGTTAGCTTGGAGACAGAATGTGGAGTTAGATACAGTGAGTAATGATGGAGTTCTAAGACTCAATCGCAATAGATGAGAGTAGGAGAGAGAGAGAAGTAAAGTTAAATTTGGAAAAAAAATTTAAATTGGTGACATTTTAAAATGAGAATTTAATGTAAAGAGTGAGCAAAGTAATTTGTCGTGTCTAAATAGAATTTTCCAACCTACTCACAACATGCTTTAAGAATAGGAATGGTAATAGATGTATCTAGGAGCTAAATTTTGGTTCATCATATACAAAATTTTGAATTAAAAATAATTTTTTTATTTTTTTAATTTAAAATTTTATATAAAAAAGTTTAAAATTTGGTCAGTAAACACGGAATTGTTATTCCTATTTAAGCACCACTGTCCCCTCCACTTCTCGGGAGTTTCTAGATGGGCACAGGAAATCTCCTAGTGAGCCCACTTAAAAAAACTTTTATTTTTACCGTTTTGCCATTAAATTTTTAGGTCCAAAATACCCTTCCCACTATCTTCTTCTTCTTCCCATTTTTCCCGCGTTACTCGAGAGGGAGAGACAGAGGCGGTGAGGAGAAAAAGAGGGAGAAAAAAAAAAAAAAAAAATCTACTTCTCAAAATCAAACATCCATACAAAAATTAAAATCTATATTTAGCTTAAATCGGTTCTTTTATTACCTAACCCTAGAAGAACATAAAAAAATTTCTTTCGTGAGTTGACGGAGAAGAAAATGGAGTTGCACAACTTGGCGATAGTTTCTTTTGACGATCAAAAGTCACTGGAGGTATGAATCGATAATTTGATTTAATTTCTATAAGTTTTAATTTAAAATGAATAGATTTAATTAAAATAGAGATCGATTAGGAAAAACAATTTTGATTTTACCGCCGTTCTAATGATCATTCTATTATGTGTACTTTGGTTAATAGGATAAACCTTCAACACATTGTAACCAAGATCAGAGCGAGATAGCTGTTGATTATAGTTCGGCATTCACAACAATTGAGGTACGATGATATAGTCGATTTTGTGTATATAATATATAATGTGGAGATGTTTAACTGAATCACTGTAATTGTAGACTTTTTTAGATCGAGAAGAGCTTGCAAATTGGGTTCGTGATACGGGAAAGACGTTAGGTTTGGTGATAATTGTTTCAAAATCGGATAGTGGAGGCCATTATAAGAAGGGAAGAATCTGGTTTGATTGTGAAAGAGGGGGAAGTCCAAGATTCAAAAAATTAAAGGGTGATGAAGGATTCAGGGGTAGCAAAAAATGTGGATGCCCATTTAAGCTAAAGGGTCAACAAACATCTGCGGAGGGGTCTGAGTGGAAACTGATGGTTATATGCGGTATGCATAATCATCTTGCAGCAGAATATCTTGAGGGACACTCATATGCAGGAAGACTAACCCAAAGCGAGACTTCTGTTGTAATGGAGTTGTCGAAATGTCATGTACGACCAAAAGATATCCTGATATCTTTGAAGATGAAGGATCCGAAGAATGCATCAACGATGAAGACAATTTATAATGCACGACACAAGCTTCGGGTTAATGAACAGGGGGGTAGAACGCAAATGCAACACTTGCTATTTAAAATTTCAGAATGCAAGTATATTGAGTGGCATCGCAGCAATAACCAAACTGAAGCAGTAACTGACCTCTTTTGGGCTCATCCGGTTGGTGTGGAGCTTCTACGTGCATTTCCAGGAGTTATCATCCTAGATTGTACTTATAAAACAAACAGGTACAAGTACCCGTTACTTGAAATAGTTGGCGTAACATCGACGAATATGTCATTCTGTGTTGCTTTCGCTTTTCTTGAAAGAGAACGGGAATCAAACTATGCATGGGCACTTGATAAGTTACGTGGACTATTTATTAATGAAATTTATCCATGTGTGATAGTAACGGATAGAGATTTAACACTAGTAAATGCTGTTCAATCGATATTTCCTTCAAGTCGGCATTTACTATGTAGATGGCATATCAACCGTAATGTGTTGGCTCATTGCAAAAAATATTTGGAACAGAAAACAGAATGGGAGAAATTTTTCTCAATTTGGAAGTTGATAATGTTATCTGAAACTATTCAGGAGTACGATTCAACTCGGACTTTACTCATGAATGAATTCCGAGCATATCCAGATGCAGTTGAATATGTCACGAAGACTTGGTTGGATCCATATAAAGATAAATTTGTTGCTTACTGGACAAATACGTGTCTCCACAGGGATAATGTTACAACTAATCGAGCGGAGAGTGCTCATGCAAAATTGAAGCGGCAACTTCGAACGAGTCAAGGCAACTTCGAAAACTGCTGGAGCAACATTCACTTTTTACTTGAATTGCAACATACTGAGATTAAGGCATCTTTTGAAAAAAGCCTTACAATGTTTAATCGAAATTTCATGTTGCCAGAATTTAGAGAACTCCTGGGTGTAATATCTATACATGCATTAAATCTGATTTTGAATCAATTACGAAGAGCGGCTAGTATCGGAGTGGATGCAGTTGAATGCGGTTGCATAATTAGGCAAACGCATAACTTGCCATGTGCCCATGAAATTGCAATGTACCAGAGAGATAATCGAGCAATCCCATTGGATTGCATTGACCTCCATTGGCGAAAACTTGACATGCTCCCAGTCAAAGCATCGGCTGTTGATTGTTTAAATTACGAAAAAGATGTGGAGGTATTTATTTGTAACTTGCTTAAATGTGATCACGAGGAACAAGCTCGAAGGTTAAAGAAGTTGAATGAAATTTCAAATCAAGCAAGTTCTTCACTTGCTGATCCTGTTCCGAAGGTGACACCACACGTTGCGCGCCGGAAAAGGAAACACGACTACTCTACAAAACGGAATCCCTGTGCTTTTGAGCTAATTGCTTCTGAAACTGCTAGTCGTTCTCCATTGATGAAAGCAGTGGTTGTTCAAAGAAAATGTTGGCCGACGAAGCTAATGCCAAAGCGAAAGCCTATGCAGAAGGTAAACCATTTATATGCAGTATTATATCTCAACGGATTTCATATTGTTTTTAACTTCTAAAATTTATGTTTACAGGAATCCACTCTTGGTTTTAGAACATCAGCGGAAGCTTCGGTATCCGAACTTCCTCTCATTTTGGAGGCCGAGCCCATATTCCATTCAAGCATACCCAAATTTCGTTATCAAGATTCGCTACCTAATTTCTTTCTTCCCTATATCAGTAATGTTGGTGAAGTTAAGTCGGACGGAAATTGTGGGTTTAGAGTCATCACAGATAGCCTTGGCTTCGGGGAAGATCAATGGAGTCAAATTCGCAGAGACTTGCTAACCGAGCTTGACGAACATGAGCTACCCTACATTAGTCTATTTGGAAGTGTTGATCGTTTTGTTGAGCTACGAAAGTTAATAAACTATTTTAGAGAATTTCCAAATTCTGACCACTGAATGACTTTGCCCGACATGGGTCATTTGATAGCGTCAAGATTTAATTTAGTGTTATTTTTCATTTCCAATGCCTAATGCCTAACTTTCCTACCGCTAAGATCACCGCCTCCGGCCTCAATTCTCCAGGTCAAGGAAGTGAGTATGGCTTTCGTTGGAGGATGTCATTTTGTCCCGGTAAATTTTGACTCCTTTATATTTTACATTTGAATTTTATTACAGATCCGTAATACAACTTTAAATCATGCAGGTTAAACTAAACGCAGGACATCCAGTTCCCAATATTGCGCTAAATTGGCACCGGAATCGTGACCCGGTTGCGACTGGATGGCAAGATTTTTATATAGAACGAATTGAACAATTCAAGCAACTTGTGCCAACGAATATTGCAACACAAGATATCATAGACTTATAATCTATGATTCTATGGATGACCTTATTCTGTGTACATCTTTTGTTCAAAACAGTTAACAATTGTAATTATATGAAATGAAAAAATAGTTCAGTCTGGTATATATCGCAGTTTCATGTTAGCTTCAAACTTGCATCCTTTTTTTTTGGTGCCAATGTTTGGATTCAAAGTTAGAGGTCACGTATCAATAAATCCTATGTTGCCTTGTATTGGGTCCCAAACTATATTTTTTTAGTTGTTAATGACTGGCGTATTTCATGGCAAGTTGTTGATATGTTTATATACCAAAATTTTGAATCAAAAGACCGTTGTTGTTCGACAAGCACGAACTAATGTGATAATAAACTTACTATCTAATGAACTGGACACGGGGTATCAGTCATCCGGGCTTACAGAGCCGGATAATCTATAGCACATCCGGGACTGTAAACCCGGACAGAGATAAATAGTCCGGCATGTCGAGCCCGGATGATTTATTCCTCATTTTTGATCCACACATCCGGGGTGTACAGCCCGGAAGAAATTATTCTGTCCGGGCTGTATAACCCGGACAAAATTTCACAGTCCGGGCTGTATATCCCGGATATACAGAATCCGTCCGGGGTATACACCCCGGACATAATTAATTCGTCCGGTGTGTACACCCCGGACAGAGGTATTATGTCCGGGCTGTATAGCCCGGACCGATACAATATTTTCTCATTTTTACTCATTGATTTTTATGTATACAACAAAACATCGTTTTTCTAATTTTTTCCCTCTATTATTTCATATCGAATATTCTTTATTTTGTGACTAATAGTAGTAATGGATAATTAGATTTCTACAATAAAATTAAAAATTTTAAGATCGGATATTTTCAGGTCATCAAGAAATTAATAACTTAACTTTAGTGATAAAATTTGACATATTTTCAATTATTTTTTTTTAATCAACTGCCATATGCCATTTTACATGTTCTATGTGAAAGCTAGGATGACCCTAAGTTCAAGTACTTTGGTTCATTAAGATAACTTTCAAATTAAGAAAATTATAAACTATGTGCATATGCTTTCTTCTTTCGTTCATGTTTTATCTCTCTCATGTTATTATAATTATTATTTTCTTCATTATTTTATGAGCTCGGTCCCGCGTTAGTAGAAATTAAATTTTCATATTGGAATGAGTTTCAAAGAGTATATAAGTTTGATTAATAAAATGTTAAAAATGATTGAATTTAAATAGTCTCAACCTTTTTTGAAACCACATGTTATTTGAGTTCAGTATTAGCTCTAAATTTAAATAGTTACAACCTATTTTGTTTATTTATTTTGATACGAAAAACTTGATATTATAGACTGTTGTTGGTCGGTTTTTTTTAAATGGTTATCCCCCTAGTCCGGGCTTACAGTGCCGGACAAAAACGTTCTGTCCGGGTTATACAGCCCGGACAGAGGTAATATGTCCGGGACTGTAAACCCGGACGAGTATTCTCTGTCCGGTGTGTCTACTCCGGATGGATCTGTCAAAATTCCTATCTCATCATTCGGGTTTACAGTCCCGGATGTTCTATATTTGATCCGGTTCTGTAAGCCCGGATGACTGATACGGTTATAGAAACCAAGTTATACGGCGTCCCGAAAAACAACTTCGCCAATCTATATAGTTTAATTTAAGGTCCATAGTTTTGATTGGATTATTTAACGATATATGCCCAGTATCTGAACAACAAACAAATTAATTAGATTTGATTGGAATGAATGGAATCGTATAACAATGATAACAGCATGACTCATTCATCCGCTTTATTCAAAATTAATTACAATGTGGAGATAGCCATAGTGGATGGTGCGTACAAGGATACCTAAGTGAGCGAAATTAAAAGATCCATTAAACAACATATATAGAAATTAAAGATAGCACAGTGAATCACTTACCTCCACAGGAGGAGAAAGTTAAATAAAAGCATTGGGTGGCCGAGAAATAACATTTCTGAGCTAAATATGATGACGGACAAGTCAAATAAAATAAGTGAAAAACTCTATTGTGATAACTTCACTGTGCATGCTTGCAATGATTCATAATTCCTCCAACAGGAAAATTTAACCAAAATTTCATAAAAGACTATAAATTATTTCCAAAAACACCATATATAGAAACCAATTGAACAAAAAGATAAATGAACATCAGATGTTACAAATACTGTGTGAAGGTTAGTAACATGAAACGTAACTGTGCTACACTTTTGTTTCAAAAGATCACTTCACTGTGCATCACTAACATTTTTTCTTCAACTGTAACATCTTGGGATATAAATCCCAATTAAATCACAATAATAACAACCATTATACTCAGACAAAATCATAAAACTTTCAAGATCATGTGGTAGGTTACTAATACATATAACTTGAATCATTTAGTACAACTTGAATTAAGAAAAACAACAAACTAAAAGGAATATTAGTTCCAAGCTAACAATTTTTTTTGGATTTGCGACTGATATTACAAAATAACATCAAATTCTATATTCTTCTAGACTTCCGAGCGGGTTGCTTCCTTGCGGGTTGACGACGTCTTGAAGAGCTCGCTGGATCGGAGGGGGATTGCGCAACGGGCTGTGCTACTGTGTGAATATCAGTTTGTTTGCACCCAGTTAGAACTGATTTGATCTTTACGAGGGCTTGATAGAGCGAACTCTTCTTGGTTCTGGTCTCGCCTGCCTCTAAGAAGGGATCAATAATTGCTATAGCTTCTTGAATGCTCTGCATATATCAGGGTAAATACATATATAAGTTTGATTAAACCTGATTAATTAACAAAGAATAAAAAAACTAAATATTACCTCATCATTATTTGTCTCCGGGACATCTTCTCTATTTGTCTGGGGGACATCTTGCGCTGCTCCCTCTTGATTCGAGGCATGGATGGACGCACCTATAAAGCGGCGAGATACCTTCTCATACCACGACATATAATCATGCATGCACTCGCCAGGTGTACTTGCCTCTACGCCTCGATGCTCCTGTGCAAGTACATGATCTAACCAACTAAGCCACATTTGCTCAGCATGTCCATATGTCACCGAGTAGTTTTTGCTCGTAAGTCCACGTTTTTCTCGAATAGGTCTGAACGGTGGAGGCGAAATATACTGACGACGCCCAAACTGTCGTAACACCCGTACAGGGTGATAAGACTCTACAATATCCTTCATTTTTAATGTACCCATATAGAAGCATACTTCCTGAAATGGATGAGTTTCCCTAAAGGACCGATATGGATCTCATGTCACCTGCAATATCATCTCATTATGAAAACTAAAATGGAAATTTGGAATTATGAACAATTAGAGAAAAATACCAAATAGAATGACAGTTTGCCTAACCTCGTTGACCGTCAGTGTGTCTAGCCTATCCCTAACAGCTCTGACATGCTCTAAGGACACTTTGTTGTCCCGTTTGCTCAACCACCTGCATGCTTGTGGCTGGTCAAGTCTATATCCACCATTTAATACCGGCATTAAAGACGAAAAGTGAGCGAAGATCCACGCCTGCAGCAGTGTTAAATATCCGGACATCTGAGCCGCATGGGCTCGTGAGGAGAGACCGAGCTGTCTGTACAAATACGCTAGGGCTCCAGCACCCCACGCATATGTATGCACATTCTCGACATCATGTAAAAGTGCGAGATAGTCAACAGGGACCCTTGTGCCGCTCTTGTCCCCAAAAAGTGTACACCCAAGGAGGTAAAGTAAGTATGCTCTGACAGCACATAATATTTTCAGTTCTGTATCCGCGTCTGTGACACCGCTAAAACGTTCTCTTAACCAGTCAAGGCGAACTGAAGCTCCACCTTTCGTATTCAACTCCTGAAAAGCTTCATTATACCCGACACCCAATGACTCAGTAAGTTGCTCAACTGCAATCAGTCCATCTGTTCTATCTGAAAGGCTAACAGACTTTCCTGTAACTGGCAACCCAAGGAGTCATGCGACATCATCAAGAGTGATCGTCATTTCTCCAAATGACAAGTGAAAAGTATTCGTCTCTGGATGCCAATGCTCGACAAATGCTGTTAGTTCTACGCTACTAATGTACTGATAAGAACATAATGTGAGCGGATATAAAGAGGAATTACGGATATACTGCACAAAACGAGTATTTGGCTCTTCAGATTCTAGAGGCCATGTGTTGATTTTTTTCATGTGATTTATGCACCGTAATGGATCTCGTTCCTGAAATGATAACGAAGGAAAAAAATTTAAATAAACATCAATAACGATAAAGTTTAAATAAAAGTTAATAATATATTACCTCATTCTTAGATATGAAGAAAGCAACATGTGTTCTGAAACTCTTCAACAGAGATAAATCATATGGTCCTCCATTTATTGGCGACACTTCATCTTCTTCAGAATCTGTCTCATCGATGCCATAACTTTCTTGCGATACACCTCGGGGAATGTGTAACGCAAGACTCTCTGTGGCAGCATCAACTTGTGGATTCGGTTCGTCACGGATTTCAGGGATGTTGGGATCTACGGCTGGACGAATCCCTGTTTTTTTCCTCCTATTTGAGGCTGTTGGGCGAATCCGAGATGGTTGCGCCGGATCCATCTGTAAATCACCAACGATTTTATTGACAAATTAAAATTACCAATAATCGAACATCAAAAATCACCATATGCTATATATATTTGCCTATCTAAATCTATTAAATTAAATAAGATAAACACAAAGCACAAAATTTCATAAAGCTTGTAATAAAGGTCCAAAATTGTATCCAGTGGCAACAATTTCACGCGGTTCAGCAGAACATGGGTTCAACAAAATTCTATCAAGACATTGAAGTTGGTTTTAAAACTTAGGGGTCATGCTCATATCTGTTTACATACATTTGCCTCTCAATAAAACTTTTTTTTCTTTTATTTTTTTAATTAAGTTTATTTTTATCCAAGGTTTTAAATTTAAGCCAAAACCAATAAGTAGCACGAACATTGAATTGGCTTTTGAGGTATCAAATATGATATAAACTTTATAATATTGGCATCGGAATAGTGCCAACATTGCTGATATTTATTGATTCATCCAGTATTGCGGATATGATATCATAAATCTACCTAAATCGAGAATTTTATGAATATACTTGTGAACAAAATTTCATCTCTCATTCGCTATAAAACATGCAATTATAAAAATTAGTTATAATCTTGCTCATTAGTAGTTTATAAAAAATCTCATCCCAAAATTTCATCTCTCATTAGCTCATTAGTAGTTTATATAGTTTATAATCTCATCCCAAAATTTTTTCTGATATTATAGAAATATGAATTTGATAATAAAATTATAATTTTGTAAGACATGACATGATCAACACGTAATTTGATGGATTAATCCATAATCTTGATATTGATTAATATATTTTTTAATTTTCTAGAAAATAACAAAAAAAAAACCTGCAAACTTTGATTTTGATATAGAAGACATGACATTATCATGCTTCCTTAGTATCCATCAAAATATAGGACATATAGTTAAAAATTTCCCAATCAAAGTATAGGACATATACTGCCCACGAAAAATAAAACAACAACTCAATCTATCTAAAATCATAATCCATTTGAAAATTTTATTTAATTTAAATAGCAAATTCCTTACATGCACTCCTAGATCCAGAGCTCCTAAATCGAGAGTGAGAGTCGGCAAGTCAGGGAGACCGCGTCCCGGATCGGAGACCGCGTCCCGGATGTGATCGGCGTCCCTAGGCGTTGGCGAGACGAGAGACAGTGACCTTGTGCGGAGGTCGGCGACGGACTCCACCCGAGCCACCCGAGAGAGAGAGAGACAGGGCAAAGCTCGCGCGACCTTTGCGAGAGAGAGAACCCGAGAGAGAGAGAGAGAATCCGAGCAAGAGAGAGAGAATCCGAGCGAGAGAGATCCCGAGAGAGAGGCTCGAGAGAGAGACCACCGGACCGGGCTCGCGCCTGAGGGAGAAAGGAGGTTGGGTTTTGGGGAACGATCGGAGGGAGAAAGGAGGTTGTGAGGGTATTTAGGGTATATATGTGTGCTCACTAGGAAAAAATCAAAATTTTGATTTAGGGTGATGTGCACACTAGGAAAAGTGGGCTCACTAGGATAAAAGTTGTGCCCATCTAGAAACTCCCCCACTTCTCTCCTGGACCCCACCACCCACCCCCTCACCCATTCCCACGTTGATCCCACCTCCTCCCTTCTCAGCCGGGAGTTTCCAAAGGAGCACACCATGTTTCCTAGTGAGCCTATTTTATAATTTTTCGTGCTTTGAACCCGTACCAAAAAAACAGAAGAAAAAACTGAGAAGTGGCACACCAGTAAAATTGGTGTGCTCCTCCAGAAGCTCCCTTCTGGAAATTTCTAGATAGGCACAGGATTTTTCATAGTGAGCCCACTTTTCCTAGTAAGCACACCCTCTTTATTGAAAAGAGAGAATTTTTCCTAGTGAGCCCACTAATATTACCCAAATACCCTCGTCTCCTCCTCTCCATCATCTCCTCCTCTCTCCCACACGTTCTTAAGAAAGAACCCATCACTTTTTAATCCAAAAATCCATCTCAAGAAAAAAAATAAAGGAATCGCTCTCCCATATCCGCCCCCGGTTTCGCTCCGCCCCCGCTCCGCCCCGCCCCCACTCCCCCGCTCCCTCGCCGCCTGGCCTTGATCCGGGCTAGACAGCCCGGATCAAGCTTTCTGATCCGGGCTGTTCAGCCCGAATCAAGGGGCAGAGGGCGGAGGGCGGGCAGGCGGGCTTTTTTCCTGGCTTCGACGAGGAGTGATGGAGAGCAGGCGGGCGGCGGGCTTTTTCCCTGAGAGCGATGGAGGAAAGTTGATAGAGGCCATGAAGGGGCAAGATCGTAATAAAATAGAAGTTTTAAGTGGGCTCACTAAGGAAAAAAGTTGTGCCCACCTACAAACTCCCCTCCCTTCTCAGCCTCCTCTTTCCCAAGCCACCAACTCGTCTCCCCCGCCGTCTTCAATCTCCTCATCAGACCCCACCCTCCATCTCGGCCAGACCCTTTACGCACTCCGCGCCGCCTCATCCACATCGGCCTCCTCCCAAGCCCCCACTTCTTCAACTGCCTGCTGAATGCTCTGCTTAAGAACGCCACCACCACACCAATCCTGATCTGTGCTGGGATGCTTATAATGCAATGAGGAGGGATGGGGGACGCGCACAAGATGTTCGATAGAATGCGGGAGAAAGAGCGGTGAGGCCAGATGGTTTCCGTTGGGGTTTTGGTGAGGCAAGGTTGGTTTTTGATGAGCTGATTCAGTGTGGGTTTGGTGCTAGATGGATACACGTAGTGTGCTTGTTGAAGGGTATGTTAGGGCTAAGAGGTTACTTCCCTGTTTGAATATGATTGTGGAGGTTCGCAAGCGTGGGAGGCTAGTTTTTGATGATTTATAGAGAAAAGGCCGAATGCAGCGAGGCGGCTGTTGGTTCGGATTGTGCAAGGCGGGTATGAGCGGAACTTGGAGATGTATAATTTGATGATAAGTTCGATTTTTGGATGTGATGATATAGTGGAGCTTCCGTGGAAGCGATTGGTATGAAGGAAGAGATGGTCGAGAGAGATACTAATTAGATACGTTTTGGATCCTTATTCGATGTCTTTGTAGATTAGGCAAGGTTGTGGAGGGTGAATGCTTGATAATGGAGATGAGTGACTATAAACTTTTGCCCGGTTCTGTTATGTATGCTTCCTTGTTTGGTGGATGCGCTGAAAAAGGAGATTTGAACGAGGCAAAGTCGGTTTTGAGCTGTTTTGCTCGGGAGTTTCAGATTTATGACAGTGAGAGTTATAATGCTTTTGTTGAGATATATTGTGAGGAAGGAGAATGACCGAGTCATTTGAGCTGCAAAGTAGGATGATGAAGTTAGAGTTTGCTCCTAATGATGAGGCATGCAAGTCATAGATCTGTGGACTATCGATTAGTAAAAAGATATCTTTCTGGTTGGAATGAGTAACTCGGGCTACACAGTGCTCGGACTGCACTTTGCTAGGTATCCTGGTTCGAGTTTCTCCTATCATTAAGTTAACCTACAGGTAATTACTAATCCTTAATGTTTATTAACTGAGGGAAAAAAAAAAAAAAAATGCAACCACATCTTTATCTTGCCTGTTACCTGACTAGAGATATGTATGAATCAGTGAGATAAAATGCCCTGATATTATATGTCAAACTACTGCCAGTATATCACACAGTCAAGTGTCCGTTAAAAGATGAAGATCAGTTAGAGGACAAGGAAACAGAAAACCAGAATATGTACCTAGATGGTATGTTGCAGAAATTGAACTGCATAACTTTTGAAGTAAAATTGTTGACATCAAATTCCTTTATATTATGACAAGCATTAACATGTTCAAAATAAATTACTGCACATCTTAAATATGGTTTGTTTTGTAGGCAATTAGAATTTGGGCATGGGAGGTGCAAATAGGGGTGACAATTGGACAGGTTCACTTCAAATCAGCTGTGAACAATATATGGGTGACCGAGACGTGATCTAGTTGAAAAATATAAGTTTCAGATCTAAAGAGAATGAGGGAGGGTAGAAGAGACAATTCAGAATTTGTGGGTGACCTCCTCTCATTTCTTTTTCTCCTCAGTCGCGGGTGACCTGGTGTTGGATAGAGAGAAAGAAAGGAGGCTTTGATTTCTTTGCTTGCTTATTTTTATTTGCCGTTTCAAATCTGTGAGAAGAAATGCTCCAATATTATGTATGCCATATAACTCCAGTATCACACCCTCATGATGCATTCAAGATGGAATAACTTAGCAAATAGGAGAAACAAGCTACTTGAACATGTACCTAGATTGTAAACTGCAAAAAGTGCACTGCATATTCTTTGAAGTAAAATTTGATATTACACAGAATCCTTTTTTTATCATGACAACATTTACATGTTATGGATCTGACTTATCATGATTATATTCATCCTTTTACAGAATTAATATGATCTGTGGTAGTCAATTGGAAATTAGGTATGTGCAGTACAAGTAGGGGTGGCAACTTGCAATTGTGTCGGAATTTGGTTGGGTCAATCTTGACTCGTAAATGTGGTTGTCACAGACCTGATTTGGCGACCCACAAAAATATCAGGTAATCTGAGTTTGTCCTGGCTAACCTGATTATTAAATGGGGTGGGTCAGATCGAGTTGAGTCAGTTACTTGGAATGGGTAGCAGCCATGCCGGACCCATACAATGTCTTCAATTCCAGCAAATTACGGAACAACTCTATAAAGAATCATTGCTCAAAATTATACTCTGCATTCTAATATAGCTAATGGTAGCCCACTAATCTAACCACACAACTAGAATATCCAAGTAAACCATCAAGAACAATCCAATTGTTAATTCACCCTATCCATTCAAAATAGGAGGGAAGGGAGAAAAAATAATCAAAAGATAGAGAGCAGCGGATGTATATCAAAACTATGGCTTAACTAAAATTCGCGATAATTCATCAAATTTTGACGAAATTAGCAAACAACATTTTCAATTTTACTTCTAAAAATGAGAACTTTTATCATCATAGCACTAAAGGATGAAGACTTTTAATTGGAACATGATATTTCATACAAAGCCCGTGAACATAATACATCAGAGGAACAAGCCCATCACTTGCTACATTATGCAATCAAGTAACTACTCGGGAAGAAAAATGAAAGAAGAAGTCACCTATATAGAAGCTTGAGAGGAGGAATTCGTTTGATGGCATCTGGGAGCTCGTTCAAGAAGTTCTTGCGATGGTATGAGATCCCTAACAAAACCCTAGAAATTTGAGAGGATAAGTTAGGGCGTGAATTGAGGTCGATGGACCATCAGCAAAAACTCTTTATGATTAGAGAGAAGTTATGGAATTGAGTGTCAGTACAGAGAATTTGAGAGGAGAGATTGAAAATTAGGTTTGGATTAAATTAAGGCCCATAGCTAAAAATAGACAAGGATCGGACTTAAATCCCATTCCTTGTCAAACAACAAAGAAAATCAAAGTTTTTTTAGCCTGACGTAGCCTAACCCAAAGATGAAATGAGCAAAATACAGGCAGGGGTTTCTCATCCGCCAACACATATTTTTTTTAGGAAAATGGGAAAAATCTTGAGTTTCAGATCTTAAGATGGTGGAAAGAAGAAAAGTTGCTCTCCTCTAACGTAACATTCATGATTGATGTCTCTCTCCTTATCCTTTTCTTATAGTTAAGTACACAATTCCTATGTCATTTTTAATCCTTTCATCCATATTCATTTAGCTCTATCTCTAGTTCACCTAACTCCATGGATTACGATTCTATATCTTTTCCCAACCAATACTCATAAAGGCCTCCATTGCACATATTCAAATCATGTCAATCGGCTCTCTCTCATTTTATCCTTAATTGGATAACTTCTAATTTCTTGTGGATTAAGGTTCTATTGCCTAACTCCATAGATTACGGTTCTATCGCGTTTTCCAACCAATACTCATAAAGGTCTCCATTGCACATGTCCAAATCATCCCAAACTATCTCATTTTATCCTCGGTTCTAAAAATTTCTTGCGGATGCACTCATTCTTGCTATAGTAATATAATAAGAATTACCAACACAATATTTTTTTTTTTTAGCTTTCCTCATTAACCCTCTCCTGGAGTTTCTTAATATGGTTTGTAAGTTGAATTTCTTGATAGTTTGAAGTTTGAACAATTTTAAGGACCTTTATCCTTATATGTAAGTACTAGAATGTTAATCCTCCATCATCAGGTATCTTCCTAATATCCATATTTTGTTAAACAATTTAACAAACCATGTTGCACTTTTATCTCCTCAACCCTTTTAAACTTCAATAGGGATATCATCTTTCCTAGCTCATATGCTTTACCGCACATATCATCAGCAATAATATGCTCTCATATGCTCCAGAATTAGTCTTATCCCTGAACATGTTCAAGTGAAGTACGCACACAAGCCACCACCCCCTCGCCTCCTATGTCCGCACATCCATGGTCGTTTTCCCTTTGAGCTTTTGTTATGTTGTGAAAAGAGAGAAATTTGTTTCTCAAAGTTAACAATAAGAATTCTAAGTTGCCTTCATTTTAGTTGGAGATATAGGAAGGAGATCAATGATCTTCACTAATTTCATGGAAAGTTTCAAAATCAATATTCTATTCACATTGATAAAGTTATAGGTAGGGTTAGTGTTAGGGTTTTAGACTTGGGGAAAATAATGGATAGAATTTAAGAGGAATTGAGGAAAATATCTAAAATATCATCATCTCCACTTTCTTATATGCTTTAATTATTTTTACATAAAATCCTTATATATTTTATGTTTAACCCACATATTTTTTTTAAGCTAAATGAACCCACTATTAGAAAGGCAATTTCTGCCCCAGTGACATCATTCTCTATGCATAGTTCATGTCAAACTGAAATGGTTACTATCAATTATTGATATCATTCAAGGTATAAAACTTGTGACATATGACATGTACTTTGGTTTTTGTCGTTTCTTAACTCGTACAAACATTTTATGTAAAGAAAGAAAATTCATTGTTTTCAAGACATTTCTTCCTTGAGAGACCATTGTCTTTGGCACATAGTACATCGGTAACAGAAGCAGTTACGAGTGACTTGTCGATTTCATAATTAGTAATTGGGACGTTTATGAGTGACTCGTCAATTTCAAGAACCACATGACACTCGTATCATACAATTTGTATTCCATCCTTATCCTTTTGGTGCTCACTCTCTATAAAACAAGGCTCTGCCTTGTTTCTTCCTACAGCCAATCTCATTCGCATGACAAAATCTATTAGACTTTCTAATGGTCTGATATTTCTCGACTTTCAATTTTCATCTTTTGCCACATCTCTTCTTATTTTTTTTATCATATGAATATTTCATACTGTTGCCAATTTTTCGGATTGGATGTATTGGAAATAAGGTTTTCTCATGTTCAAGTGTGTCTTCTGGCTTGTTTTAGTAGAAACTGATGTTTGGGTTGAAGCAGCTTTAGGTATGTTCACTTGAATGTTTAGGCATATTTATCCTAAATTAACTCTTTATAGACAGCATGCTGCAGTATGCTTTGTAATTGATGAAATCCCAAATATATTGGTAATTTTGTTTTTTTAAATTCCTTAAACTTTGAGAGCCAATTAAACATTGTCAGGATCTTTTCCAATAGTAGTTTTTAGATAATTCAGGACTTTACTAGGCAAAATTTTATTTGTTATTATAAATTCTACTTTCTCAAGAACCGAAAGTGTTATATTTTCCTAAGATAACCTATCAGAGGTCTTAGATGACTACATACTTTAATTGTTGTTTTTTCCTTTATTGGTGATGAGGATTTCTATTGTATTGAATGAAACGATACTAAACTGTCTTTTTAGCAAAAGAGGAAAATAAGCATTTTTTTTTATACTGCAGGAGATCATACTGGTTCGTCCATTTATGTAACTATTGCTTATTCTAGGAAATTTAATATTAGAATTGTGGCTTATTAAATTGGATTTATTACATGGAAATATGCTTTAGTTTAATCATGTGAATCTTTACAGAGAGAAAATCAGCTGCAACATCAGACAGGAAGGGAGCGAGTCTAGAAGAATACAAGGACAATTTAATGAAAGTCACACTCTAATGCTAGAGGAAGCGAGCAGAAAGTCTACATGAATCAAAGCGGAGAAGCAGAATGAGAGAACAAGAAGTCATATGGTAAAAAGGGTCTGGAAGGAGAATGGAATTGTATAAGAATCGAGCAACGAATCAAATGTCAATTCGGACCTCGCTTGTCCTGTTGCACCGGAAATTTAATTGTATTATAGTTAGAAGTTCATGATAGTCTCAGTTTTTTTGTTCATTTTTGTACATCAAAGGTGATCACAAAAACAAAAATAGAAAATAGAAGGGGTGATGTGAACGGGAATTTGAGGGTAACATTTGTTCATTTACTTTTTATCTTGAAGTTACTTTTTTATCTTAAAGTATATAATCGTAAATTTGAAAGAAAGATTTAGCATGTGTCCCAGCTTCTCTCTTTCTGTCTGTACATGCTGTTTTCTGGTTCATTCCACTTTGAATTGCTTCTGCTTCTCTTGGAAATAACAAGAAGCAGGTAACTGCAACTTTCAAATTGCAAAGAAGGAAACAATTTCAGCTTCCTGATGCTACCTCCTAAATATAGTGTCTGATATCGAAGACGATACCAGTCAGCATGTGTTGGTCCTTTTTCCTGTCAATTTTTACAATCTTTGCTTGTTTCATATATATTTCACAATAAAAGTTATGATGCAGAGATGTGCAACTTATACGCATTTGAGAGCCATATCTCAAACAATTGAGGCAGCATGCATCTTTCATGGACACTGTTGCCGCAATGCCTGCTGATTCTATCGATTCCCATGCAGCTGAAACTTCTGTGGTCAATCCTAGAAAGTCAGTCGAAGAACAGATGCAGTTGCAACATTGGTTATCTTGGTATTGTTTATCTAGAAACAGTATTGTTTTAGATTAAAAAACTTCAGTGTTTCTTATGGATAGAATAGTTAACAGAATTACTATTTTATTATGCACAGAATTACTACTGTTATTATGCACAGAATTAATTCTGTTATTATGGACAGGTTTCAGTGAGAATATTAAAGAGGAAGTACGAATTTGTATAATAGCAGTAGTCTCTATTTTTCATATTTAAATCTTATTACCTACTGTTGTTTACAGGAATTTAATTAAACTGAATTTGATTATCTAGTTTATCATTCTAAGAAAGAAACAAAATAAAGGAATTACTGGATTAAGAAAAACCTTTATTCAGAATGATGAACGTATGCAGAATTGATGCAGATACGATGAAGACAGGAAGATGATCGAAGGTAGTGTTGGACACTATCTCCTTAAAACCGATTCGCCCTCCACCGCTTGCTTCTGAATTACAGTGGGCGTCGGTCTCCCAAGATACAACGACCGGTTTGCAACAGGAAGGAAGCTGCAATCCCGTTGCTCTAGCGAATCTGATAAATAACACTCTCTGTATGGTGTAATGCATGACTGATTAGTGAAAGAACTGTTCTTCTGGAAACATAAACTTCCTGTCAAAAAGATGACCGAGTTTCTGTCTGCAGAAGAAAGGAGAAGAAAAGAAAAAATTTATGTATTTTTAAAAGGTCTGGACAGAGGCCTATTTATAGACTACTGGGTAAACGGTCACAACGGTTGGCTGTTAACAGTTGTGACCGTTTAACGGCAATGGTTAACAGACGACCGTTGGATCTCAACGGCCAAATCCTAACGACTCTTAACGGGTGCGGGTTGAATCCAAATAGCTGAACCCAATAGAGGTAACCCGAATCCAATAGCACCAAAAATCAAAGGCTCCTCAGAGCGTACGTGCCAAGTGCGCCACTAAAACGCCCAATGCGCCCTAAACGCCCATTCGCCCTCGCACACGCGCATGCGCGTGCGGGCGGTGCGTAGCACCACTCTTGGTGCTCAAGGTTTCTCCTCTTCTTACATAAGCAATGACATGGAATAAACAATCCTATATAAACCCACATCCTAACAAATCTCTAGCCAATGTGGGACTATTTTTCTTTGTTTCCTTTGCTATGTACTCCTCTTTGAAATCATTTTTCATTCACCTAATTTATTTATTTTTGAACTAGTGAATCGGCTCAAAGAATCAAGTTCAAATATACATGAATTCAACAATGCCCCACATGAATGAAAATGACTTAGACTCTAATGCAACTAAACAGAGAGTATAATAGAAAGTTACCGCATCGGGAGAGGTGGCTTTTAGTTTTGAACCTTTCCTAGTGAAATATTATCGAGTTTACTCGCTAACTAGTGAACACGATATTTTTGAACTGTTCAGCTTTTGATGTAAATTAAGACAATAATATTCACACGATTTCTTTCAACTTTAACAGATTCTTATGTTGTGTTTGTTTTGGCCCTGGACAACCTGGTAATTCTATGAGTGCTCTAGAGAATTTAGCCTTTATCATTCTCATAGAAGCGGCCCCTTCACACTCATATAGGTAATCTCTTATTAAGAGTATCCTGCCATACTCTACTTGGATTTCCAAGATATAAGGATTATTAAAACTTAGCTTATCTTTACACATTGCAGGTTAATCACTATTTTACCATAGAAACGAGATAGGAATTATTTCCTCAGTGATTCTAACGAGTTCCCCTACAATTCGGTTGTCCCTTTGAACCTAGATTTTGGGATCTCCAGTCAGCTAGGTTGGGTTGCCATTATGGAGTTACTCTATTTAGTAGGCTGTAATCTCATTCCCCTCGATAACTTATATACTTGATCTCTGGTCAAGCCTTTTATTAATGGATCTGCAATATTATCTTTTGATTTTATATAATCAAGAGATATTATTCCGTTTGTAAGCAGCTGTCTTACAGTATCATATCTACGACGTATATGTCGTGACTTTCCATTATATAATACATTATGTGCCCTTCCAATTGCTGATTGATTATCGCAATGGATGCAAATTGCTGACACAGGTTTATGCCATATTGGAATATTTTCTAAAAAGTTTCTAAGCCATTCTGCTTCTTCTCCAGCTTTATCTAAAGTGATAAACTCAGATTCCATTGTGGATCTAGCTATACACGTTTGTTTTGAAGATTTCCAAGAGATAGCTGCACCTCCAACAGTAAATACATATCCACTTGTGGATTTGATGTCTTTAGAATCTGTAATCCAGTTAGCATCAGTGTATCCTTCTATCACTGCTGGATATCTAGTATAGTGCAACCCATAGTTAGTAGTGTAGCTCAAATATTTGAGTACTCTAACTATTACTTTCCAGTGGTTCTCCCCTGGATTACTTGTAAACCTACTCTGTTTGCTTACTGAGTATGCAATATCAGGTCTTGTGCAGTTCATTAAATACGTAAGACTGCCAATGATCTGAGAATATTCTAATGGAGATATACTAGCACCTATATTCTTTGTAAGATGTAGACTCATATCTATAGGTGTTCTAGCTATATCATTATTTCCCTTGTCAAATTTTTCGAGTATCTTCTCGATATAATGTGACTGGGATAAAGTATATCCATCAGATATCCTGGAGATTTTAACACCAAGAATAATATCTGCAATACCAAAGTCTTTCATGTCAAATTTCTGTGTTAACATAATTTTGACCTCTTTAATTAGAGCCACCGTACTGCCGGTGATAATCATGTCATCCACATATAAACATACAATGACATAGTTGTGCATATCCCTTTTTACATATACACATTTATTGCATTCATTATAACGAAATCCATTTGACAAAAAATAACTTGGTCAAATTTTTCATACCATTGTTTAGGTGCTTGTTTAAGTCCATAAAGTGACTTAACAAGTCTGCACACCTTCTTCTCTTTACCTGGAACTACAAACCTTTTAGGTTGTTTCATGTAAATTTCTTCATTTAATTCACCATTTAAAAATGCTATTTTTACATCCATTTGATGAAGTTCAAGGTTATATAATGCAGCAAAAGCAATTATTAATCTTATAGATATTATTCTTGTTACATGTGAATATGTATCAAAATAATCAACACCTTCCTTTTGTCTATAACCTTTTACTACAAGTCTAGATTTGTATTTATCTATAAACCCATCAGGTTTTATCTTTTTCTTAAAGATCCATTTATATCCTAATGGTTTACTTCCTAGAGGAAGATCCACAAGTTTCCAGGTGTGATTTTGAATAATTGATTCAATTTCACTATTTACAGGTTCTTTCCAAAAGGGAGTTTCGGGAGTAGACATAGTCTCTTTATAAGTTTGAGGTTCCTTTTCTAATATATATGTTAGAAAATCCGGACCAAACGATTTATTAACCCTGACCCTTTTGCTCCGTCTACATTCATCCTCATTAGTTTTATTTCCAGAATCAGATTTTGTTTCTCTTATAACTTCATCACAAGTCCCTTTAGGGGAACTTGGTTCATATTCTTTACTAGGGAAAATATTTTCAAAGAATACTGCATTCCTAGATTCAATAATAGAGTACTTATGTATCTCTGCATGATCTGATTTGAAAACAAAGAAACAATAAGTACTGCTATTATGTGCATATCCAATGAATATACAATCAATAGTTTTAGGTCCAATTTTAGTCCTTTTAGGAGTGGTAATTGCAACCTTTGCAAGACACCCCCACACTCTTGAGAATTTATAGCTAGGTGCTCGACCTGTCCATAATTCATAAGGTGTTTTATCTAGTTTCTTTTGGGGTATTTTGTTGAGAATATGATTGGCAGAAAGCAAAGCTTCCCCCCACATGTTCTAAGGTAAACCAGAACTTATTAACATGGCATTCATCATTTCCTTTAATATTCTGTTCTTACACTCAGCAATTCTATTTTGTTGAGGTGTGTAAGAAGCAGTTGTTTGATGTATAATACCATGTTCTGCACAAGTTTGTGCAAATAGTGACTCATATTCACCACCTCTATCATTTCTTAGTATTTTTATCTTTTTGCTAAGTTGATTCTCAACTTCATTTTTATATTGTATAAATATTTCAATTGCTTCATATTTTGTTCTCATTAGATATACATAACAATATCTAGTACAATCATCTATAAAAGTAATAAAGTATTTTTTTCCACCTCTAGTTTGAACAGATTTTAAATCACAAACATCTGTATGAATTAATTCTAAAGGTTCAGTACTACGTTCTATAGAATGAAATGGAAGCCTAGCCATTTTTGATTCAACACATGTTTCACATTTATCATCAAAGTTTATATTAAAATTAGGCAATATATTTAAATTTATTAATCTTTGCAAAGTATAATAATTTACATGTCCTAATCTACCATGCCAAATATGAGGTGACTCGGTCATATAAGCCGAAGAATCAATTTTATTATTAACTTTATGGGTAATGGTCATTACATTTATTTTAAACAGACCATTTGTCATATACCCATTGCCTACATATACACTATTTTTTGTAAGTACAAACTTATCAGACTCAAATACAAGCCTAAATCTTTTCTTACTCAAGACTGATCTTGAAACCAAATTCTTGCGGACATCTGGTATACGAAGTACATCAGTAAGAGTAAGTTCTTTTCCCGAAGTCATCTTTACTACAATGTTTCCTCGTCCTTCAACCTTGGAGGTTGCAGAGCTACCCATATAGAGTAGTTCTCCTTCCACATGTTCATATGTAGAAAATATCCACTTGTTGGCGCAGATGTGGCGAGTGGCCCCAGTATCCACCCACCATTCTTTAAAATTGCCACCAATTAGGTTAATTTCTGAGACAACAGATGTACAGTTTACATCTACATTTGCTCAAAAATTTTCTTCTTCGGCCAAATTTGCATTATGATGCTTCTTCTTCTTCTTTGAAAAATCTTGTGCCTTGTGCACACGGCAGTCCTTTGGGCTTGTCGCAGTTCTAACACTTGCCATTGAATCTCTTCGAGTTACCACTCTTAGAGTTTTCACCATTGTGCTTTCGCTTCCTGTCATTAGACTTATTGGAATTTTTCATAACGTTAGCTTTAGAAATATTGTATAGATTTCCAATTTTCTTTTCAGAAAGATGGTTATCTTTTTCGATCCTCAAACGTACAATCAGATCTTCAAGTGTCATTTCTTTTCGTTTATACTTTAGGTAATATCTGAATTCTTTCCAAGATGGTGGCAATTTTTCAATAATTGCAGCCACTTGAAATGATTCACTAATAGTCATACCTTCAGCATGAATTTCATGAATGATCACTTGAAGATCTTGTACTTGGTTGATTACATTTTTAGAATCAACCATTTTATAATTCAGAAACTTACCGACTACATATTTCTTAGAGTCGGTATCTTCTGTATTATATTTCTTGTCTAAGAACTCATAAAGTTCCATAGCAGTAGCAATTGAACTATATACATTATATAGTATATTGTCCAATCCATTGAAAATATAATTCTTACTCAAAATGTCAGCATGTTTCCATGCATCAACCTCCTTCACTGACTGTTGATCATCTTCAACAAGAGTCGGCACAGTCTCCTTCAAGTATTTGGCCAGATTTAGTGTAGTGAGATAGAACAACATTTTATGCTGTCATCTCTTAAAATCTGAGCCACTGAACTTCTCTGATTTCTCATACTGGCTTGAAGGCACAGTTGGAGTAACCATGACAGGAGTTACCACAGTGGACATATCAGATACAGTGGCCATCTACAGATATAGAACTTTATCTATCTTAATATTTGTAACAAATTTTAATCTTTCTAATAAAAATTGAAAATCAATTCTTACTTTAGATCACAATATCATATAAAATTTCTTCAATAAATCTATCTATTCTCTACACAGAAAGTAATTATCTTTTTCCAGAAGCAACTAGATTTAGATATAAAATAATAAGTGATTGAATACTATTATGACAGAGTTCTAATTAATTGCACAACAGTATTCTAATGTAAAACAAATTTAATCGGTTTTAAGATTGTTGGTTATCTCGGTATTGTTTATCTAGAAACAGTATTGTTTTAGATTAAAAAACTTCAGTGTTTCTTATGGACAGAATAGTTAACAGAATTACTATTTTATTATGCACAGAATTACTACTGTTATTATACACAGAATTAATTCTGTTATTATGCACAGGTTTCAGTGAGAATATTAAAGAGGAAGTACGAATTTGTATAATAGCAGTAGTCTCTATTTTCCAGATTTGAATCTTATTACCTACTATTGTCTACAGGAATTTAATTAAACTGAATTTGGTTATCTAGTTTATTATCCTAAGAAAGAAACAAAATAAAGGAATTACTGGATAAGAAAAATATTTATTCAGAAGGATGAATGTATGCAGAATTGATGCAGATACGATGAAGACAGAAAGATGATCGAGGCTAGTATTGGACACTATCTTCTTAAAACCGATTCGCCCTCCACCGCTTGCTTCTGGATTACAGTGGGCGTCGGTCTCCTAAGATACAACAACCGGTCTGCAACAGGAAGGAAGCTGCAATCCCGTTGCTCTAGCGAATCTGATAAAGAAGACTATCTGTATGGTGTAATGCAGGACTGATTAGTGAAAGAACTGTTCTTCTGGAAACAGAAACTTCTTGTCAAAAAGATGACCGAGTTTCTGTCTGCAGAAGAAAGGAGAAGAAAAGAAAAAATTTCTGTATTTTTAAAAGGTCTGGACAGAGGCCTATTTATAGGCTATTAGGTCAACGGTCACAACGGTTGGCTGTTAACAGTTGACCGTTGGATCTCAACGGCCAAATCCTAACGACTCTTAACGGGTACATGTCAAATCCAAATAGCTGAACCCAATAGAGGTAATCCGAATCCAATAGCACCAAAAAATCAAAGGCTCTGGTGCTCAAGGTTTCTCCTCTTTTTACATAAGTAATGACATTGAACAAACAATCATATATAAACACTCATCCTAACAAACCTCTAGCCAATGTGGGACTATTTTTCTTTGTTCCCTTTGCTATGTACTCCTCTTTGAAACCATTTTCCATTCACCTAATTCATTTATTTTTAAACTAGTGAATTGGCTCAAAGATTCAAGTTCAAATATACATGAATTCAACAACCAAAAAGTTGATTTGTGAAGGAATTCAGGCGTTCGCTGGGACACGTTCACATCGACATACAAAGGAGGATCACTGCATTTTCTGACTCCAAGTCCAATCCCATTGCCAAAGCAGACAAGTTAGAGATAGTCAGCGAGTTGCTACCCAAGTCCAATCCCATTGCCAAAGCAGACAAGTTAGAGATGGTATAACCGTAATAATTGCTTTTCCTTTTAATCCTCTTTAATTTAATGAGTGACTACATCCTCTCATGCACCAGAAACATCTCTTATTGCAAGCTCCACAAGTTGATCTGTGACCCATTCTCCCTGGTCTTAGGGATATCGCATATTCAGTAAGTGTGAGCACCATAAAGACAGGCACAAGCTATGCTAACTCGCACACTGCTGCAGCTCTGCTTTATTTTCAGCGAAAATATCTTATACAAAATACGGTATTCAAGGTTCCACCACAAAATTTAAGCTAGCAAAGGTGAGAACATAAATTCAGCTACATATAGCACGATATAATAGACAGATATTATAGACATCAACAACAACACATCGACACAAAGTCCTGGAAATATATATACTGTTTGAGAGGATGCTGCCACCTTGGATCCGCAAATAAGAAACACTGAAGTTTTACCGAAGACAGCGGTATTTCTTTGACACCCAACATTTGTTGCGATTATGGGAAATTCTATGTTCAAGACCATGCTACGGCCTTATCTGTGAAAAAAAAAAAAAAAAGCAGCAATGCAGTAACAAAGTATACAGTGGCCAAATCAAACTCTAATGCGTAGCGATAGAAGAAACAAGCAGAAAGGTTACATGAGAAATCAAGCAGGAAGGAATTTGAATCCAGCAGCAACTCAAATTATCCAATTTAGACTTCTCATGCCATCTTGCGGGAAATTTAATTATATTACAGTTGAAATATCCTCGTAGTCTCGATTCTTGTTTTATTTTTCAACTTTGCGCAGGTGTGGACGAAGCGGAAGCGAGAATGTCGGTTTGAGTAACGCAAACATTGGTAAGAATCCAATGCCCTAAAAACCAAAGGGTTCCTCCGCAAGGTTTGTACACGGAGGGTGAGTCAGGACCTAAGATCAGGCCGAAAGATAAGAAACCTTAGAATGAAGGAATGGAATTCCAACTCAGCACCTTTTGAGAAGAGTTGCTTTTTGGAAAGCACAGTACAATGAAAGTTATAAGCTTGTTCGGGAGGAAGTTATTGTCTATCGTCGGCCTCTATGGTAGAATCAGCATATCTATCGTTATTTGGGTACCATATTCACTTCTTTGGGCTTCTATTGAATCGAGAAATAGGTTCGATTACACATCTTTTTTATATATAGGATATCACCTCCGCAGCTCTGCTCTACTTTCAGTTAAAATACTGTACATATGGATCCTTCGTAAACTGCCCAACATGCTCGGGCTCTATTAAAGTTCAATCTGATCAAACCCAACAAAATTTAAGCTAGGGAAGGTGCAAACGTGAATTCCATCAAGAACAAAAAAAAAAACAAGCAGTCTTTAACATTATATAAATACTAGTATTAAGAGGATGCTACAATTTTATACCCAAAAAAATTCAGAAAACATACAATGTTTAACTAACAGGGATATTTCATTAACAACCAACAGTTGTTGCAATCACATCCAGTTTAACAGTAAAGCACTAAATTATTCAGAATCCAAGATACCTGAAAGCCAAAGCAATCCAGAAATACAAAAGAAAGAGAAAAAAAAAAAAAAAAAAAAAAAAAAAAGATTCATGGACAGGGCGCTATTCACAAAAGAAAATTGGTGCTAGCAGAAAAGGTTTAATCATGAATTGGCAATTCACATTCAACGACCAAACCAACCTTTTTGTGGCTGGATCATCTCCCCTCCATCATTCATAAGCTTGTCAAGCACCACGTTTAGGTCCACCGACTGTCCGTTCTCTGTCAGCTTCCTCACCGTCGCTCTTACCTGCTCTCTTGAAAATCCCATGGTTGCGACCTTGTCCACCACATCATCAATAGGCACCCTGCCCCCGCTGCCCCCGCCAGAGCTAGGTCCTGTTGGCACGGCCTGGGGTAGAATCTTAGCAGTCGGAAGGCGAGAATAGTTGCCGCTGTTGATGCTTCCTCCACCACCTGATGTGGGAGGAGAGTTGGAGAAGGGTGATGGTTTCATTGTGGAGCTGTAATGCGAAGGGGAGCCACTATAAGGATAACTATCAGAAAAGCTAGGGCCTGATGGCGGGGCATAGCTGGACGGGAAGGGCACCTGACCAGATCCATAATATTGAGAAGGGCCACTGGCTGGGGGTGGCTGAGACAAAGGAGCTGGCTGGCGGATACTTGGAGGGTAGGACTGAGATTGTGGCGGTGACATGTATGGTGCCGATTCTTCTGGGTGATGGGGCACAGGTGGAGGTTGGAGTTGGGATGATGGGTTCATAGATTGAGGTGGTAGCATTTGTTGGGAGTACTGTGGTAACTGGTAGTGCTGTGGTTGTGGAGGCGGTTGTAATTGAGGCTGGGGCTGTGGTTGGGGCTGCATTGGCTGGGGCCCTGGAGAGAAGTATGAAGATTCCCGTGGTAAAGATGGCACCGAGGGAGGTTGGGGTTGAGGTAATTGGGCAGGGAATTGAGATGGGTTTTGCTGAGTTGGTGGTGGAGGTGGTGGAGCATTTGGGGCCGGGAGAGGTGGTGGCTGTTGTGGTGGAGCTACTGCAGGTGGGGGCGGTGGATATGAGGGCAGAGGGGTGGGTTGCTGTTGCAGAGTTTGAGAGTCTGGTGGCCCAGCACTTGCAGTTGAGGGTTCAGGAGGTGGCTGGTAATTGTCTGCCTTGGAAGAAGACTGCTGTAGTTTTGCGAGTTGAAGTTGAGCCTCAGCAATCTCCTGTTTGTCACGGAGAACTTGAACACCTGTTTGGACCTGTATCGGTTTCAGAAACATGCATGTCAATAATAAAACATGAGCAAAATAAGAAAAGAGAGGGCTACAACACACATTTAGATTAAATCTTTAAAAAAAAAAAAAAGAGTCTATGGAGAGGACAGAAATAACGTGCAGGAAAAGCCACCTCAAACATCACCTCAGGAAATAAGTTTTTGTGATTCTATTTCGATATATAATATGTTTACATGGCATTCTGATTTATGAGACCATGATAGTTTTGGAAATTGTTTGAATTATCAATAAATAGGAAGATGAGTTCATAAGCACCATCATGCCAGCATTGAATGAGTTCTGAAATTCAATAGAAATAGAAAACCTGTACTACGACTCTATGGCTACATCCGACTTTATTCCATTATCTTTTTATGTAAAAATGGTCAAATTCCGAAAACTTTGTAACTCTACAAACAACAACTAAGCCTTTTATCCCAAGTATTTGGGGTAGGCTACACGGACTAAAAAAAGAATCACGCCGGACCGATCACTTTGATGGTCCTTCTCCATTCATTTCTATCAAGTAATATCTCCTCATTTAAACCTCTAGAATCCATATCTTTTCGTATCACCTCTATCCATATTTTTTTTGGTCTTTCCTTTATTCTTTTAACTTGTCCTATATTGATATACTCCCTCGTCGAACTGGTGCATTTACAGGCATACGTTGTACATAACCAAACTATCGTAAGCGATTTTCTCGCATCTTCTCATCGATGGGAGTTGCATCTAGCTTAGCACGAATATCTTGATTTCTCACTTTATCTCTCCTAGTATTGCCACATATCCAGCGGAACATGTGCATCTCTGTTGCACTTATTTTCTGTGAATGACATTTCTTTATAACTCAACATTCCATACCATATAATAAAATTGGCCTAATAGCAGTCCTATAAAAATTTTCCTTTAGCCTCAACGGAATGTTAATATCGCATAAAACTCCCGTTGCACTCCTCCATTTCAACCAGGCAGCTTGTATCCTATGGTTTAAAATTATTATCGATATCTCCATCATTCTGAATAATAGAACCCAAATAGCTAAACTGACTGTTCATTTGTATCTCTTGCCCATCCAGTATTACAGTATTATAGTTTACGGCCTGTCGTTTACTAAATTTACACTCTATATACTCTGTTTTAAATCTACTCAATCTAAAACCTCTATATTCTAATGTGTGCCCTCATAACTCTAACTTGGTATTCACCCATGTTTTTGTCTCATCAACTAAGACAATATTATCAGCAAATAGCATACATCAAGGTATCTCATCCTGAATAGTTCTGATAAACTCATCCATCACTATAGCAAATAAGAATGGGCTCAATACAGATTCTTGATGCAATCCAATTGTGATAGAAAAATCATTTATTAAACCACCACATGTTCTGACATTGGCTACTACTCCATCATAAATGTCCTTAATTATATCAATATACTTGATGGAGACTCTTTTCTTCATTAATATTCACCAAAGTATCTCTCGTGGTAGCTTATCATAAGTTTTTTCTAAGTCAATAAATACCATATACAAATCTCTATTTCTCTTTCGGAATCGCTTTATAAATTGACAAAGTAAATAAATAGTTTCTATCATCGATCGCCCCGGTATAAATCCAAACTGGTTCTCTGATATTTTAACAGTTTGATTCAATCTATATTCAATTACCCTTTGCTAAAGTTTCATAGTATGATATATGAGTTTTATTTTACGATAGTTAGAACAGCTCTGAATATCACCCTTATTCTTATGCAGAGCTACTAGGATACTCTTCCTCTATTCATTTGATATTTTCTTAATTTGCCAAATCTTATTAAAAAGATCTGTCAGCTATCTCACACTAATCCCTCCTAAGTATCTCCATATTGAATAATCGCGCTGCAAACTGGTATCAGAGCCTTGGTCGACGCCTTGGTGAACATTTTTCGTCTTTCTTTTTCTGTAAGTTTTTCTTATTTTATGTCTGGCTAAATTACTAGACATGTTATTTTCCTAGTCCCCTAGGAATCTGAAGATTAGTATCTTACGCCATGAAGTAGGAAACGAATCATGGTTGTGCTCTCTCTCTCTGAAGCCTTGCTATAAGCTTGTGGTGGACTAAGGAGTCCTTGCAGCTTAACTCTAAAATGAAAGCCACTTTTAGAGGTTGTATGTGCCGGAGGGAACAGGGTCAAAGCGATACGAAAATTCAGACAACTCGAGGAAAGGAAAATAACATGTCTACTATAAATCACTAACTCTGCTAATCTAACTGTAAAGGAATCTATGTTCTACGATGCCAACCGAATTCTATGCTTATGAGCTAACTTTTTTACCTCCACCCGCTCACTAAAATGTGAGAACCCTCTTACATTTTACATCACATCTGAGCGCCGACGTGGAACGTCACTTCTGGGCGACGACCTAACAACCCTCACATATTTTTCACTACATCCGAGTTACGATGTAGCGCGTCGCTTAGTAGGGGAACGCCACAGCGAAATTCATATTTTGGCTCATGTCATAATATGTGACAATATTTTACGCTGGATGTCACCGACCTACCATAATTCTCTTCCTTTATTCTGGTTTAGGATAGATAGTAAAACAATAAATCTTTAAGCACAGCACCGGCAGAGATAAAACTTTGTAACTCTCATATTTAAAAAAAAAAAAGCCCAAATGCATGAGAAAAAGGCCGTGGCTTTCCACAATATGTGTTTGTTTAAAACCTCAACTAGTCCCCCCGAGTTCCTCCTTCTCGATGAGACATAGATGATAGATCTATAAACGATAACTGCAACCAGCAAACAAGCCTTGTCATAACTAACGTACAGTCAGCATTAAGAAATTTGCTTCAGCAAGTATCATTACCAAGAGCATATTTTGGTTTCATTCAAAGAGTTTCCAAACATCTCTTACAGCCACTTCCCCTTCAGCCTTCATCTCCATCAATATAACAAATTTCTAGTGCAAGCATCTCCAACATCTC
This sequence comes from Dracaena cambodiana, assembly GCA_036321105.1. Lineage (NCBI taxonomy): Eukaryota > Viridiplantae > Streptophyta > Magnoliopsida > Asparagales > Asparagaceae > Dracaena > Dracaena cambodiana. Next base: position 61,850,917 of record JAYEPQ010000003.1, on the reverse strand, counting down.
CAAAGTGAATATTCAAGAGTTCCCCATAACTCTGAAGTCAATATCTAATTCCATTTAATGGGCTGCATCTTACTTCTCGTTCGAGACAATAAAACATCTCCAAGAGTTCCCCATAACTCCAAAGTCAATATCTTCTCAAATCCACATGCAACTTAACTAATGTAGTTCCGGCGTTCCGGGAAAATAAGTACCTAATGCTTTGGTGCCTTTCCTAGTTAAGCAAAGCTCATCACAACAGCACTCAACATTTAGCTAAATTTCTTATATGAGAACAGCAGTATCGAGAAGGCTCCAAGGAATTAAATTCTACGACCAGCTGTTTAGGCAGCGTAAACCCTCCAAGTTGGTGCTGTCTCATGTATGGACACACGGTGGTTTTAAATCAAAAAAGTGGATAGAAAAGCAACATTATAGGTTGTGTAATTTAAAGCTCTTGCAATGAAGGAACAACACTTTAAAATGGTCTTAAACTAGAAAAAGCTCAAAACTGAGCATGAATAATTTGTTCTGGCCATCTGAGTACATCCAAAAACTGTAAATTATATCCTACATGGAAAACATGACCTGGTACCTGTAACCTGCCAAATAAATATTTGACTGGGTACAGGGACAATTTATCACCTTCAATCAGGTGGTTGCAAATATGACTTTTGATCAGTTATTAGCAAAACCTGTATCAATTTTATTGCATAAGGTCCTACTTCTATCTAGGGGGTGTCAGATGACTCCATCTTGATGGAAAAAGAATTAGATGACATAGAAATGTAAGTATCGGGTTTCACTTTATAGTCAAAATATTTCGGCGCTTCAAACATTCGCATTATGTGGGGCAAATTCCTCAAGGTTTGAAATCATCAGAAGGATATACACAGTTGTGGATATAAAACGCAAGTGCAACCTAAACTAGTAACAAGGAGTGGAGATTCAATGCATTCAAGTCACGTAGAATGCATCTGGAAGTATCAATACTTTTTTTCAGTAGCATTTATTATAAGTCGCCAAGGAAGTGAGTACCAAAACTGACAGCCGTGTCCATGGCAAAGGACTAGGAGTTTCATTTGAAAATCTTAATTGCTAGGTTCTTTCTCCAAAGTCAAAGAGAAAAGAAAGAGCATGGGCTTTCATGTATGTACACAATTAATATGGAAGTAGCAAGCATTTTTTATTTATGTGCAAAATTTAATTATCAGTATGCGAAAAAGTAACTACTGCATTTGGCACTTCTGTTCATGGCAAGATCTAGGGGTTTCATTTGAAACTTTTAAATGCTAAACCGTTTCTCCAAGAAGAGAGGGGAAAGCATGTAATGTGCAAGATTAAAGTGGGCTCTGTAGTTCTAAGTTCCAATATTGTTTATTTGCTCAGCAAGAATATAAATTACTCCCGCCGATTAGAGTGTTATATAAGCTAGTTGCACACTGTTTAAGCAAGGTATTTACTCTGAGCCAAGAATATAAATCAGGAAAATGTGGCAATTGCTCCATGTAGTACCCTAGTAAAAGAAAAAGTTCCACATCAGATATGAGTTAAGAAGTAGTATAGTTTATAATGATTGTACTTAGCCTTTTTGATGGAGGAATCCATACATAAAATAAATAAAAAATAATAGTTAAGCATGATTAGGAGGAATAGTACTATGAGTGGCCTCCTAGGAAGACGTTGCCTAGTGTAGTTTATAATGATCATGCCTAGCCCTTTGATGGAAGAATCCATATATAAAAAATAAATAAAAACTAATAATTAACCATGCTCAGGTGGGAATAGTACTATGAGTGACCTCCTAGGAAGACGTCGTCCTAAGCGTTACAAATGGTTTCAGGAACCTAAGACCAGCTGAAAGTGTATGAATTAAGTGTCACATGGAACAAAGTACCACACAAAGATGTGGTGGAGCCGACTTCTTGAGTATTTTGGAGTCACCTCTAGAATCTATGATGGCACCTTGTCTAGTGAAGTGTTGATTGTGTTAGTTTGACGATGACACCGGATCCTATAATGGGGAAGTATGCTAAAGCCCCTAATTTAGAAGAGATGAGAAATAAGAAGTAATGTAGTTTACAAATTAAAATGATTTTCATGAACTAAAAAAAAGGTAGCTAGCTTTTTTAAGCAAGGAATCCACATATAAAAACAAATAAAACTTATGGTTAAGCAGCTTGGGTGGAAATAGTACTAAGACCTCTAGGGAAGTTGTTGTATGGAAGCATTATACTCCACCAATTAAAGATGATATGGAACAACTAAAAAAGTTCAAGGAATAACCTCTGTAACCTGAAAGTGTCAATTTTAATGGACCAAAAGATGGGGCTAAAACAACATGAATATCAGACTGGAAAGTATAATTATAGTGGGCAGAAAGATACTTAATAACCGTGATGCAGTACAAATGCCATGACAATTGTCAATAAAATTATATTAGTAAAAATATGTTGAGTTAGAACGCAGAAAAATTTTTGTGCAGAAAAACTGAACTATCTTTCATACCATTTAATTATTCCTGCTGTTGCTGGGTGGCAGAGACACCTCAGTTGTGACGTGCTATCTATGTTTTAAACATGTATCAGTCAAACTTCTTGCATACTCCTTTTGACACATGGAGAAGACTTCTCAAACATGTCTCAAAGTTAGAGTATCAATCCTTACTTGCACATATTTGACAATTCTCAGCCACTCCTTTGATATGCAAGGCAACCATTGCAATGCAATCTATCTTGTATTGCATGCTGAAGCTACAAACTTCTTTTATCCAATTATATCATAACATGTGAAAGCATGTTACTTTAGCCGGTAACATCCCATACTACCAAGCAGTGATGTCAATCGTGAGATTTAGCTTGATAATTAATCGGGTTATGCCCTTTTATATATATATATATATATATATATATATATATATATATATATATATATATATATATATATATATATATATATATATATATATATATATATATATATATATATATATATATGCGCACACACACACGTCATAACAGCATATTAGCAACATAAAATATAATAGGTATCAGATTTGTTCTGCTTAGCTAGCTGTCTGGCGAACCTGGCGATTTCCAGCGATCTAGGTAAGAAGTCTCCGGCGACCTAGGTAAGAAGCCTCTAGTAAGAAAACACAAAAAACAGAGGAAAAAAAAAAAAGAAAAAAAGAGAGAAAAAAAAAGAGAGAAGAGGAAGCAACCTTCTTCTTGCAATTTCACACAATATAACAATTGGAGGGAGGTGAGCCTGGTGCTGTTGAAATCTCTGGTGGGTGTAGGAGCCAACAACCTCAGATTTTTCTTTCATCACTGGTCGCCATTCACCGGGGGCAAGGAAGGAGGCCGTGCATCGACCTACAACCACTCACCAACTCCGGCAATGGATTTTGGGTGGAACTGGTTGGGGAGAGGGAAAAATAAAGAGGAAGTTAGCAGTGAGGAGGACAAGAACCCCAAACACAGGAGAAGGAGCTGGTCGGAAGTAGTCAAGGGTGCATCGGAGGACAAGGCCCACGAGCCCAATCCTGAAATTATCCCGACCAGATCGACTGTTACTTACACAGGAGAGGAAGTGTTAGCAATGCTAGCAGCGGCGTCTGAAATGACGGGAACTTCTAAGGATGAACTTTGGCGGACAGTCAAGTCTAGGGCAACCATCAAGAAGGAGAAGATGGCTAAGTCAGTCGGAGCTCTCACAGAGGGGAATAAGAAGAGGAAATTCTCTCCTGCGCAGAGGCCAATCCCGGAAAGCCCAGAGGTCTGCTGGAGCTGCGGGAATAGAGGACATTTCAAGGACGAGTGCCCCTTCATACGTTGCAGATTTTGTAAGGGACTTGGATATAAGATTGGTGAGTGTTCGATTGCTCCGGCCAGAAACCAGAAACCACAGCCCACTCCCCATCTTGCTTCTAGCGTGGCATCAGATAGCTGAAAATCGGAACGCTTCATGGGGCCAGGAAGATTGGCAACTAGCGCAATCGCAAATAATACAATAAAGGAAGATAGCAACAGGGAGCATACCATACCATTGCCCGTCTCAAAGTACAAACCTGTAGCTTTTATTCCGGTATCGGATCATGCCAAGGAAGAACACCAACGACTTGCTAGAACCTTGGGGGTCCTGTATCCCGGTCATGGAAAGCCCATGATGGAAGACATGAAGGAAGGATTGGCAGCATTGTCAAAGGAGTTTACAAGCTACAATTGGATACTGCATGACGGGGGGAACAAAGTCCTGACTTATTTCCCCCACGGAGGCTAGTTTATCCTTTGCGGCCAGTAGGACTTCGGTGCCATGCAAATACCACAAGGCGGGATTCAGGGTGTGTAGATGGAATGGAGAAGAAGATGGTCAGTTCTACTCTTTCCCGATGGTGGCATGGGTAGAGATCAGGAGTCTGCCTGTCCATCATTGGAATAGAGTGGACATCAGCAAGGTGTTAATCAAATTTGCCCACGTTATTGACATTGACGAGGACACCAGTCTAAAACGGAGATTGGACTGTGCGAGAGTAAGAGTGGGATATGATAATCTAACGGCGATTCCGCCACAGTTCAATGTGGTATTAGGAAATCACGTATATGCAATCAAACTGAAGATAACACAAAAACTCTCAAAGAATAGCTCGTTGTCGGTGGATTATGAGGACGTCACGGTCACCGGCGAGATCGGGGGTCCCGATCGACCGTCGACCGGGATAGGTAACCTCCTCGCCGGAAAACGACGAAGCCTAACATGGAAGAGAACAGATAACGGGTCGGATTCAGCAAAAGGGACCATCTCGATAAGACCGCCGATCAACAATACACTAGAAGCTAGAACAGTAACATCTTTCGGAGATGGACAGAAGAACATCAATCATGAAAGATCTCGGGTTGAGGGTCACCTGCCCCCGCCGAATGGCATGCAGGAGCCCTCTTCCCGAGCTTCTTCACCGAAGACAAGTCAAAACCCTAATTTTAGGATGGGAATGAAAAGCAATCCACAGGAAGGAGAAATGGTGCGGATTACTGACGCTCCACTGATCCTCGACAAAAAATGATCCAATTTTGGCATCTTGAGGAGAGACGAAAGTGGACGACTTTTTCTTGACACTAAAGAGATTGGTCGACTTACCTCTTTGGAGAAGCTGACATCCTTACCTGTCGACACAAGAGAGGAAAGTAGAAGGTGGCCAGATCTGAAGATGAAGGGGAAGATGGAAGACATCGGAGACCGAAGGGAAAGTTTTGGGGAAGAACACCAGGCAGTGGGAGAGACAAAGGAGTCCCGAGGTGACAGGGACTGTTCGAGAACGGGGAAGGGGGAAGACTGGAGGGAGTGTTTCAGCCCGCAAGTAGATGGTTTGGATAGTAATGGAGGGTCCCACCCGCAGAGGAACGCAGGAGATTTGATTGCATCTGAGAGAAATTCGAAGGGGGAGGGGTTTTTTCGTCCTTTTGAAGAAGAGAGGGGTGCTGCTGAGACCCAAGCCCATGGGAAATTAGAAGGAGACAAAGAAATTGAAAGAAGTTTGTGTGGGACCCTTCCTTCTTTGGGGATGACTAGGGAGGCCCGCATAAAGGAGGGAGCTCTGGAAGAGAACAATAATAACTTGGGGAGAGTTTTGGGGACCAACAGGCTGCATGCAGGGAAAGGAATTTCTAATCCCACAAATCTAGTCAAGTTGGGCGTGGATGGGTTTCAATACCCAGATATGGGTTTGAGGAAGGAAAATACCAATAAAGATGAAGCGGTTGATTTACAAGAAGTAGACTAAATGGTGAAGAAAGCTCCAGAAGACAGCTGAACTTTGGACAGGAATTGGGTCAGGAATTTCCTAAAAACAACAGGGAATACATGGGTCTGCTTGCATCATTAAATAACATTGACAAAGATTTTGCAAGGGATACCATGGCCAAGCTCCTTGAAAATATTATGTGTAAAGAAAATTCGAAGCAAAAGAAAAGGACCAGGAAAAGACAACCCTCCAGACTTCCTAAACATGTCAAGAATATATCAAAGATGCTTAGTAGGGAAACACAGATCCCACTGAAGATAGAGAAAGACACATCAGAAGCGAGGGTAGTGAACGATACACCAGCAACACTAGCAGTGTTTGTCACCCCGACGAGAGCTCAAACAGAGGAAACAAATAATCAAACTCTGGATGGGGAGAATATGCATGATAAGGGAGATTTGGCATAGGAAGAAAGATTGGCGGCTTTCACAAGCCAGGGTGGAGGTGCTAAGTCCCTGATCACACCCTCCAGGAGGAGCAAAAGATTAGAAGAGAAGAGAGGTGGACAACATTACCAATTGGGTCAGGTTGCAAGGGCAGCTACTAAGCGAAAGGCGGAACTTGTGGACCCTCCTCCAGGTACTTCTAATCTTGAGTTTAATATGCTTAGTTGTGTACATGATGATGTATTAATTGCTTTAGCCCACACTTGTGATATTGAATTGGGGGAAGGAAGCATGAACCAAATACACACCCTCACGAAATTAAAAAACCTAGAGGCTGTGCCTTTAGAAGACCAGAAGGAGGTCATTTCGTCCTAGAACATAGGATAAGACCGATCGTGGAGAAGACTTTACACTTTATTTTGATGAAGTGCATCTTTTGGAACGTTAGAGGCTTGGGGAATCCGATCAAACGGCGTATGGTTGCGGAAGTAATACGCACTAACCAGATAGATATTGTGTGTATGGAGGAGACTAAACTGTCTGATCCTGATCCTTGGGTTTTGAGTTCAATTGCCTCTAGTAAATTTTACAATTTCTGCATTTTGAACGCAAAGGGAGCATCGGGTGGGATTCTAATTGGGGTCCATAAAAATTATCAGATTCTGAACTCCTGGACAGGAGAATATTCTTTGTCAGTCAGGGTAAGGAGACCATTGGATGGATGGGTCCAGGTGGTAACGGCGGTGTACGGACCAAATGAGAAAGATTTGCGGACGCAGTTTTGGAAGGAGCTTACCATGATCAGAACCATTTACGATGATCCGTGGATTCTAGGAGGGGATTTTAATATCACTAGATTTGCATGTGAAAGGAATATGGAAGACCGCTCACAGAAAGATAGGCAGAAGTTCAATAACATTATTAGCCATCTAGACCTCATAGATTTACCACTATCAGACCGACTATTCACATGATCAAATATGAGGCTCAATCCAATATTGGCTAAGCTGGATAGGATACTAGTCTCGTATACTTGGGAAGCAAAATTTCCCCTTGTAGAAATGTGCTCCCTTCTACGACCAATTTCAGATCACACACCAATCATGCTCTCTGCTGGAGAGAGGGAACAAAAACCACAGAAACGTTTCCACTTTGAGAGTTGGTGGCTGAAATATAAGGAAGTTCACGACCTGATTAGAGAAAGTTGAAATCAACATACAGGGGCTAGAGATGCAGCAGCTAATATCTGTATCAAACTGCGTCGTTTACGGAAGGTATTATGGAGATGGGAAAGATGCCTTCGAAGAGAAGGGAGAAGCGAGAAAGACGACATTCTGCAGGAGATGGACAGCTTACAAAATTTGGAAGAGACCCGCAATTTGTCTTTAGAGAAGAACAGAAGAATTCTACATTTAAGAAGAAAACTTGAAGAAATATTTAAGGAGGAGCTATGATAGAGACAGAGAGCTCATGTTACTTGGCTGAAGGAGGGGGATGCAAATACGGCTTTCTTTCATAGATGGGCAAATATGCGACATAGAATGAACAAAATACACCAGTTAACGGTGAATGATAGGGAAGTTAGCGGGGATGCGCTGCAGGAACATGTATATCAACATTTTAAACGACTGTTTGGCAGGGCAAACACATTTCGCGTCCAGATGAAAGAAGCGTGGGATAAGGATGTGGATCTTGCAGACCTTGAAGAAGAGTTCCGAGAGGAGGAGATTAAAAGAGCGGTTTGGGAGTTAGGCCAGGATAAGGCACCAGGTCCTGACGGATTTCCAGTATTCTTTTTTAAGAGATTTTGGGAGGACGTCAAGGGGGATTTAGTGTGGTTAATGGAGGAGGTACTCCGGGGGATAAGTAGACTGGATAGAATCAACTATTCGGTTATTTCCCTAATACCGAAGGACTCGCCCGGACAAATTGGGGATTACAGACCAATTGCATTACTGAATAGCTCGATTAAGATAGTGTCGAAAGTATTAGCTAACAGATTAGCACGAAGCTTCAGTTATTGGTAAAGGATTACCAAACGGGTTTTATTGCCGGCAAAAATATTCTAGAAGGGGTGGCAACAACATACGAAGTCATACACCAATGTAAGAAATCTGGAATAAATGATTTTTTGTTGAAACTAGATTTTGAAAAAGCATACGACATAGTGGATTGGAATTGCTTGTTGGAGACCCTCAGATATAGGGGATTTGGAGCGAAATGGAGACTTTGGATTGAAACTTGGTTATGTTTCGAAAAAACACAGATCAAGATAAACGACACAGTGGGAAAGGAAATACTCCTGAAAAGGGGTCTAAGACAAGGTGATCCTCTCTCCCCGCTTTTATTTGTCTTGATAGCAGACGGTTTGAATGCTATGCTTCAGAAGTTGAAGAAGAGGGAAGAGATAACAGGTCTCCCAGGGGCTCCCAACATATCATTTGTTAATTTACAATATACAGACGACACGTTGATCTTTGGAAAGAGTAATATACGAGAGGCTTTAACCATAAAATGGGCTCTCTGTTGTTACGAAGCTTGGTCGGGTCTAAAAATAAACTTTACCAAGAGTTCTCTGATCTGTTTGGGAGAAAGAAACTTGTCCATGCAACTTATTAAGGAGGTATTTCGCTGTAAGGAGGAAAAGTTTCCGATCACATATCTAGGAATACCGGTGACATCAAGAAAGCCCGCATCAAAGGATTGGCTCCCCTTTTGGATTGTTTTGAGAAAAAGTTGGAAGGTTGGAAAGGAAAATATCTGTCATTGGGAGGGAAGGTGGTGATACTCAACGCGGTACTAGCCTTACTCCCGCTCTATTTAATGTCCTTTTTCATAATGCCAAAATGAGTGCGAGAGAAAATCGACCGGATCAGGAAAAGATTTCTTTGGAATGGTAGTGATACTTCCTCTAACAAATACCACTTAGTACCCTGGGAACAAGTGTGTAGGTCAAAAGAGGAGGGAGGCTTAGGGGTCATTGATCTCAGGACTTTTAACTTGTCCCTTATGACCAAATGGTGGTGGCATCTAATTACGAGGAGTCAGGGCTCACTTCAGAAACTATTACGTAACAAGTATGGTCCGAAGGGAGGAAAGCTGCATGGGGAAATAAAGAAAAAGCTTAATACTTCGGCCTTTTGGAAGGGAATGTTGATAGTAAGGCATTTAATCTGTCACAGTCTGGAATACAAACTGGAAAAGGGGAACAAGATAGCCTTTTGGCACGACAGATGGTGTTCGCAACTCCCTCTAAAGACATTATACCCAGATGTCTTTCAAAAAGCCAGTAATAAAAATACCAGGGTTTGTGATTACTAGGGTCGCTCAAGGTGGAGATGGAATTCCACGGCATTATCTGGATATGATTTTGCCAGAATAAGATTACTTAAAAAGTCCCTGATTGACATAACCCCCTCTCCATCAGAAGAGGATATACCAATTTGGAGATGGGAGAAGAATGGTAACTTTACAGTGAAATCCACATACCGACACTTCGTCAGCGGTGGAATCATATCTGTAAATACTGCATAAATTTGGAGAGTTAAATGCCCTCAGAAGGTCAGATTTTTTCTTTGGCTAACTTGTAAAGACGCCCTCCTAACCTGGCCAAAATTACAAAAAAGAGGGTGGATTGGTCCTAACATCTGTTTACTATGCAAGAGGGATGCGGAATCAAGCGAACACATCTTGTACCACTGCGCGTTCTCTAAAAACACATGGGAAGCGTGTGTCAAGGCATTGGGTTTGCACAACGGAACGGTTCTAGATGAAAGTATTTGGAGAAACCTTAAGAAGGGAGACAATGATAGCCATAGGCTTAGAAGCGTTTTTGCGGCATTCTGCTGGAATATATGAAGAGATCGCAATGATAGATTATTTAATGATAAATATCATTCTATGGTGTACTGTGAGAGACTCATCGTTCATGATTTCATTACTTGGACTGGTTTTCCATTAGATGAGGAGAGGCTTCACTTTTTAAGTGGCGCTTCGGGAGATGATATCGATGTCACTCTGCCAGATGAGAAGTAGAGATCTCGATCAGAGGCGCGAGGGCAGGTGGACAGACCGTAAAATGTACCTCTTGCTGGATAATTGTATTTTTATTTTGGCTTTGTTTCGTTTCTTTTTAGTACTTTTAAGAATTTTTGCTTTATAAGCTTATGTTTGGGCCACTCCACTTGTGAATCCTGAACTCTTATGTTCTGTTATTTTCTCTTTAATGGAACGCGGAGGGACATATCTCGCCGTTTAACGTCAAAAAAATATATATATATATAATAGGTATCTAATACTTTCTCAGATAGGTTGGCGGATACATTGCGCTCCGCCATCAAAAGATGAAGATAATACCAAAGAGATTGCTTAAACAAAAGTTGCCCAATGTACATACGATTAATATTTAGCTTACATACACTTTACTTATTAAGAAACTGTGGTTGAAACTCGTGATAAATTATTTCCATAAAACATATATGTCAACATGTTTAAAAAGCTCCATCAAGCACCGACATGCACTACCTAATTTTTAAGGATTTGCTGCAGAACTCAGTACTTGACTCCTCGACTCCTCGATTTCCATTCCACCTTTAAGAACTATGAAGAAAGCCTACGGATAATTTTAAGAGCTTTTTTGCTCAGAAGTCAGGAATTACGTTAAAGCGCATGAATTTTGTACCAAAGCTAGACCTCGTACCAAAGCTAGACCTCGGAGCGCAATATATATACGCATGCACACACACACACGTCATAACAGCATATTAGCAGCATAAAATATAATAGGTATCTAATACTTTCTCAGATAGGTTGGCGGATACATTGCGCTCTGCCATCAAAAGATGAAGATAATACCAAAGAGATTGCTTAAACAAAAGTTGCCCAATGTACATTCGATTAATATTTAGCTTACATACACTTTACTTATTAAGAAACTGTGGTTGAAACTCGTGATAAATTATTTCCATAAAACATATATGTCAACATGTTTAAAAAGCTCCATCAAGCACCGACATGCACTACCTAAATTTTAAGGATTTGCTGCAGAACTCAGTACTTGACTCCTCGACTCCTCGATTTCCATTCCACTTTTAAGAACTATGAAGAAAGCCTACGGATAATTTTAAGAGCTTTTTTGCTCAGAAGTCGGGAATTACGTTAAAGCACATGAATTTTGTACCAAAGCTAGACCTCTCAGATCAGTCTTCCGTAGGCACTCCCAAAAAAACAGTTCCCACGTTCCCCTTTTTTTTATTGATACAAAGGTTCTCATTTTTTTTCCCCTTGCTAGTGCATACCCATGTTGTTGACATTACAATAAGCTATAACTTCCTGCTAGTTCCACCAACCATAAACTTGATAAATAAAGAAAATATCAGATAACTTAGATTTCATTAAGTCTAGCATGTCAATATGTCACGCCCCGCTCCCAATATACGGTATACGAGTACGTGTAACAGGTACCGGCAACATATTCAGTTTGAATATGCTAAAGCCTCAATAAATTTGCCACAATAATACTCAGTAATTACGATAGAAAAATTCAATAAAAGTTTGACTTTTCATTTATTGAAATGAAATTTAGATACAGTTGAAACAAAATACAATAAAACTAAATAAAAAAGACCGTTATTGAGCTTCAATCAGATCTTTAAAGTGCACCAAATTCTGCGTCAGTTATGGCGTGTCCATCGGTCAATCTGGGCATGCACACCCAGGTCGTCAGATTGCGACCAAAATAAAAATACGCAGAAAGAATATGTAATATAGCAGTTATGTCCAAACAAATTTTAGAAAATATGTAATAAAATGTCTGTAATAATGATGTCAATTGATTTAGGTTATCTTGATGTCATTTTAGTAAAGTCAACTCTATAACAGAGGTATTTTTGTCTAAGATGTCATGTAATTGGAAAAGCTAACTGATGGGATACCACTGTTTCGATTGTTTCCTGTACAGACCCAGGAAATGGTCACAGGATTGTCCGGTGCTGAGTCGGACCTGCCGTCAGGCAAACAGGAACTATAATCAGGTATGATCCAGCAAATCATCACGCACCCATGGTGTGCGAAATATTCAGTTGTACAACTTAACAAGTTTACAGCCGAAACAGAGTATATTTCCATCATTCAGTTTCTCCCCCAACCCAGTGTCATTTAAGTATAGTACATACATGTCTAAATTCTGTTTTTCATAACTTGTATATTGAATTTCGGGTACAATATTTCAATTAGATTTTGTTAATTTATTAACAACATAATTTATAGAATCTGTTTTATATTTTATTCAATAAATCACAATTGATTATATCAAGGATTTACTGATTTGAGATATCATACAGATATCGGCCAGGCCAGTGTATGAATGCTGGGAGGTTTTCCGTGCATTGCACGTTCCTTAATTAGAGAACCAGCATACAAAACTTTTCTAGACACCGATATAGAATGATATCACAAACAGTATGTTTCCACGATTATAGCCTTTTTCATGATTTATTAAAAACCTAGCTACATGCTGTAATTTAACAAGTAATCATTTAATTTCTAACATCATAAAGAAATAACAGATATGTCAATGATTGCACTTGTAATAACACATTTAGGTTATTCAAATTAAATTCTAACAATATAAAGAAATAGTATTTGTAATCACAAATTTAGATGATATAATTGAAGTAATATTTCTATAAGAAAAATTAGCATGTTTAGTGAGTCCAAAAAGAACTCACCTGGATTTTGTTGCCCGATGTCGCTCAATGGAGTAATCTTGCTCCGGTGAAGTGGTGGTAGCTCTGGCGGTGGCTCCTGCAGTGGTTTTGAAGGTGGCTCGGGCGAGATGAGAGAAAAAAATTAGAATGTTAGAGAATGATTTTTAGAATGAGTGGAATGTGTTTTGAGTTAGGGATTTATATAGGTTTGGATTTAGGAGTTACAGAATGTGAAGGGTTTAGAGAGTTATAGAATCTAAAAGGTTTGAGGAGTTATTTAGGAGTTACAAAATATGAAAGGTTTAGAGAGTTATAGAATCTAAAAGGTTTGAGGAGTTATAAAATTTAGAGAGTTAAGAGAATTAAATTAGATATTTAATGTAGATAATTCATGGAGAAGATGAAAGGATGGGAGTTAGAGAAATTAATGAGTAATGAGTTGAGAATATGAAAAGTTTGAGAGTTATAAGAGATGAAAGATTTAAAGATGAAGAGTCATATTTATCATTTTGTTTATTTATTTAATCTTTTATTGCTATAAAAAAATAGAGGGTTGTTACATTCTACCCCTCTTGAAAAAAAATAATTTCGTCCTCGAAATTAAATAAGGTAAAATGGAAAAATATTATTTATCTATTTTTGAACTCATTAAAAAAAAATTTCATTTTTACTCATGATCAACATGCCATTTTGTCTTTTTTCTTAAGGACGACTGCTCAACAATTAAACTTAAGGTTGATCTACGGAAATAGGCGAATCATTTTTTTTGAAAAAAAAAAATGTAATAAATGAAGAGTTATGGAAAATATAATTATAAAATAAAGGGTAAATATTTAATCCATATTTAGGATGTAATTCATTTTAGACACTGAAGAATTTGGACATGGATTTAAAATAGGTAGGTAATCAATTAGGATAAATAAGAGATGTCGAAATAGTCAATAGATTGGGACATTAGAAATTTCAAAGAAATTTATTATATAAATGTGGCAAAATTTTATATCAGGATCCAAATCAATTCAAGTCACATGAACTGATTTGAGAAACATGAGCTCTGATACCACTAAAATACCTGTCACGCCCCGCTCCCAATATACGGTATACGAGTACGTGTAACAGGTACCGGCAACATATTCAGTTTGAATATGCTAAAGCCTCAATAAATTTGCCACAATAATACTCAGTAATTACGATAGAAAAATTCAATAAAAGTTTGACTTTTCATTTATTGAAATGAAATTTAGATACAGTTGAAACAAAATACAATAAAACTAAATAAAAAAGACCGTTATTGAGCTTCAATCAGATCTTTAAAGTGCACCAAATTCTGCGTCAGTTATGGCGTGTCCATCGGTCAATCTGGGCATGCACACCCAGGTCGTCAGATTGCGACCAAAATAAAAATACGCAGAAAGAATATGTAATATAGCAGTTATGTCCAAACAAATTTTAGAAAATATGTAATAAAATGTCTGTAATAATGATGTCAATTGATTTAGGTTATCTTGATGTCATTTTAGTAAAGTCAACTCTATAACAGAGGTATTTTTGTCTAAGATGTCATGTAATTGGAAAAGCTAACTGATGGGATACCACTGTTTCGATTGTTTCCTGTACAGACCCAGGAAATGGTCACAGGATTGTCCGGTGCTGAGTCGGACCTGCCGTCAGGCAAACAGGAACTATAATCAGGTATGATCCAGCAAATCATCACGCACCCATGGTGTGCGAAATATTCAGTTGTACAACTTAACAAGTTTACAGCCGAAACAGAGTATATTTCCATCATTCAGTTTCTCCCCCAACCCAGTGTCATTTAAGTATAGTACATACATGTCTAAATTCTGTTTTTCATAACTTGTATATTGAATTTCGGGTACAATATTTCAATTAGATTTTGTTAATTTATTAACAACATAATTTATAGAATCTGTTTTATATTTTATTCAATAAATCACAATTGATTATATCAAGGATTTACTGATTTGAGATATCATACAGATATCGGCCAGGCCAGTGTATGAATGCTGGGAGGTTTTCCGTGCATTGCACGTTCCTTAATTAGAGAACCAGCATACAAAACTTTTCTAGACACCGATATAGAATGATATCACAAACAGTATGTTTCCACGATTATAGCCTTTTTCATGATTTATTAAAAACCTAGCTACATGCTGTAATTTAACAAGTAATCATTTAATTTCTAACATCATAAAGAAATAACAGATATGTCAATGATTGCACTTGTAATAACACATTTAGGTTATTCAAATTAAATTCTAACAATATAAAGAAATAGTATTTGTAATCACAAATTTAGATGATATAATTGAAGTAATATTTCTATAAGAAAAATTAGCATGTTTAGTGAGTCCAAAAAGAACTCACCTGGATTTTGTTGCCCGATGTCGCTCAATGGAGTAATCTTGCTCCGGTGAAGTGGTGGTAGCTCTGGCGGTGGCTCCTGCAGTGGTTTTGAAGGTGGCTCGGGCGAGATGAGAGAAAAAAATTAGAATGTTAGAGAATGATTTTTAGAATGAGTGGAATGTGTTTTGAGTTAGGGATTTATATAGGTTTGGATTTAGGAGTTACAGAATGTGAAGGGTTTAGAGAGTTATAGAATCTAAAAGGTTTGAGGAGTTATTTAGGAGTTACAAAATATGAAAGGTTTAGAGAGTTATAGAATCTAAAAGGTTTGAGGAGTTATAAAATTTAGAGAGTTAAGAGAATTAAATTAGATATTTAATGTAGATAATTCATGGAGAAGATGAAAGGATGGGAGTTAGAGAAATTAATGAGTAATGAGTTGAGAATATGAAAAGTTTGAGAGTTATAAGAGATGAAAGATTTAAAGATGAAGAGTCATATTTATCATTTTGTTTATTTATTTAATCTTTTATTGCTATAAAAAAATAGAGGGTTGTTACACAATATAACAGCATTCAAACTTGGCTAGCATATAAAAAGCACAGGGAATAGATCTGCAGTTATCATCATCAAGTACAAGTTTGTCAAAATTAGGCATTATATATTGCTACCCAGGCAACCTAGATCCCCTCACATGGCCTCCTACAGAAAGCTGCCTAGGAGTCAATTTGTGAGCATTGTCACTTCGCAAGGATATAACAACATGTGGGGAGACAGAGTTGTTTGTTTACAGTTACCATCATTAGGTACATAATCATCAAGTTATGCATACTATATGGCTAGAAAAAAGTGTTTCAAAGTATGTGTTGCCTAAGCAGATCAAAGAATGTGCAGCCTAAGCAGAAAACCTTGAAGGTTCATTGCTTAATTGCCTGCCCAAGGCTGTTCTTTACAGCACTGCTGATACATTACAAATGTAAGTCCAGCATTCACACCCAAACATGTTAAGGTATCAAGAGCTTAGATTAGTGTAGATCTACGGTAATGGAGTGTATCCGTCATTTCAATTATTAAAAGAATCCACTTTAAAGGCTCTGTCTGCTTCTAAAGCATCTTAATAAATGCTTCTTTGCATGAGCACTATATGCAAGATAACTCATATGTACTCGGTGAATATTTGACTGGTATTTTAAAAATCCCTCAGGAACAAATGAGTTACCACAGCCTACTGCGGTTACTAATAGTAAGATGTGTAGCCAAGCTATACTCTATATAGCATTTATAAGATGGAGATTCCTTGTAATAAAAAGAAAAGAAAGAAAGCCAAACAAAATTAATTCCATTAAGTGATGGACTGAGGAAAAACACACCTCTCTAAGAATATTCTCTAGATGCCTTAGCCTTCCATCTGTGCTGCCACTGTTGTTACCAATTGTATCTTTCAGGTCATCTACTGAATTTTCAAGATGTCGTGTTCTACTCTCCAGCTGTGACAACCTTGCACTCACACCTTCCAAAGTATGTAGTAGGTTATCAGCATATTTCTTCACAGTTCGATCAATTTCAGCTACCGTAGCCATATCATAAGCACCCCTCTCCTTTTCATGGTTAACCCGTGGTGGTGGTTCATGGGGTTCCAAAATATTGGAATACTGCAATAACAAAAAAAAGGAGAAGAATAGAAAAGTGCTCTGAAAAATAGCAAGAAGTGCAATATCAAAAGCTTATTGAAGACCAGGTTGCAAATCAGAAATTACAAATTAAAGGTTAATCTTTACACTCCCACAAAGATATTTGTAATCATGGAAGAGGAAATTCCAGTTTAGAAAGAGTTCTTCCTCAAAGATTTCAACTTTAAAACTTTTGCAAACTGAAATCAAGAAGAAATCACATTTAAAGTTACAAACAAGAAATGTGGTGCATGGAATATCATATCTTTTGACCTTGTGAGTTGTGACTTCTTCTAGAACCTTGCCTCTCTATATGCATCAAATATTGTGCTCATGTGCCTCGTTTTCATCGCCACAATAATTGCTAGATGTAGTATGATAAATATAACTAAAGAATGATGATTGCTTTTTCTTAAGATAAAAGGAGGATGATTGCTTGTGACAAAGGTTTTATTTCTAGTTCCTGTCCCCCAGAATTATATTTTAAGAAATGTTCTTACATGCCCTTCTATTTGGTATTTTATTTATTTTAAGAATCTACAGAAAAATCTAGCATTTTATTGTCACCTTACAAGTAAGAAGATCATCCTATTTCTGTAAGTTCATGCCGAACCAATCAGGTTGGTCTTTTACAATCAACTAGTCAACCATTTTTGAGATGTTATTGGGGACGAAACTACTATCAAATAAATCATAAGCACTATTACCAGGTGTTTTTCTATAATTAAATTAAAGAAACTACTTAGCAGGACAAAAGAGGTTCTTAGTTTATTCCAACTTCCAAAACAAAAATTGGATGCCTCTCCCTAGTTTCCTCAAAACATTTTTCTTCATATGGCATAGATGAATAGGTTTGCAACTTAAAGCTATTAGGATTAAAAAGGTTAATTCTAGCTAAACCAAGCAATTTAGAATATAAGTAATCATTGACGAAGTGAAAACAAAATTACAAAAACCCAACATATTAATGTCAACTTTGTTTATGAAATTGAGAACAGTTGAAGAGTGATAGGATGGCATACAAGGGTACTGGAAAAGTTTACCTTTAATTTGGAAGTGTGATTTCTACGTATAAACTAACATATTGAGGGGATATGGTGGTATTAACTGAGTGTATTGTCCCGTTTTTTTTTTTCATATATATTTTTTAAACCTTTTTCCCAAACAACTTGAGTTCATCAACTTTGAACATGCAGTGACACAATAAACAAAACAAAAATTTTCAAGTTATAAAACAATTATATTTAAGGTTTGATACCAAGAATTCTATGATATCGACTAAGTTTTGAATCATCAACGTTTCAAGTAACTTCATACCCAAACCCTAAATTTTCGAACAAAGATCGCAAATTTATTTAATATCACCACAATTTTTTATAAGAAAATAAATATAAGAACCAACAACCAAAGAACACCACGGTCAATACAAGATTTCCTAATTTTACCTCAAAAATTCCCAAAACTATCAATTAAATAGAGGGAAAAGATAAAAAAGAGCGTCTTACTTTGAGACTCGCCGAAGCGATCTTAGAATCGGCCGATCCCCAATGCCTACCGCCGCCGTCCCGATTCGTGCCCCCGCTATTAGTGACGACGGACGACGAAGATCCGACGGTCCTGATTGGTTGGAAATCGTAGCTAGCCAAGATCTCCTCCTTCTTCAGTACGCCGCCTCCATTACTGCCGCCGTGGAGCTCCTCCTGCGGGTTTATCAGATCGAAGAGCTCACCTCCGCCGCCTCCGCCGGCGGCGCCACCGCTGGTGCCCGATCCGGCGAGCCCCATGATCTGCTTGTCCATGAACTGCGACGAGTTCATCCGAGAAAAGTTCAGGAACAAATTGGTAGAAAAACCCTTGAAATTAATCGAAAGATGTCTATAGAGAGCGAGGAAGTTTCCTTTGAGCTAAGCTGCTCGCAGATATAGGATACGAGTCCTGCGGTAGAATTACTCGCGGATGTAGTACACGGGCGCTGGAACTCATCCTTTTGCGAGTTTCTAGAGGGGCACACCATACTTTCTAGTGAGCCCATTTAAAAACTTCTTGGGGGTATTTACTGGTTTGTCCTCAAATCTTTATGTATTATGATTTTGCCCCCCAAATCTTCATATTTAGAATTTTGCCCCCCAAATCTCATAAGTTACAACAATTTTACCCCTTCTCTAACTTTTTCCTAACACAGTTAAATATTTGACCATTTTACCCCTCTTTTCCTCTTTTATTTTCCTCATCTCTTCTTCTTCTCTCTTCCTCATCTCTCCTCTCTTCTTTCTCCTTCCTCCTCTCTTCTTTCTCCTCTCTTCCTCCTCTCTTCTTCTTTCTTCCCTAACACAGTTAAATACAGAAAGAAGAGAGGAGAAAGAAGAGAGGAGAAATAATGAAGAAAAGGAGAAGAGAGGAGGAAGAGAGAAGAAAAAGGGAGGAGGAAAATAGAAGAGGAAAAGAGGGGTAAAATGGTCAAATATTTAACTGTGTTAGAAAGAGGGGCAAAATTGTTGTAACTTATGAGATTTGAGGGGCAAAATTCTAAATATGAAGATTTGGGGGGCAAAATCATAATATATAATTTGAGGGACAAACCAGTAAATACCCCAAACTTCTTTCATATTACAAATTTTCTATCGATTTTTTTGACTGGAGTGTTCCTTTCTTCAACCTCTTTCTTTTCTTCTCAAATCCAGTTCAGTTAACCAAAAAAAAAAATCTAAAATCCACAACTATTCCATCAAATCTTTTCTTATATTAAATTATCTCACAAATAAAATTCGAAAATTGATTTTATTAGATATTTACTTACTCAAAAACCCTAAAATCATTGCGGATTGATAAAAATTATGAACAAAAAAAAAACTCAAAATCCGGACAGAAGGATGCTGTCCGGACTTCAGTTCGAATGGAAGCCTACTGTCCGAACTTCCAGCAGACAGGAGATAAGGGCTACTATAAATAAGTCTTTTTTTATTCTATTATCCATGAAATCACTGCAGTATAGTGGTGAGTATTCTCACCGCTCATGAGAGTGTCTTGGGTTCGATCTACTTTATTTTTCCAAATAATTACATTTTCTTGTGCAACTATTACGAAACTAATTAAATTCCTGACTCAAATTTTTTAAAGAAACTTTGAAGAAAACATGTGACATATCTTGGACATGTTATCTACCAACAGATTGTAAATTGCAGCCACTATTTCATTTCAATTCAAAGATAAATTAGATGAAACACATAATGATAGGTTAATCATTTTAAAAATTCATATTAGTCTAAAGTTAGAGAAATTATTAGATACATATTTTGCAAATATAGTTATCGAATAACATAAAACACAAAAATTCATAATAATATCCATAACAAAGTAAATTCAAAAGAATTTTATCATAAAGTCTATCAAAAAAAGTCGATAACATATCCATAACATGTTATACGGTTTTAATTTTCGCAAGAGCATTAAACAACACCCCATGTAGCTTCTTGAAAACCCTTTTGTTATAAAAACCTATTAGATGAAGAAAATCAAAATATAATTGCATCTAAGAATTGATTATGCAAAAAACATAAAGAATTCATTTATCTCTCAAATTTGTACACAAAGTTTATCTCTTTCAAACTAGAGATTTTATCAATAACAGATAAATACGAAAGTCAAATTCAAATAACAATGTAAATTCATATAATGACAATCATGAACAAATTAGCCCATAATTCGATATATTGACCCTTCAAGATTATCTTCAGAGCCTCCTGAATCATTATTACTTTCCTTTTGCTTTGCACTTTCATATCTTAGCAGATTAGGAGTTTCTAAATTTAATTTAGGATGCACAACAACTTCATCTTCTCTCTCTCGTATTGGGCGACGTATTGATGGCCGAGATGCTACTTTCTTTCTCCTTAACGAGACAGTTGATCATACACGAGATGATTCTGCCGGATCCATCTATGGAATACAAATATAATAGCATTAATACGTATAATTTCATTCATAAATGATAGTTATTATAACAATGACTTCTCTATGTGTAAGTAAATAGTTACAGAGTTATATCTAGTACAAATATCAAATTTTGTCTAATTTTGATGCTGCAATAGAATGTAAAATATAGGTATAAACGCACTCAAATATTTTTTTTCTAATTAATCAACCATTACGATAATGTTAGAAACTTCAAGAATCAAGACATATTAAAATTTACCATTAACGTCCACGATTGGAAAATTAATGCAATTTTGCATATTTTACAACTAGCATTACAATATTTAATTTTTCCGATAATAATAATCAAAATATAAATTTCATTTTTGATTAAAAATCCTTCATCTCCAAAAAACCAACGCTCCATTCTCAATTTTATCATCAAAACCCCTCTACCACCTCCTCCTCCTCCCCTCTTCCTCCTCTCCAATCCAACAAGACCACCAAAATCCAAAAACCTCACATTCTTTGCTCCAAAAAAAAGAGATCAAAATAAAAAAATTGTTAAATGAGGAAGAGATCTCACTCACCTCAACCTAAAAAATAACGGAGGGGCGACAAGCAAACGGCGTGGGCTGAATCACAGGCGACGACAGTGGGTTCGACGGTGGCGGGCAAATCGAAGAGAGAGAAAAAAATTGGAAGGAGGAGGAGATAAGGAAGGGGAAGAGGAAAATGAAGGATTAGGGAAGACAAAGGATTAGGGGAGTGGGAGAGGGGAGGGAAGAGAGGAGTTGGGTTTTTAGGTTTTTGATTTGGTCGGCCTTAGAGTTGGAAAGGTGAGTGAGAGAATAATGGAGGTGGGGAGAGAAGGCAAGGAAAAGGGGATAGAAAGAGAGTGGGGGTAATATTGGGATATTTGGTATACTCACTAGGAAAATACTCTCTTTTGAAAAGAGAGGATAGGCTCACTAGGAAAACTGGGTTCACTAGGAAAAATGGTGTTCTCCTTTGGAAACTCCAATCAATTTGGATTACGTAAGCGGTGCGGACTCGAGGGGATTGAGAAAGATCCAATCTGTTCAGTTATCGGGTCGGACTTGAAGCGAATCTGATAGGTAGTGAAGAAGGGAAATTTCTATAGGAGAACACCATTTTTCATAGTGTGCCCACTTAAAAACTTCTTTAATATTATAGGTTTGTCATTAATTTTTTTTTTTACTTAAATGCCCCTTTCATCATCCTCTCTTTTCCTTCTCTTTCTCACCCGCTCTTTCCCATCTGCGGTGCTCCAATGTAACAAAAAAAAAAAAATGAAACCTTACACTATCAGCGGAGGCGGCAGGCGACGAGCGGAGGCAGAGAAAGGTCTGCAGCAGCGGAGGAGGAAATAGGGGAGGTGAGTTTTAAAACGTGAGTATAGGCGAGAAGATGTTAGGAGGATTTTTTTGGAATTAATGGTGTGCTCATTAGGAAAAACCCTCTCTTTTCTAAGAGAGGGTGTGCTCACTATGAAAAGTGGGCTCCCTGGGAAAAAGGGTGTGCCTCCTTTGGAAATTCCCCGAAGAAGGTATAGAACTCCAGAGCTTCTAAGGGCACATCCCATATTACTAAGGACACTCCAATTCTAAGGATTTCTCGAAAAAGTAGAAAAAGTATCAAAGCCTATTTAACTATTTTTCTCTATGGGCACACTATGTACCTTGCCACCTCTCCGCCCTCTGTGTCTCCATTTCCGATCCCCTGTTCTCTATTCTATAAAAAAAAACAGTGGCAAACTTGATATTGTTTCGCACTTTTTTAGAGGTATCCTTAAAAATTTGGTGTATCTAATCTAAAGAAGATGATCCTGGTCCAATTTGACACCGGAGTTAGAGACGGAAATTGAAAGGTTCAAATGTCAATTTTTAGTCCGTCATATTTAAAATTTTAAATTATAAAAAATAAAAAATTACTTTTAATTTAAAATTTTGAATAAGACCAATAAAAACTTAATCTGTAGATGCATCTATTATCATTCCTAACGAGAGTTCAACTAGAAAAGATATTCAAGACGGATACATAAAGAAATCCTAAGTGTACCCCACCTCAATCCCGCCACTGTACATCCACAAGCCTGATAGCAAACCCAAAATATTATAAAACCATGATTGCTTACAGTAATATTATTATCTTTTTATGATTGTAGTATTCCTTAATAACTAATTATTGATAATAAGATGCTAATTGTACTAGTATTATATTCATTTGTTAGCGATAACTTAAAATTTTTTGTTGCATTTATTTAATTTATGAAATAATAAATTGAGAAAAAGTACTAGAAACTCGTTGGATATTGATATAACATATATAATTTAGATATGAGAGTTTGTATATGATAAGGATATCTTAAAACTTATTAGGTATAAATATAGATATCATAGCTATTTTATCCAAACCAAATCCATTGCAACCCTATCTTTAATTTCGTTATTATTATTATTATTATTATTATTATTGTTATTATTATTACCTTTTTTATGATATATTATTATTATTATTATAACTGTTATTGCTGAGACTGTTGTATTGGTGATGCTACTAATATTGTTATTATTACAAGAAGATTGTGACCTATTGTAATAGTAAGTATCAATACTTTTAAAAAGAACCCATACTTTTGAAGAAAACGTATACATACCTGTATCCCTTTTTTAAAATTTTTTTTTTTGAGCATAAACAATAAGCTCACAGGTAAGAGTGAGCTTAAACAATAAGCTCAATGGTACTTGCATTCCATTAATCAGTGATTAACAAAACAGTTAGTATATAAATATATAATATAGTAGTAGTAAGAGTCCCCTGAATGAAGGCTCTTTAATTTTATGTCTTAATACAATTTAATGCAACAATTCCTCTTCTCGAACTCCCTGCACTACTCCTCCCCTCGGCGCTCACTCTACGAAGCCTGCTCCGCTTCTCTTGCAATGCCTCCCTCCTCATGTTCCTCCTGCTGCAGATTCTCTAGATATAATCTAAGATTCAGTCTTCTTCGCGCATCTCTCCTTGCGGGTTTAGAGGAAAAAGTATTGCCTGTTTCATCACCTACACTAACTATTCAAAAAAGACTGTCATTCCCAATAATGACATATAATCGTTGAAAATTTAGATGTTGATTATTAAATATTTTCCTATCTCTTTCCGACCAAATATTCCAAACAATTGTTATTAGACTAGTTTTTTTTTTTTTTGGTTGTTGTTGTTTTGTTATCCCTTTCCCTTTTCCCACCCTTCAAAAGTCCTCCCTCTTTCTAAAACAATTTATTTTCTTATTTTCATACTTTTAAGTTTTTTTTTCCCTTTATTTTATATCCAAATACTGTATGATGAGCCTACTATAGAAAGAACGGACCCAAAAATTGGGCCACTTTTCCCCTTTTTTTCTTCTAGCCAAAAAACAACGGGAAGGGCCCAAGCGCAACAAGCATGAACAAATAGGGCAATGTGTACAGTATACTTATTCTTACTATACACTCGTTTATAAATCAAGTTGTTAATTTTTGCAGATATAATTTTTTTTCTGTATAATTAGATAAGTTTTCCTTTCAAGAACCAGATATAGATTTCGGCCCAGTGGGCTCAGCGTCCTTTTTAGCCCAAATCAACGGGCCTACTAGTTCTGCGAGGCTGTGAACAGGGAACTTCTAAAGGGGCACAAGTTTTTTCCTAGTGAGCCCAGTTAAAATTTACCGTATATATCAACTATGCCCTCTAAAAAAATTTCCCATTTTGCCCTTCTTCCCTCTTCCGATTACCCCGTTCGGACTTAGAGTCCGAACAATCCAGTTTTGTTCGGACTGTAAGTCCGAACAAAACTAGTCTGTTCGGACTCTAAGTCCGAACAGACTGGATCTGTTCGGACTTAGAGTCCGAACAGACCAGTTTTGTTCGGACTGTAAGTCCGAACGGCGCCCCCTCGTTCGGACTGACAGTCCGAACAGGGACTTGACCCGATCTGATTCTCCACCGCTGCCTCACCCACTCTATTTATGTAATAAATTGATAAATCATTAGTTTACTCAATTTAGCGTCACTTTAATGACTTATATTAACAATTAATTATACATTATTACACAAAATATAGTGAATGAAGCAAAAAAGATACAATAATTCACAGACACACTGATACACCGACACACTGATACACCGACACAATAATATACTGATACATCGATACACCGATACAATGATACATCAATACAATGATACTCCAGATACACAAATACAATGATACTCCTGATACACCGATATAATGATACAATGATACATTGATACACTGATTCAATGAAACAACGATACAATAGTGATACAATGAAATAGTGAAGATTATAAACAAGGTCCCCTACGTATAAAACAAACAAGATCTTATACAAATAGAAATAAGATCAAATACAAACGTAGTGTGTATATTAATCGAACAAAAAGCAACCAATAGGGTTCATTACAAACAAAAACCATATATTCTACAAATTATTCAAAATGTTTGCAAAAAACAATTACATCGGCTACTTGAAGTTCCTAACATCATCAATATCAATACACAACTAATATAATCTAATCACTGTCTCCTTGTCTTCCTCGGGGGTTGACGTCTGCTTCTGATTCGAGACATAATTACCGTATCGGGTGTATTAGGAGTGGATTGATCTTATCTTTGTTTCTCTGCTTACTCTTCTGGTGGTTCTTTGTCTTTTAAAACGAAGAAAGCAACGTGCGTCTTGAAACTCTTCAGTACTGATAAATCAACTGGACCTCGGTAATTTGACTCATGAAGATCATCTTGAGAGCCTCCTGCATCAGTATTCCCTTCTTCTAGTCTTGCACTATCATATCTGATCAAATTAGGAGTTTTTACATTTAATTCAGTATCTACGGCCACTTCGATTTCTCTCTCTCGTATCGGGCGTTGGATTTGTGGTCGAGATACTGCTTTCTTCCTCCTTAACGAGACAGTTGGTCGAACGCGAGAAGATTCTGCCGAATTCATCTATGTAATACAAAGATATTTCATTCATAGATATTTTTTTATCAAAACAGTAAAATTTCTATGAGCAAATAAGTAGTAATAAAGTATAATTTGCTACAAATATAATATTTTACCTATTTATTTTAAACTTCTAAATTAATTAATAAATTTTAATATTAACACCTACAATTAGAAAATAACTACTTGTTTCACAAATTTTACAACTACGATTACAATATTATACTTTCTTCATAATTATAATCTAAATATTAAATAAACAAAATTAACAAAAAAAATGTACTCGTTTAGAATTTCCCGAATGTAAATTATTATCAA
The DNA here is from genome assembly GCA_036321105.1 of Dracaena cambodiana. NCBI lineage: Eukaryota > Viridiplantae > Streptophyta > Magnoliopsida > Asparagales > Asparagaceae > Dracaena > Dracaena cambodiana. The sequence goes on along the minus strand of JAYEPQ010000003.1, from coordinate 61,824,758 downwards.
ACTATACAAGAAGTTTTCAGTTTTCAACACAGTTAAAGAGCATATAAGAATAAACAAAATAAAACAAAATTAAATTTAAATTAAAAAGAGACTTACACTGGAGCTCAAAAATTCTGAAACGAGAAGAAATTTTGAGGTGTGGCAGCAGACACTGGAGGCGGAAGGAGAGGGTGTTGCAGCAGCGGGTGGGCGCGGAGCGCGTTGGGGCGGGCGGAGCCTGGGGCGGAGTGCGTTGGGGCGGCTGGACCGTGCGGGCGGAGGTGGGTTGGGTCGGGCGGACGGATTTGTGGGGGCGGAGCGCGTTGGGGCGGAGGATTTGGGGGAGGGGGCGGCGGCGGGTCGGGCGGAGCAGGTTGGGAGCGGAGGGGGTGGCGGCGGGTCGGACGGAGCTGGGTGGGAGCGGAGGTGGGTTGCGGCGGGGTGGGGGGAGGAGTTGGAAGGAGAAGAGAGGAGAGGATGAGAGGAAGATCGAAGTGAGATGCAGAAATATGAGGGAAGGGTATTTTGGGAATAAAATTGGGCTCACTAAGAAATTTTATCTAATTCTAAACTTTTACTGGGCTCACTAGGAAATCTGGGCTCACTAGGAAAAAACTTGTGCCCCTTTAGAAGTTCCCCTGTGAACATGGTGATCTAGGTAACTGTTTCGAGGCGGGCGGGAAACAAGCAACTGAAGCAAGAAGAAGGGGTCCAGGGTTTTTCTTTCTTTTTATTGATAATGTTTTTTTTAATAACTTTCATTAAACCCTAACGTCTCATTTTTTATTTTTTTTAAAAAAACCAATTTTCTTCCATGGAAAAAGCTTCAACCTTTAATGACTGCAGAATAATTGGAAGAGGGACTAAGATGATGAACCCTCAGCCCTCGAAGGTAAACTTAAACCTATCAACTTCTTGAACCAATTTGTGCTTGGTGATCTTAATTTCTCAATGTTTCACTAATTGTTTGGTTTATTATCTGTTAAAGGAGAGAAATTTATTCCATTTGTTGAAATAGTTTGAAATTTTTGAAGGATTATGCAATTTCTCGTTTCCTTTGCTCATGCGTGATAATGTTAAAATTAACTTCTTGTATTGGCTTGTGAAATCTGCAAGATGATATACTTAGATGGGATCTTGACGGAAAGTCTGTAACTAGTTATTCTACAGTGAGAATCGACTGCTGACTAGATTTTGGTTAAGTATATGATGATAGCTTATGCTTATTGTGTCAAGATAGGAATTAGTGCGTAAATGGATTCACACTAAACTCCTAGCCAAAATTTTTAGCCCCTTTCTCTAGGGTCTAGTCCAAATACTAGAGGCGGGGCAGCAATAAATTTGTTTGACCAAAGGGTTTTCCCCAAAATTGTAAACAAGTGGTCTAAGCCAAATCCCTAATCATAGATTTAGGGTTTAGTTAGGTATTTCAGGACTAAATGTGCTTGCTAAGAGGCTCTATTTGATTTTGTGATTGTTGGTCAGGCATCATGATGCATGAAGGGATTCTTCTCCTAGTAGCTAGTTGTCTTAGAGTTAAACTAGGATTGCATGGACTTGGATCTAGAGGTGGAGCTTGGTGTTAAAGTCTGTTCTCCAGCCAGTGCATAATTATTCGTATATAAAGTGTATTAATATGAAAACATATAAAAAAAAGAGACATCGGATTCTAATGGGAGAAACATGAAAGATGCGGGAAAAAAAAGATGAAGAGAGAATCCACTCTTTATGTAATCAAATAAGTTGATGATAAATTATTTGAAATCTAACTTGCAAGATCTGTGTTTGGATTACACTCAATTCTTAATCCATGAAATGAGGTGCCTAAGCTACCCTAGAAATTTAGAAGTGCACTTTGAGTTGCCCCTGACCCTAACCAACCCGTGCTCGGATGTGTTGAACCTTAAGAACACTGACAGCTTACAACACTTTTTCATGTTGAACTTCATATGTATCTTTGTCGAGTGTTTCTATTACGCGCCGAGTATTCTTAACATCTTAGTAAAATCTTAGTAACTGTTACAACAAGGGAGATTAACTTGTTAGTTGAGATAAATGAATGAAGTCAGGATCTGAGAAGGTACGATAATGACAATGTGA
>JAYEPQ010000003.1:61762679-61817679 GCA_036321105.1 Dracaena cambodiana | reverse complement strand
CAGATGGGAGTTCAATATTTTAAAGGTTCTTCTCACCTCAACATGCATCGGTTTCCATTTGTGACTTACATATGAATGACAAGATTGAAAGATTATGTACATATGCCGAAAACTAATATTGTACCTCAATTTCATAATTAGATTCCAAATCTATATTTGTATTAACTATATTTATATTTCTCAGGAGCTACATCAGGCATTGGAGCAGAGACAGCAAGAGTGCTGGCAAAGAGAGGAGTGAGGCTGGTAATTCCTGCAAGGGACGTGAAAAGGGCTATCGAGGTGAGGGAGAGGATATTAAGGGAGATCCCGCAGGCTGAGGTCATTGTAATGGAGATGGATCTCTCTTCGTTTCATTCTATACAGACCTTCTGTTTTAACTTTATCTCTCTTGGATTGCCACTCAATATCCTCATGTGAGTTCTAGGAATGAATTCTTGTTCTTGTAGAGGCCTGCGTTTTACAAAGGTTACTTGCAGTTATTTTTGTATGTGTAGAAACAATGCTGGGAAGTACAGCCACAGGTTAGACCTCAGCAACGATGCATTTGAGGTGACTTTTGCAACAAATTACTTGGGTATATAACTTTCTACCCTACAATATATTTATTTTACTGTCTCTTCTTTCAGTTAGAACTTTAGTTTGTATGATTATGAAAAATATGGTAGTTGGTAAATTCATATGTATATAGTAGTTCAAAAACTAAGTATATACGAGTATTAAGAAAAAAAAAAAATTTATGAAGTTTTTGAAGTGTTCAGAATTACAGAGAGAGTGATGAAAAGTTTTAACATTTGAGTGTGCTCTTTGCTGATTGATTGCAGGTCACTATTTGCTGACTGAGCTTTTGCTCGAAAAAATGATTCAGACAACATCAATGACTGGAACCGAGGGAAGGATAATCAATGTGTCCTCAGTAGTTCATGGTTGGGTGAGAAGAGAAGGGTTTCGACTTAGCGAAATGATCAATCCTAAGTTGTATGGATTTCCAACTTTCTTTTTTCTCTCACTGCCATAGGATATAACCAGCTATCGACTAATTTTATTATCTTACAGTTACAATGGAACACGCGCGTATGCACAGTCAAAATTGGCAAACATAATGCATGCCAAACATATAGCAAGGCAGCTTAGAGTATTTACATGAAAAACAAAATTAATTAATCAAATTTGCGGTTAGAGTGGTCATTTTCTAATAGATCTCACTTAAACTGGCAGGAAAGAAAAATAAAGGTGACAGCTAATGCAGTCCATCCAGGGATCGTAAATACTGGAATAATTAGAGATTGCAAGGGCTTAATTACAGGTATGATGTAATAGCTTTCATTTTATTTTAATTTTCCAGTTCAAGATCACTTGTGCGATGTAGATTTAAACCAAGTTAACTATCCATTCAAGCGTGTGAGACATCATCACTTCTCTGCTGTTCATGAAAACTGGCTAATATATGATACCCTTCGATTTATTTTTGTTCTTTTGTACAAATTTACAAATTTCTGATAAAAATATGCAATGGAGAAGTCCAGAGGTTTTATTAGAGATGAACAAAAAATTCTCTTTTATTGGAGAAGTGCAGATATGTTAACCCATCAGATGTGAATTGGGACTACATGCTGAGCTAATTACTGAGTAACAGAGTATCTGCAGCTCTGAGTTTCTCTATTCTAATAATAATGATGCAGATTTAATTTTTTTCCTTGGATCGAGGCTGCTGAAATCGATATCTCAGGTTCGTAGTATTTATGAAGAAATATAGCCTCTGTCAAATTACAACATTTTACTGTTAAGTATATATTTTATCAACTCTATAGAACAATAATTTCGATTATTTTTTTATGGTGTCAAAATTTTCCCACCATAATGTATTTCTCCATGTAGGGAACATCTACTACATGTTATGTTGCTTTAAGTCCCCAGATGATTGGAGTGACTGGAAGATATTTTGCGGACTGCAATGATAGCAGGTGCTCAAATCTAAGAAAAAACTAAGCCAGTCATATGTTGGCAAGAGAACTTTAAATGTGTAATTTCTGCTTCTTCTTTTTTTTTTTTTATTTCTCTTTGGCCTTTTGTCAGTTTAAATGTGTATGTACAGTAATCTGCCTAGTGAATTCTAAGAGGAAGTGCACCATTCACTGTTAAGAATCTTGGTATCTACAAGAAAGAAAAAAAAAATTACTAGTGTAATATCTGTATCAGTTCCTATCCCTTTCCATTATGGGACATAAAATTTTTACTATTTGTTTTCCGTGAGCTACTCTTTTCTCTACATGTCACTGATCTATTGGCTAATTTTTGGTCAAATATAAAAAATTTATTTTTCTAATTTCAATTTTTGAATAGGATGGACCAAGAATTGGCTTTTCGATACATCCGTTCTCATCTCTAGTCATTATGATGTTTTTGAATATTATTCATAAAGGAGAAGAAAGGGCCATTGTGGCGTGGTGATTGATTGTGTCAGGGTGTCCTAAAACGGTTAGAGGTGTTGCCCATTTTTTGGGGAATTTCTAGATGGGCACTAGATTTTTCCTAGTGAGCCCACTTTTCCTAGTGCGCACGTCTTAACTTTTTCAAAAACCTTATTTTTCCTAGTGAGCACACCTATTTTACCAAATTACCCTCACATCTCCCTCTCTTTCTCTGTCCGGGGTATCCAGCCCGGACAGAGACTCTCTGTCCGGGCTGGATACCCCGGACAGAGCCTCCCTGTCCGGGCTGGATACCCCGGACGGGGGTGGGGGTTGGGGCGAAGGCGAGCAGAGAAGGTGAGGGCGGCGGAAGCGAGTGGTGAGGGCGAGAGCGAGGGCGGCGGCTAGCGGCGAGGGTGAGGGCAGCGGCGGAGGCGAGCGGGGAGGGCGAGGGCGAGGGCGGCGGCTAGCGGCGAGGGTGAGGGCGGTGGCGGCAAGCGGGGAGGGCGAGGGCGAGGGCGGCGGCTAGCGGCGAGGGTGAGGGCGGCGGCGGCGAGCGGGGAGGGCGAGGGCGATGGCGATGGCTAGCGGCGGCGACGGCGGCGGCGGCGGCGAGCGGGGAAGGTGAGGGAAGGGCATTTTTTGACAAAAAAAATAATGGCAAATTGGTAAATAAAACGATCTTTTAAGTGGGCTCACTAGGAAATACGCCGTGCCCATCTAGAAACTCCCATTTTTTGTGGTTATGATATACAAGTGGAATATCCATGAAATGCATGAGACAATTTGGTATTATTATCGTTATTTTTGCTTTATATTTTGTTAGAATTCGCTACGCCCACTTTCTCTGGCACAGCTCCTTTTATAACAATGAAAAACTTATTTAAAAGTTAAAAAAAAAAAATATTTGAGAAATAATTGTTGAATTACCCTTGACTCCCATTATATCATTTTTTTTCATCTGCTGCAATTAGTAAAATTTTCTTTCATTAAGAAAAAAACAGTAATTTTCTTATTTATTATCCTCTTGTAATGAACCACACCACTCAATTTACATATATATAGGTTCAACTGATATTACTGTTATTATTATTTTATGTTCTTGGAAGAACTTCTATTGATAATAGATCAAGAAAGGGTTGAGCCAACATAATATGCGCAAAATATAAAATTAATGTGTACCAGATTTATATTTTGTTGTCAAGTATGTTCAGTTATGAAATGATGACTAATTTGCGGGAAATTATATGTTCACTGTTTGAGAATCTTGATATGTACTGAAAATAAAATTTCATTTTTCCCTTTTTTTAATTTTTTTTTTTGAGAAAATCTTTTTTACTAGTTTTGAACACGTTGTCGGTTCCTCCCACCCATTTCCCTTTCCAATATATGCAAGAAGTTAGAATATTTTTTTTTTTCCATTAGTTAGTAATTATACTCATTTACTTTATTAAATAATATTGTTTAGCATTTTAAATCAGATATTTTAGTAACTAAATTAATTAGAAATTTAGTAATTAGTATTATAATACATTAATAACACATTTTAAAGTCGAAATATAGATGTCTCTTAATCAGAAGTCCAAAAAACTTATTCATATTTTAAATTCAGATTCACATTCAATCTGCATAACAGAAAAGAACTGGAGTAGGAAATAATCCTAGTTTTTTAAATTTTCCTCCTAGTCGGACATAATCCTAATTTAAAGTTAAAAGTCGAAAGACTCCGAAATATGGATGCGTATCGGGTTATTGGGTCTATATTCTTAAGTATCCACATCTACATTCATCACGTTATCGGATCTATGTAGAGGATACGACCCGAAGCAGTTCCAAGTCCCGGGAACTTCTAAAGGGGCACAACTTTTTTCCTAGTGAGCCCAGTAAATTTTTCATTGTAAGGAAAATTTCTTAATGAGTACATATGTTATTACCAAAATGCCCTTCCCCCTATATCTCCTCTCCTCTTCCTCAACTCTTCTCATTTCTCCTCCAAACCCTAATCCAAATTCCACTCTTCCTCTCCATACTTGTTATCTCCTCATTTTTCCTTCCAAATCTCTCTCTCTCTCTCCCATTCGTAGACCCCTGCTACTCTCCCTGCCGCTGCCGCCGCCGCCGAGGTCCCGCCGCCGCCGCCGGTATTCTCCCGCTGCCGCCTTCCTGCCATTACTAGGTGAGTTTTCCAAATTTAGTAATATTTATTTTAAAATTTAGTTTTTATTATTTTTGGATTAAACAACTCTTGAATATTAGGCTTTGGTGATTTTTTTGGGTTTGGGAGGAGCATGAGGGGATGAGGTAGCAAGTTTAGCTGTAGCATTTTTTTGTTAATTTTAATTTTTAATATTTAGATTATAATTATTAAGAAAATTTAATATTGTAATTCCAATGGTAAAATATGAGAAATTTAGTTATTTTTTATAATCATGAACGTTAGTATTAAAATTTATTAGTTAATTATGAAGTTTGATGGTATTGTCCTAATGGTTAATTAAGTTGCAAAAAACGGTTTTAGTGTCTTTAAAATTTAATATTATACTATCTTGCAGAAAAAAAAAATTAGACAAAAAATTATATTTGCAGCAAATTTTACTTTGTAAGTTCATACTTACATGTACAGAGGTTAGTGTTATGAAAAATAACATCTAAAAATGAAATATCTTTGTATTCCATAGATGGATCCGGCGGAATCTTCTCGCGTACGACCAACTGTCTCGTTAAGGAGGAAGAAAGCAGCATTTCGACCACAAATTCGTCACCCGATACGAGAGCGAGAAATCGAAGTTGGAGGTAGAAGGTTTTTAATAATATATGAATTTTTTTTATGTAATGTTATTTATAATTGGGATGGTGCATTGGAGTCTTGTATATATTTTTTTATGTAAAGTTGTTTCTAATTATGGCCTAATTTGTTCATAATTCTCATTGTGTGAATTTACATTATTATTTGAATTTGAATTTCGTATTTATGTGTTATTGATGTAATATGTAGTTGGAAAGAATTAAACTGTGTACAAATTTGAGAGATGAATGAATTTTTTGTGTTTGTTGCATAGAATGAACTAAACTTTGTGTTTTTTTTTATTTTCTGCAATGGATTGTAAAGTATTTAATTCTATTTTCCTTATTATTAATAAAAGTTATACGGATTTTAAAAGGGTACATAAAAAAGGAAAGGAAAAATTTGTTTATAAAGTAAAAGAGTTTGTTTTGTATATGAAAAGGGTAATGACAAAATTAGTCATCAAAGAAGGACCTAAACTAAATTTACCACTATTTGAAAAAATAGATAAAAATCTAAAATAAATGCTGTTGCCAGGGATCGAACCAGGGCCACTTGCATAATAGGTGAGACTACTCATTGATATGCTACAATGACTTTGTGGATAATGGTCACAAAAAAAACCTATTTAACTCCCTGTCCGGACTGGCAGTCTGGATGGGGAGATCCGGTCCGGACTGTCCGGACAGGGAGACCCTGTCCGGACAGACAGTCCGGACAGAATATTTTCTGTCCAGACTGTCAGTCCGGACCAGAGATATCTGTCCGGACTCGCAGTCCGGACTGGAGTTTTCTGCCTCTCTTTTCTTCTCTTCCAGAAAAATCATCTCTAACCCAAATACCCAACTACTCCTTCCTCTTCCTCTTCTCTTATCTAAACCCAACACTATCAAATTCTCTTCTCACTCTTTTACCCGTTATCGCCGCCTTCGCTGTGGATTTTAGAATTTTTTTTTTTTTTTTGGTTAACTGGACTCAGGAAAAGGGAAGAAGGAAGATAAGGGCAATTTGGTCCAAAAAATTCGATGGCAAAATTGTAATATTATAGAAGTTTTTAACTGGGCTCACTGGTAAAAAAGGGGAATTTCTAGATGGGCACAAGATTTTTCCTAGTGAGCCCACTTTTCCTAGTGCGCACGCTTTTACTTTTCAAAAACCTCATTTTTTTCCTAGTGAGCACACCTATTTCCCAAATTGCCCTCGCCATCTCCCTCTCTTTCTCTCCCACCGTTCCTCTCTCTGTCGACTTCCCCCCCTCTCTCTCTCTCGCCGACTTCCTCTCTCTCTCTCTATATCTCGCCGACTTCCCCTCTCTCTCTGTCGCCGACTTCCCCCCTCTCTCTCTCGCCGGCTGCCTCCCTCTCTCTCTCGCTCGCCGACTTCCCCCCTCTCTCTCTCGCCGGCTGCCTCCCTCTCTCTCTCGCCGGCTTCCCCCCCCCTCTCGCCGACTTCCCCCCTCTCTCTCACCGACTTCCCCCCCTCTCTCTCTCTCAGGTGGGGCCGATATACCCGGCTTCCTCTCTCTCTCGCCGACGCTCACGGGCTATCGCCGACCGGTGACACTCGCGCGCTCTCCTCCTGACGCGCTGTCGCCAACGCTCTGTCCCCGAGTGTAGGAGGTTTAAGGAGTAAGGTATTTGCTATTTAAATTTAATCAATTTTTTTTTATGGATTATGATTTTAGACTGTTTTTTATTTGTTATTGTTGTTGTTTAATTTTTTTATTTTGGTGGTTTGTTGGTTTAATTTTTTTTTAATTTTTATTTTTTTGTTTGTATTATGATTTTAGACTGTTTGTATTGTTGCTTGATAATGTCGTAGAATTAAGTTTAATATTTTTATAGTCCATCTTTTGATCTTGACCATTTCTGAATATATGAGAAATTTGTGAAAATGGATGTTTATCTGTAAGGTTCTTAATGCAGATGTTCTGAGTTATCCCCTGAGCATGACAACTTCTACAGGAGGGTGTGTTCTTTTATTTATAACAACTCTTAGGTTAGGGTCTTAATGCTAACGCATGTGTTAATATGAACTCCTTTTGCTATTAATCAATTTGAAATATGGTTGTTTTGAGAGAACAACCAATTATTTCCAGCAACAAATGTAACGAGGCCAAGCAAGTAACTACAATCACTTTGGTTTTCTTGAATGTCGGGAGATAATTGCTGAACCTTCATTTCTCTAACCAATATTTTGTTACTAAGAAAACATATACTTTTCTATGGGTCGAAGTTATGTACCTATATGTAATGTCTTATATGCTTTATCCGTTGTTGTTGGATCTACCACAACTCACCGATGTTCTTATACTTAGCTCACTTATAATCTAACTTATATATGTTTTTGTCATAATATATGCAGAGAATTTAAGAAGTTATAGCAATTATTGATCCCTTCTTAGAGCAAGACGAGACCACAAGCAAGAGGCGCCCGAGTTTGCTCTATAATGCCATCATGAAGATAAAATCAGTTCTAACCGGGTGCACGCAAACTGATCTTGACACAGTATTACAGTCCATTGCTGGATCCCCCACTGATCGTCCTACCTCTTCAAGACGCCGCCAACCCGCAAAGAAGCAATCCGCTCGGAAGTATCGAAGAATCTAGAATCTGTTGTTCTTTTTTAATATTAGTCGCAAAGTCCAAAAAAAAGTTGTTAGCATGGAACAAAGATTCATTTTAGTTTGTCGTTCTTTTAAATTGAAGTTGTACTCAAGGAATATGGTTTATATATGAAGTTGTAGTTGACGTTGTTTTTAAAGGAGCCTCATCTTGTATATCGCGGCGCCAAACTACAATTTTAATGTTTTGAATGACTTTGTGTATATGTTCGAATCAATGATGCGTAGTTGGTGATATGTTTTGATAGCATGATATTGATGCGATGGACTGTTGTTGTTGGATACGCATTTTACACCTCATTTGGATAAGCAGTGATATACCGTATTAATTTTAGATAATTTTGCCGACATTTTATTTTGAAGTTTTGAATTACTTGTGTTTTTATTGGATCAATGATGCGAAGTCGTTGATATGTTGGATAAATCTCGTTGGTGTTTGGACCAATGATGGCAAGTTGATATTTGACACACCGTATCAAAAAACAGAAGACTTTTAAAAACGAAGACTTTTAAAGTGGGCTCACTAGGAAATTTCTTGTGCCCATCTAGAAACTCCCCCTAATGCTAGTTAAAAGAAGCGAGAAAATATATAAAACAGAAGAGAAGCATGAAAACTTATGTTGACAACAACGACGGTTGTACTTTATTTACCAACCCAAATCCCATAGAACAGCCTGAAGCCCATGCGAGAATCAATTTTTTTTCAAAAAAAATTCGAAAGCCTGAAGTCCAGGTGTTACAAAAATTAGGAAGCTTTTATTAAGAACTATTAAAACCAGGTTTTGATCATGGGACCTGTGGGTTATGGGCCCAACACGCTTCCGCTGCGTTACTCTAACCATATTTGTGATTCGGGTTTACAGAATCGGATCATTTCTATATAATCCGGGACTGTAAACCCGGACATAAAATTATATATCCGGGGTGTCAAGCCCGGATTAGGAATTATTACAAAAATGAGCCAACTCCGTCCGGGCTATCCAGCCCGGACATATGTCCACTGTCCGGGTTATCCAGCCCGGACATAGCATATATGTCCGGGCTGGATAGCCCGGACGGGATTCTCTGAAGGGTATTTTTGACCTGAAAATATAGTGGCAAAGTTGTAAAAACGAAGACTTTTAAAGTGGGCTCACTAGGAGATTTCTTGTGCCCATCTAGAAACTCCCTAAAAAAGTTGTGCCCCTTTAGAAGTTCCCCAAGTCCCTCGTCTTTCTTCGTGATAAACAATTTTGATAGGGTTTCGAGAGAGAGAGACAAAATTTTGAGAATTCAGACAGAGGAGTAAAGGAGAGAGAGATGGGGCTTCGAATCGAAGGAGAAATTGAGAGAGTTAATGGGAAAGAATTAAGCTACGAATCGTTTGTAGATAATTATTTGAAGAAGAACAAGCCCGTAGTTCTCACTGGCCTAATGGACGATTGGAGATCTTGCAGGGATTGGGTCAAAGAGGATGGGCAGCCAAACCTCCAATTCTTCTCGACCCATTTCGGCAAATCGATTGTTCAGGTGATTTCTCATCCAAAGTTACCATCCTTCTTTTTTTTTTTTTAGAAATTTGTGATTTAATTCGTGGCAGCAATTTATGTAGTTTGTTTATATTCGCAGAAAATGTGATTCTGAAACCAAAATGCTTTCTTTGGATGTATATATGGCGTTTTTACCCGTCCTTTATTGCCCTAGAAAGTTATATAGAAAAGTTCCATTTATAGGGTGAAACGCACAAAAGCACAGGATAGGGACATGGAGATATGGAAATTGTAGAAAAGTTAAGCTGGCCACTTCCAGTGCATAGTGTATGTATGATCAAATACAAACCCCTAGTGCATAGTGTATGTATGATCAAATACAAACCCCTAGCTTTCCTTTTACACCGAAAACTGGCTCATCTGCTTGTGTAAAGGAAGAGAACTTCGTATATAAGCCCTAATTTGGGTATTGATTCCACTTAAGTTTACAAAAAATAGAGTTTGTATGCATACAAACTCTAGTTTTAGAAAATTGGAGTTTCACTTAAGTTAGATCCAGTTTAGATACAAGGTTTCAAAATGAAAAGATATGAAACTTCAGAAATATCCACTCTCAGTGGAGTTTTGATTTTGAAGTTTTAGATAGTCTTAAACACTACAAAACCAGAGTTTAGAAACTCCATTTTAGATACCGAAATTGGGTATAGTCTTAAAATTGGAGTTTTATGTTGAAAGTTGAAACTATCCTAAGCTAATGTTTCACTAAGTGAAACCTTGTACTGAGACTAGGCTTAAGCAGTTGAAATCTAACCAGGAGAAGAATTGTAAATTCAACAAGCATAAAGATGATCATGCGCAATTACATTCTGAAGCAAATAGTGTACAATTTATACCACTGTGATTGGGGCTTTTTTGATTAAAAGATAGGTAGTTGTTTGTATGTTTATAAACTCCGTGATAGGGTGATAATCCTATATGCATACACCTACGTGTACATTCTGAAAAAACAATGTATGCATGGACTCAAATTGTTTCAGATGGATTCAAAGATACACCTACCCATAGAGTTTGAGTCCATCCGAAACAGTATTACATATATGTGTATGTTTGTATGTTCCTAAACTCCATGATTGGGGCTTTTTTCATTAAAAGCCAATGGATTCTATGCTTCATGCATGCCATAGCAATTGCTTGTTTTTAGTCATTTTCAACAAATTTACCTCAGAGTCCTGCATCCACACTGCCCTTTCGAATGGAAAATTCATCTATGCGTCCTTTATATTGCATAGCCTTTTTACTCATATAATTCATGACATATATGATAATTTTCTGACATATCAGCTCCGTTTCTTGGGCAAATGTGAAGTTCTTTTATGATAATAAACTACCCTTGCTTCAGATTTTGCTTTATTTACATGTTTTTACATTTTGCCCTATAATTTGTTGACATGCTAGTACTATACATTGGTGCAATCATGTTCTACACAGGCAAGTATTGAGAAGTTAAAATAATGTAATTAGTGGTATATCCATCCTCTTCTGGTGCTACATTCATCCCTGCAGGTTGCTGACTGTTGTACAAGAGAGTTCACAGATCAGAAGAGACTTGAGATGTCTGTCTCGGAGTTTATAGATCACTGGCTTGGAATTTATACAGGAAACTGTCACTCTGATGTGAATTATAACAACTGCCAGCCCCTTCTATACTTGAAGGACTGGCATTTTGTCAAGGTATGTTATGATTTTAGAATTTGTTGTCACTTTCTTACTAAACCACAGGTTCCCCAACCCACCCCCACACACCCCTTTTCAAATAAAAGGAAAAAAAACCCCAACCACCAGCACCCACAAGAAGCCCTATATCATTAAATATTAGAATACATGCAAAGCCTTGACCTTAGGAATCTAACATAAGATGATAGCTCATGAAGAGTGAGGATAACTGAACCAAATGAAGACAGTTTTTGGATCTGAAATAGATCCGTCTTTAGCTTTTGTCTTGTTATTTCTTCCTCTTCAAATTTCATCCCCTTCTTAACCTTCCCATTCTTGAAGCACCCTCACATGTTCTACTCTTCATAATAATGGAAAGTCCACAAGGAAAGTGCTGTTCTGGATGGTCTTGTCAGCTGGTACTGTGCTGGAACACCTAATTTTTTAATACTTGGACTTGTTATCACCAACTTTAAAGATCTTAAGCCATTATCCTCTAGCCTGGTGAGAATATACCCCAAAAATTTATCCCAAAAATCAAATCAAGTTAGCAGTAACTAAAGATAAGTTTGAAATGAATATATTTTTCGTAATTTGATCTTTCCTAGATGGGAATTTTGGATTCAAGTTCTAATAATAAAAATATGTGATTTCAAGAAATTTTAAGATCTCATTGGACTACATTTAATGGCTTAGGAGGATTTTCAAAGTTAGGGTTACAACTCCCAGGTACTAAGAATTAGGATTTGCAATACTTTCTTAAGGGATGAGGGTGATTTAAGAAGAAAGAGTTAAGTAATTGTTCCCTAATTCACTCCATCCTTTTGTACATTGATCCAATTTGTGAGTATCGATTTGTTGTGCATTTCGGATCCAAATCACCAAAACCAACATCTTAAAAACTAGAGAAAATGAACTAATGACTAATTGGTACAATGAGTTTTTTGAATGTAATATTTAGCCTTTTATTGTCCAACATATATTAATAATACATGCATATTTATTGAAATAATCTTCAAAATGTTTCCCTGGGCACCATAACCCTAATTACATATCAAATTAAGCTTGCCCCCATGTTTCCATGTACTGCTCAAAATAGGATAAAGTATACATGTACCAGTGCTACGAATTGAAACATACTCCGAATCTGGAAACATGGTTAAGAAGAGTATGAAATTTGGAGAGGAAGAGATAAATAAGGCATGGTCCAAAAAGATTTTTTTTCTCTTGATATAAAAACTGTTTTTTGCCCCGTCATCCTCCTCAACTGTATGGAATTTAACATATAAGATGATAAAGGAACGAGCAAATAATAAACAAGGATAAAGTACAAATGTGCTATCTGATCTAGTGATACGGAAAACAACTGTATAACTTTATCTGATGATTTTGTAAACACGACACCCGGACCCTACCTTGTTATGGACGGGTACTGGTCCATGTCTGGTATCCAACTGTTATACCCATCAGATTTTGAGTCCGAGTATATACACAGATAACTATGAGCCATTTTATGCGAGTCCTGGTCCACTATTAGGTATTCTGCATTTTTGAACCTTAATTCAAACTCAAATATTATATCCGGATATCCAATTAACCAAGTGTAAGGCTCTCAAGGAAGATTGAGAACTCATAATTCGTTTACCTGTTCATCCTTATAATGGTGTAAACAATTGCAAATAATAAATCCAAATGAATAAGGCTACAGAACTCCAAATTCAAGTACAGCTTCAGATCAACTTCTCATCGTAAGGTTCAAAAAAGGTCAAGTACATATAAGTCATTCCAGTCACTTTGAGTAACCAGAGCTAGCAAATTGAAAATGGTAATATAAAACTTAGGTTACATTTATGTTAGTATTTTCTTATAAAATTTAGTAGGGTGTAAAGATATGGGTCTGGGTCTAGGTTGGGTGATTCATACACTACCTGCCCTGCCAATGATCAAACAGGTCAGGGTCTGGGTTGGGTCCATTTAAATGGCATCCTGACACCACCCAATTTTATGCACACATCAGTCCTTTGGACCCGGATCAACCATTCATGAGTGGGTAAACTTGGTTTTCAATCTAGTCATCTAAAAAGATCAATACAATCTAACAGTAAAACTGAAACAAATAACAAAAAACAATTATTTTCTAGAGTCTCAAATGCATCTATATCAAAATCACTCTACTTTGTCTAATTGAGGTTCCTATTTAGCTGTATTGTTGTGAGGATTCTGCTAAAAGTCATAACTTATCTAGAAACCTAATTTGACTCTTTGTAATAAATGTTTCTTAAAAAAAAAAAAAAACATAATTGATTGAAATAACACGGCAACCTGATTTTGAAAAAAAAGCGTTAATATTTTTTTCTGAAAGCCAAAAAAATAAAGCCTTAATATTAAAATACATCTATCTCTTGTGCTTTTTGTCTATTTAGCAGTAATGAGTTGGCCTTATAACTGAGCATTTCTGCTTATCAGCTTATGTATGTGAACCTTGCAACTCAATTAAGTTGTCTCTCGTGACACAGACGAGCACTTATTGCATTTTTACTTTACATTCTTGTCTTGATTTCTGTTTTTAGTCTTACTAGTTTTCTTAATTTCTAGTTCATTTTCAGGAGCACCCCAAGTATGTGGCTTACACAACACCACCATTTTTTGTTGATGATTGGCTCAACCTATATCTTGACAGTCACGCTATGCATCAAGATTCAAACATTTACACTGATAAGAACAAAATAAACTGCTCTGACTACCGTTTTGTTTACATGGGATGTAAAGGTACGATAGTGAGAGTAGAATTTTATGCATCCACAGTTTTTTATATGTTGAACAAGTTACAGTTCTGATTGACAATTCGTCCTTAAACTTCTATCAGAAACTGGCATTACTGTCTTTAAGATCTAACTGCTATAGCCCTTGTTGGTTTCTCCGTGACTAGAGTGTTTAGAATCTTTAGATATCATGCTAACTTTCCTGCATGCTTAGGTACATGGACTCCTCTGCATGCTGATGTTTTCAGATCATACAGCTGGTCCGCAAATGTTTGCGGAAAAAAGCGATGGCTTTTCTTACCACCTACACAGTGCCACCTTATCTTTGACAGGTATCTTATAACTGTAATGAAAATCATGTACTCTGGAAGAAAAGTGCAACATACATAGAACTTATATCATGATTAAAGCAGCTAAACAAATATTTGACAACTTCTAATTTAGTTAAGCGAAAATAATGCAGGCAAACTGTAGATTTGCTTAATTTTCCCTTGAAAATGTGGATATTAAGAGAGCATACCCTATGAGTGTGGGAAACATCTTTATGTTGATCTACACTTGCATTCAACAGTCTGTTAGATTTGTTGCATGTATACACTCATGTATAATTGGTCTGTCTGCAGCATGATTTGTATTTACTGATAATTGAGTCTACTGGATATGCATACGAGGCAAGGCTGCAGTAAATGCAGTAAAAGATGTTGAAGCCAATTTGGCTTTTGTGCGCTCAAGTAGCTAGGAGTCATATGGTTACATCTCTTGAAAATGATCAACTTAGCCGATCCCAAAAGTTTGGGACAAAGGCTTTCTTGTTATTTGTTGTTGTAGTATCGGGCAACATTTCCTGTCCAACTGGTGGCAGGTACTACTGGAAAAGCAGGGTACTATCGTATTCTGTTTTCCTCCTTATTTATCTATACAATAATACCCTGCTGCTCTATTGGGTAAAACCTAGGACAGGTCTAGTTGTTTGAAATGACAATTTTGGTTTTTGTCCTTTTGTGAGATCGCTTGCCCCTATAGTCCTCAATTTCAACAAGAACCTTACATTAATTTGGCTGCTGGCTCCATGCTTCGTGAAGCGTACAACACATGAAAACCAACCCATTTACTACAAGTCATAAAAATTGGCCATTTCACACTATATAGCTCCTAAAACTAGAACTCTGACCTATAAAACGCCCTAAAACTAAGTACCCTATAAATGTGGAATATTTCTTGGAAAGAATAAGGCTTACAATTTTTTTTTGGCATGGGTTAACTCTACAGAAGAGTGTGAATACTATAGTTCACTTTGAACTGCAGACAGAATGGATGGGCCATGGAAGACTAGGTGGTGATCTGGCCTTAACTCATTTGAACTTTCAACAATTTTCAGCATTTATAAAGTATAGCATTTCCCTTTCTATTAGGAGAGAACCAAGATGCACGTGTGATTATTTCAGAAACTGACACTCTAATGTCCGTGTGCATTGTTACCTAATTCACGCCAACCTTTGAATTTGGGTCCAGTTAGATCATTATAGTTCAAGCTGTGTTCCTTATCCCAATTGCCAAAACTAATGACCTAATATAACTATCCTAATTTCCTAATTAACAATAATAATTAGCTTGATCAAGGGATTATTATATTAATTTGCAAAGTGCAAACATTAAATGTTGAAGGTCTTATGAGGAAATAATGATAGTAATAGTAGTAATAATATATAATACAAATTAATTGATAGTAATAGTAGTAATAATAGATAATACAAATTAATTATGGATGATTGCATAATAATAGTATCTTTAGTAATAATAATTAATAATTGATTGATTCGTCTTTTATTCTTGAGGCTTTTCTAGAGTGATCCATCAAAAGGTTATTTAGTAGGTGTCACAGCCAAGTTTCCAAAATACATTGTTTTTACATAATCACTCATAGTTATTCTTTATGATATATTATTCAACTGTTACTATCATTGTTTATACATAAGACCTATAACTTTTAATATTTATAAATTAATATCATAAATCCCCTAGTGATGTAAATTATTATTGTTATTTAGGAGAATTAGAATTGTTACAACTTGCACCTAAGAGGTAACCCAGTGACTGATTGATTAATGAGTCATTCAGATGTACTTAGCTCTATTGCTGTGTTATTTAGCTTTCCTTATCAACATTTGAAACTTGCACCATTGGCTTAAGGCTTGGAGTTCAAACTTAGCTAAAGTTGACTAAGTAGCTTCTTTTCGTTTTTAGAACTAGTTTCAGATATTTAAAGATATTATAGTTTTGCACGATATCAAATTATATATATTTCACTTTGGAAAAAAATATTTATATATATGTTGTGTATACATTACGCATACATATTGCAAATGCATAATTATCAAAATACGCCAAGCAGAGGCACACAAGTGTAAGATGGTCACAAGTACCGCTCTAACCTTGCCTACCTTCTTGGGCCTCTTCATTTTGCATACTGTTCACAGTAGGGTGTTGCATTTCATACCTTTATCACAAATTGGAGCATAGCATGAGTCTGGCAGTTCATATTACTTTTGTTTGTTAAAGAGTTGTACACATAAAACAGATGGCAGTTCATATTTCTTTTGTGCTTGTACGAAGTGTTAAGCGTCTTAAATCATTCAATCACAAGCTATGCTGCACTAAACATTTCCTATTAAATCTTTCATCTTCAACTGATATTGATTGACAATATCAACTTGTAATATGGCTTAGTATTTTTGTCTAAATGTACATTCCAAAATTTCTTTCAAATGAGCCTGTGATGTAAGTATTAATATGCCGTCCATTTCTGGTTAGAATTCTCATTCACATTTTACTGAATAACTTACCAAGACCAGAAAAAAATGACTCTTTTTCATGTTACTGATGTAGGAATTTCAAAACCTCGGTATATGATGTTCATGGTGATGTTTCTGAAATAAAATTCCCAGGCTTCAAGAAGGTAACTTTCTAGTATATTATGATATCTGTTACTTGTTTTATCATTATCACAAAATATTTATTACAAATCCATGTGTAGGCTGTTTGGTGGGAGTGTACTCAGGAAAGGAATGAAGTAATTTTTGTGCCAAGTGGATGGTATCATCAAGTCCATAATTTGGTACGTTTTGCTGATATTTACTCATTCACTTCATCTTTCCTTTCTGTGTTAATATGAATATATCATGATATTTTAAATCTGTAAGTTTTTCCACCCTACTTGCTATAATGATTCCTGCGACTTTATGAAGTTTGTCGTCATCATTATCGAACTGTGGCTTGTTGTCAATCTGACATCATTCTTTTAAGAGTATTTGCTGATACCTGGCTTGGGTAACTATGAACAAGAGAGGATCATGCCATGAGCTGGTAAAACCTTGAGGGCCACCTTGGCTTGTGATATACCAATTTATTATTAAACTCATTTGACACTTGTGTTGTTTCAAGTGTCTGCTTATATTACTAAACTCGTTTTTACGTATCATAGTATCAGTTAATCAATGGAAAGAGAAAAATTGTGAACTTTTTGGCAGGCACATAGAATCTGACATGGAACAGTTTTCTTAGACAAGCTTTTTCTGCAAATATATTTTGTGAAATCAACATAAATTAACGGATATGAATACAGCTCTTCTCAATGACTATGATGCAGGGATTCCTATTGCTTTAATAGCTTGTTGAATGTAAGCATTATACTTTAGAAACATATCATCTACATCTATTTTGGATATATGAGCTTATATAA
This sequence comes from Dracaena cambodiana, assembly GCA_036321105.1. Lineage (NCBI taxonomy): Eukaryota > Viridiplantae > Streptophyta > Magnoliopsida > Asparagales > Asparagaceae > Dracaena > Dracaena cambodiana. Next base: position 61,800,176 of record JAYEPQ010000003.1, on the reverse strand, counting down.
TATATATATGCACATGCACGAACTCACCTACCGATCATATATTAACTCACATGCGCGAACATATACATATCTGTTAATGCATACGTACTTACATATCGTACACAGTTCCTGAATTGTTCTGCTGTTCTTGATGAGCATTTCCAGTAGGGGTTTTTGTTTGGACCTCCATTAAGTTGATGCTTTTCAAAGTTTTTTCTCATCAATTTGTATACTGCAGGAGGATACAATCTCCATAAATCATAACTGGTTCAATGCTTGTAACCTTTCTTGGGTGGTAAGTCAACTGCTGCCTGTTTTGTACTCAGTATATACATAAGATCATGTTACAAGAATGCCATCTCGTGCAAAGATTAGTTATAATGTTTATAGAATTTTGTCTCTTTCAGTGGAATTTACTATTGAAGGACTACAAAGAGGCCAAGGAGTACATTGAAGATATCCGTGAGATTTGTGATGATTTTGAGAGCCTTTGTCAGAGGAACCTTGCAGCCAACACAGGTAGAACGCTAGTAAGTTCTCTTATTTATACAGATTAAAATGTTGCTGAGATAAAAGTTTCCTTAAGTTAAAAGATAAGGACTCAAAATTCTTGTTTTCACCGGAAGGCTAGATTTCTCAGCTATCTTGTGGAAGATATTGTGAGCATGGAATAGTTGTCTGCATGACCATAAAAGTTTTAGTAATAATTTTTTTTGCATGAAAGCTTTAGATAAATAGATGAAGGAAAAAAGGAGAGAGAGAAATGAAAGAAAATTGAAACTTTGTATCTGAGGCTTCCATCATTATGACGTTTGGGTAAGGTCTGAAAGATACAGCCTTGCATGGAGAGAGTTTCCATGCTCCAAACCTGACCTCCATGCTTGCACCAGAGCTTGCCCTCATGTAGGTATACACATTTCAACACATGTTTCTATTTGTTATGCCTATTATTGTCTTGGTTCATTTCTTTTACCTAAGACTTCACAGATTAAAGAGATCTTGTACTTCTAGTACTTTGGTTGCTGGATTTGATGTTAAAGCAAAGTAATGTTATTAGTTGGGAATTGAGAGATGAATCATGAAATTTAGTATTTCATTCCAAACAAAATTTTTATTTACATGGTTTTGGGAATTTGAATGACCTTTCTGGCTCTATCAAAAACATGTCTTATAAAATCACATCACGTTTCCCAGAACTTTGTGATGCACATATACATCTGAATGCAACTGAACATAACAACTGCAGACAAAATGTTCTCTCAACAAAGTTTTCTATTTTTTTGTGCCTTTTAATATATTTTCCAGGCATTCCTTAATTCTCTTAAGTTATTTCTTGTATGCATAACAGGCATGAATTACTATGATTTCTTTATCTTCGTCACAAGATTCGCTTTAGCCAATCTGGCTCTTCTCTACAATCTTAGAAATGTTGGTGATGTCTTCCTCTCAACATGCAAGGGTCACTGTCTTATTGGTAACCTTTTATCAATACGTGAGGTTGCCTTAAGAATGGTCTCGATTGAGGCTTTTGATGAAGAGAATCTAAACAGATGCTCTGAAAGAAACAACATTGCAGTTTCTGATATCAAAAAGATTACAGAGGAACCGGGCTTCCTCAAAATATGTATGTCACTTTCTAGAATGTATGATACTATTAGAAGACAGGAAGATGACCACAAGGAAAGAGAGAGATCAATACTTTCAAATCATGGGAAATTGGAGGTTATTAAGGCTTGTGGCTCTATGATATCTACTCCTGATGATCTAGTCAAAGTAATTGACCGAGCTATTTCAGACCATGGCATCCTTTGCAAAGGTTGTACCCTTAGTTCGCGATCTGATCTCCGTGACACTGAAGCTTTAGGCATTGAGAGAATGGTCTTATAAGAAGGATCAAAAAGATGTCATGGAATGCTATATAGTTTCAGCATGTCTGAATCAAGAATCACCAGGAAGATTCAAGGTTTGTATTATTTGAAGCTATATATAAGTTTCCTTTTTGTTTATTATTGACAAAGTTCTGCGCTTATTTATCCATTTCCTTCTCTCTCTCTTCTTTTTTTTTTGAAAAATGATACCTTATAAACAGGTCGATAGAGAAGGAATAGATTAGTGGAAGGGTGTGGTTGTTTTAATGATTTTATCAACACCTTGATACATGTAGTAACCATGAATTTTCTTCACAGAAGACAGGGACCAAACTGTAAGAGACAATACTAAATACTAAATGAATTAACTTTGGCTTTTTTGTAAGATGAACTACGGATTGTAATAGTTTATATGAGATATCTATTATGTTTCCTAGAGGAGCTTCCATGACTTTCTTTGCTATTCTCATGTTTCCTTTGGTCTAGTTTTGTGGTCCCATACAAGTTCAGTAACTCATGAAAGTGAGATTTTATCATTGTGCAAGAAGTAACTTTCATGTTTAGGGTGTGCTTGGTATTGTTTTCGTTGATAGATAAATTAGCTGTATTACGAACTTACTATAAGCACTGTAATATTTGTATTTGAGATTGTAAGTGTTCACGAAAAATATCACTATTTGAAATAGATTTGTCGGATGGAAGGAAAGATCGATCTTTGAAACTTTTGGGTGGAGATTGGATGAGAGCAGGTGTGTGGGAGAGAGTTCAGATGATATCAATGACATCCTTCAAAGAGACGGGTTTGATAAAATTTTAGTTGAAGGCTAGACTGTGTGAGTTATTACGTGAGGTAAAAAAATTAGAAGAGGAGATGACATGGTTGGGCATTTTCTTTTACAGCAGATAAACCAGAAAAAGTGAGCATCCCCTAAATGCAGCTTATGAATTTGTGCTTTTGTAAGTGGATTGCCAGACATATGTTTTACCAAAAAAAACTTGTTTATATTCACAACGGTAAAAGCATTCATCACAAGCAATGCCAAAGTAAGAAAAGATTAACTTATTCAGTAAAAACCACATTACTTGATAGAACCACTCTTCTTGCACTGAAGGAAGCTATGATTTTTGATCAAGCAGACACCATGGAAGCATTTTGGTAGATTTTTGTGACAGACTGTTTATATAGGCCTACCCAGTTAAAAAGTCCACTTCATTTATTTTTGAGGAAAAAGTTTTGGAGGATGATCAGCCGATTCATTTTAACCTGATAGTAAAATGATGAAACCAACAAAGCCTGTTTATCTTCCCTTCAGCTCTATTTCATGCTGATTCCCTTAGTTGCGTTGATAATTGGATTATATCTTTCTTTGCAGCCTATGATACAATCTTGTTGTTATTTAAATCTTTTCCTGATAGTACCTTTGATTATGACCCTACTTCTTCTTCTAGCTATTACAAGCACGCGTCTCCATTTATCATGCCCCAGCCATTTCAACTGAGTGTGACAGCACATGAAAGATGGCCACAGCCTGATATGGTTGCCAAAACTCTTGCCTTTGATTATCATTCATGCAATATCTGAAACACAGCCAACGCCAAAAATTCATAAAACACACCTGTAGTATATATTTTCACTACTTACCACAAATATACATAGGCCTTCACTAGGTGTAAAAAAATTGAAGAGGACATACACCTATAAGTAAAAAAACTGAAGAAACTATGACTAAACCAAAATTACTTTTCACTTTGCGATTTTTTAAAAAAAAAAAAAATAGAATTAAAGAAGAAAACTCTAAATTTTCTTTTTTCATGGGCAGTTCATACTTCTCCCTGGACCTCCATAGTAAAAATAACTTCCCCAAGCACTGTTGACCCCTCCTTGTATGTCGTAACAATTTGGATGATCAGCTAGGACATGAAGATTCATTGATGGAACCAAGCTGTTGTCCCAGTCCACGACCTGTAGGTTACGGAAGTAGGATGCTCGGCCGAAGCCTTCTCGGGCAAAATGGCCACTGCCCATTTGCGTGGATGTGTGGATACCTGAAGACTGTGTGTTCACAACCTCTCCTCCGAACTGCACCATGCTTGCATGCTCTGTTAAGTGACTGAATAAGATGGATGGCCAGTAGCCGACAAGTAGGCCTGGCCCAAACTCTAGCCACCAGTTTCCATGCTTAGGGTCCTATATGTGACAGATCAAAATGCTTGATTAGTTAGGCAAGGGGTTAGGAGCCTGATCGATGTCCCAAAGACTCCAAAGACCTTTGGAGCAAGGAACCTTGCTAAAAAGTAAAAATATGCAAGGGAGAAATGTCTTTTACCCCATGCAAGGAAAGTTATGAACTTTATAGAAAATATAAATATAAATTCTAATTTAGTGATAAAATCACGTTAATCATGGATCACTAGAGTTATTCGGGTTATTCCATAATACTGACGCATTTAAAATGGTTTATGAATTTTATTAACCTCATGGATATTACCATTCTGAGATACTCCTGTGTTTTATGTTTTAAGGTCATATTTTTAAATTCTCGTTCGAAAGTTATGAGACTGTTACTGATTTTAATGGAATCAAATTTCATAATTTGATTCAACCCTGATTCTATTCAAACTGTTGTCTTGTATTTCTGTTGCTTTATATGTAGACATTGTAGTTGGAATCTGACTAAGAAAATGTGCACACTGTATTTATGTTCTCCAAACTGTTTGTGGCATTATAAGCATTTTTTTAGCATAAATGGTGCGCAATATTCACCTCGTGTCCTGTAAAATGCCGCATTTTATGCATTTTACTGGAATCATATCCAACAACTTGTTTCATTCAAAATTTATTTACATGTTTGTGCATAGTCGTTGCAAAAAGAATCCACTACATGTGTGTGCCAGAGTGTACAAATTTATTTTCAAAAGAGTGAACAGAAGTGAAAGCAGGCAGACCAGATAAAAACCTTGTAAGTATCAAAATTAAACTTCTTTTGGCAATTGGATATCATCTTGTTATAACATCAAAGAAAATGTTTGGAAGATTAAAATCGATAGATGAAATTCGTTTAGGAAGCAACAAGCTGATGCATGGGAGTCTTGAATCATTAGTTAGTTGCCTCAAGAGTTTGTGATATGAAGTGGTTCTACATGGAAAAGTAGTGATTTCTCTCAGGGTGGAGAGTCCATTTGCCCAGTTGGCTTGATTGTGGGTTTAGCATTACCACCACCAAGTGGAGAACCACATATTTTGGCAGTTCAATTGCCTTTTCATTATAGAAACTTTGAATATTGACACCAAAGTTGAATCTGCTAGGAGAAGGAAAAAAGAGAGAAAGGAAAGAAATGAAATTGACAAATCAAAGAGTGATGCATGTGATTTGAGATTTGGAAAGAATTATGAATATAGTTAAGTGCCAACTTTTTTGCTGATGGAAACTTCCTGTTTTTCTTTCAATGGAGAGGCATTGTCAAGCTTGCAAGCTTTATCTAATTGCTTGATTAACTATATCTAAGAGAGGAAGAGAGAAAATATTTTCTTTAATGAAAAGAGGTATTTACAGGTTTGTCCCTTAAATCTTTATAAATTATGATTTAGTCCCCAAAATCTTCATATTTAGGATTTAGTACTACAATTTAGTCTCTCCGTTAGTTTTCCGTCCAAATAAACGACAGAATTTAATTTTTATTTTTTTAAAATAGTGAAATGACTTAAATATCCCTATGAAGAAAAATGGAGGAAGAATAGAGAGATAGAAAAGAAGAAGGGGGAAGCTAATGAACCCAATAAAGAAAAGGAGAAGAGAGAAGGAAGACGGAAGAAGAAGAGAGGAGGAAGACGGAAGAAGGAATTAAGGAGGGGTAAAATGGAAAAATCAGGTTAAAAAATAAACTGGGCTAACGGAAGTTAGGGAGGGGACTAAATTGTAGTAACTTAGAGAATTTGGGGGACTAAATCCTAAATATGAAGATTTGGGGGACTAAATTATAATTTATAAAGATTTAAGGGACAAATCTGTAAATACCCCTAATGAAAATTACCTTCCAAATTAGTATACTGATATCAAACTGGCCGCCGTTGTATGCTGAGGTGGGGGAGATAGCAGCTCCTATGGCGATCTTATTATTAGTTTGAACAAAGCCGGAGCACAAGAGATTATAGCATCCAGTGGCTTGATACGCATCAGTCTACATAATTGAGAAGAAATTAGTTTGAAATGGAGTGTTACCTTCATTTTTTTTTTGCTGTCAATATAATCAACATATGTTGAAGCTTTTCTATCAAAATATGTAGTGTCATCATTAGAGATAAATGAAGTACGTACTGTCCAATAAGTGAAGAACCTTGGGAAATTATCTCCATAAAGCTGTGGGCTAACCTGGTAGACCAAAATATGACAAATTAGAAACGAATATAAATAATTCCGAAAATCATTAAATTGAGTATTTACTGTATAATAATTCTCTTTAATGGTTTGTCTTGGAGTTGCATTTTCAAAAGTTCATCAAATCTTATATTAAAAATAAAAGGTATCTACATTTCCCTTGTCCAGAATCAATATGTTGCTTAGGAGAAAGATATTTGTATAACCGTAGAATTTATGCAAAATAAGGAAAAAGAAACATCTTTCTTTTATTAAATCCGCATATAGAAAATTTCTCTGTTTATTTTTTTTTTCCCACACCTGCCATCCAGCTTCAATGGTATTAAGATCATCGCCGAAGGATCCAGAGATGACCCAAATCTGTGACAAGCTAAACTCTGAAGCTCCAGTAACTTTTGGTGCCCACACATTCAAGCTAGCTCTTGCTCCATAGTACTGATCTCCACCAACAAACCCAACTGCATGCTGTCACCAGTTCATGACAAATATTGATATATATCAGTTTAATGAATCATCTCTTTAGTGTTTCTGTAAATTTTTCTGTGTTATTTCCTAAAGAAACTGCATGGTTGGTAAGAAAACAACTGTCCAAATATTCAGGAGTATGAATAACAGTATGTATGAATGCTGTTTATTGTTCAACTATTTAAATATAACAGACAGCAGATAAATATATAGATAAGATTACTGTTCAAATATTTCTGTATCATGAAGCTTCTGCATACCTGAGGCTTAGGAAAGAATTTAAACTCTGAAATGGCTTATGACATTTCAGAAACAGTTATATTTGGTAGGAAATGGGAAAATGACTGCCCACCAACCTACACTTATATTTATTTTTTTCATCCAAACCACTCCATACTAAATTCAGAAAAGCGATAAGTTGACAACTATGAAGTAAACATGAAACTCTCTTCAAAGGGGAAGCCCTCTGTTTATCATTCCATTGGAAATACCAAGTAGAAAGAGACTGTTGCCATGTCTAACCTCATGACCGCCGCTCTCTGAATCTCTTCGAACTGGCTTCCTCCCAAACCTTTTAACGGAGCTAGCTCTCAACACTTCTTCTTCTCTTGTCCTCCTGATTGCAACTGTTCCTTCGGGACATGACTCCCCTGAACTCCTCCACAATTGGAACCTCTCGAGCGTCCTATTATCAATGTTTGCATATCCCCTTGGCCTCTCGGGTGGTTCCTGCATTGATAACAATCTAACCATCTTACATAAACTAGAAGCAGAGGACCTGAATAGGTATTAGAAGAGAGACTTTCTTAAGTAGTACCAGTGGCTTCTGGCCTTTGAGCCTTGGATGATCAAACGCAGGTTGGAGATGGGAAGGAACACAATCTATAAGATCTCCATCAGGACTCTGTACAATAGTGGGGGAAAAAAAATCATGTTACCAATTCACCTCAAGTGAAGAAAAGAATAAGGAGAGGAGTAAAAAAACAGGAGGAATCGGGTGTTGGAGAGATTGCCTGAATTGTCTTCAGAGGAGGCTTGTTGAGCCTTTTGAGGTGAGCTTTTACTCTTCTGTACCTTAACAGCTCTTTGCTAGGCCTGAAAGTGGTGTTGGCTTGCGACGAAGTAGAATGAGAGAATAGAGAAGCAAGGAGAAGAAGCCAAACTGTGATGGTGATGATTGGAGAGGGAGTATTAGAGTTGCTAGAGGTCATTTTGGAAGGATTTTTGGAGGTGTAGTACTTGTTGTAGGCTTGTCTCTATCTCTCTTTGCATCGAACTAAGACGGTTGTCTTCTTCCTCTCTCCATTGGTACCTTAAGCTTCTTAAAATCCAAATCACAGCAGTTTTTCTCACTATTATCAGACCTCAGAAATCTCAGAATAAACAAAAAAGCCCATCACTCTCCCTCTTTATAACTCTCCCTCTCTCTCTCCAGGTCAACTTCAAAAAATATGGTCATAGGTTGTTGTAGGACATGACAAATGATTATTTTCAAGGTATATTTGGAAAAAAAATTCTTTATATATATATTTTTATTTATTTTCTTTCTTTTTCTGAATTAATGATTGTTATACATTTGGATGGAGAGAAGAGGTTTTTGAGAACTTATGTCAGTGCAAATAACAAGGCCAACAACTTTATCTTTATCACTGCTTTCCACTTCTTTAAGTAGGGTTTTGTAATGAGGAATTCTTTTCTTTGGACACAGAGAAGGAATTAGATTTCATTCTTTGTCTCCCTCAAGCTCTTTTGTATTGCTCCCTTTTTATTCTCCCTAGAAATTCTGTCAGATACCGTGGAATGAGGTTTTTTTTTTTAATAACAAAACCAAAGGGTTTTCACTTTCCTTGGTGAGAAACTTGGACATGGGTGGTTGTCTAATATTTTTAGAACAATGCTTATAAAACAATCCTTCTTTAAGTATTTGTAGTGACAATGAAATAATACTAGATGTTGCAGTCTTGAAAAGGTTAGTTTATCATGATATGGCCTAATTAAGTTTTGGTAAACTCTTAAGAAAGTTTTCAATTAGACTGAAACTTCAATATTGGTTCTGAAGATTTTATTTTATTTTTGGATATAAGAAATAGAGGGTGTGATTGAAATTTGAGGTCCATAGAATTATTGATTGAGATGTATTTTTATAAAATATGACATAGTTGTTTTTCTTTGTTGAGCTTATATATGTCGTAGTTGTTATTGAGATGTATTTTTATAAAAATATGACAGTTGTTTTTTCTTTGCTGAGCTTATATATGTCGTAGTTGTTATGCTGTGCCTCTTCCGTTCTGCTTTTTATCATATAACCATAAAACACTAAAGTTAATGGAGAAGCAAGGAGCTATGGTTCTGTTAGTAATAGGCTAATAGCCTTATAGCCTTCTCAACTCTGTTAGTGATAGCTTTATATATTTTAATCCAAATTGTTTTATCCATCTAGGACTTTTTTTTTGGGTTCCAGGATTAAAACAAAATTATTCATTGTATAAGTGATTAATTGCAAATTAAAGATTTAGCAGTCCCAAAAGGCGATGAACCCTGACATCACTCCCTGACCTCTCCATCCCTGCCCTTGCATAACATAATATACTCTCTTGAAAAAGCAAGATCAAATAAACTAATAAATCCGAAAAAAGAGTACTTTTGTTGATAGAAGCCTGATCTAAACTATTTACTTCCTACTTTCACGTGAAAGTGTCTCTTTTATCTTTCTCCTACTCCCTCCGATATTGTTTGTGCAAACCAGTTGAGCACCTCACATTCAGAAGAGAAATAGGTTGATTATCAACTCAGTTTGGTGCTCCTTGTCCAGAATTTGAATCTTTGAACATCTTTCCTCCTCTAACGGTCTCTATACTGTCCACTTAATTGAGTATATTGCAACTTGTTTTATCTTTAGGTATTCTTAGGTTAAATATTATATGCCAATTTGTTTATCTTCGGTTTTTTAGGCTAGATCAGAGTATGTTGCTTGATCCCCCGCTATGAGAGCTATCATGTAAGTCTATGGGCCATTCTCCAAAGAAAAATGCTTCTTTTTTGTGATTTGAAAATCTACAAGTGGTAATGTTATGTGTTTCAACTCTAGTATAGTTCAATAACCATAGTCTACAAGCAAATATTGCATCCTAGATAACTATTTTTAACCTTGGCATTCAAAAATAATGGAAATAAAGAAGAAAAGTATGGTTTCAATTATGAAATCCATGACCTTCAAAGATCTAATGCTACTTGGCTTCTCTAAGTAGTAGGTTTATCTATCTAATTAAAGTAGTTGTTGTGCGTGCACCAAGGTGGGGACTTGTTTTGCAATAATGCTTACCACTTCCATAATACTCTCTTGTTCACCCATTCCCTTTTTATTTTCTTTACCTACAAAATCCCACTAACTCTCTAGTGTAGTATTCTATAGAAAGACACATGGAATATATGCTCATAGAGTGTAGCTTAAATGGAAAAAGGATTAGGATATCTTAGTTAAAGACTGTTCCCCTAAATTGGGTAGAGGATAGATTCTAATCTAAGTCTAGCAATACTTACAAAGGTGGAACAAGTTATTCCTTGTTCCGTCCTATTATTATACTTGGCAAAATGTATGAATACCAAGTTATAAAGGTGCTCTTGCTTGTTTTGGTTGCTAGCATTACACCTTATATTTTCTCTTGGTAGCAATACTTCAATATAATTTTTAATTTTTTTTTTTTCATATTCTTTGTTGCCGAGATTTTAACTGTCAGATGATTTCTAAGTTGGTTTTGGTCTGGGGGTGTAGAAAAGAGAACAAAAGTGAATGTTGAACTTATTTCCTTTTTTAAATCTAGTCATACTTAATAACATCCGTTTAATATACTTCTGATTGTAGTCCTACCTTCTTTTTATTGAATATACACATATTGAGCTTAATTTGTGTATACATAAAATTCTTATCCGCTAATTTTATATATGCTTCATTTTCATGTTCATTTTTTTTTCTGTTTATTTTAAAGTTACGGAAGAGGACAGCCAAAAGATCTCCTACAACTTGGAGCGTGATGAACAAGCCATGTAGGAAAAAGTCTGAAATTGTTCAAATGAAGCCTAGCGCCAAATGGAAGCGTTGAGTTGGCACCGACCAGTGGGCACTGCTCATCTCCTTTAAAAGGGTAACGAAAAAGCAACCTGACTGCATGCATTCAGACTCCGGTACTGTCATCTTAGATTGATCAGTGTCACCAACCTCTTATATTCTTTTTGCTGTAGAACGCATACTCTCTTGTTGTATCAATAGTTGCGCATGTCATACTTTATCCATTTATAGAACTAGTCACTTTCACTATACAACTCACAAGCCATCCTACTTGGTTCATCATACTCTGCAGGTGATGAGATATTGAACTATTGGACCTTATTTCAGGAAATTAACTGACAGGATGCAATTTGTTATGCACATTGCTTCTAACATTTCCTTAGTCTATATGGAGTTCTGACATTTGAAGGGAGGTTACATGTTTGAATCAATGGGATACGATTCTACCCTTGAAACAAAGAAAAGGAGAAAGGGTAAAGGGAAAAGAAAGGGTGGGTGATACCATAAGAAATATGCAGTTCAGACAATGATTTGTGTCGCAAAACAGGATTGGAGTCAGGTTAGATGCAATCAGAGATTGTCGGTCTCTAGTGTAGTCTGATAAAGGTTTGCCACACTTTTCTAAGGTGTAGGTGCCTGGGTAAGGTAGTTAGGTTTAAGATGATAGGGCTGTTAATCTTTAAATAAGTCCATTTTAGGATTATATTTTGATTGCATTGCCGATAGGACCTTAAATTCTTATAAGATCTGAATCTGATAAGAATATATCTCTATATCTGAATCCAACAAGGACTATAGTATCCTATCTAAACTATATCTGAAAAGAAAATGAGATTATTGTCGTGATCCATGTTTAGATCATTTTTTGTGTACATTTGTTGGGTCTGAATCTGACCTGATTCAACCCTAACCTGATCTAGGTCGAGAACTTCAGATCTGAATCTGATTTTAGGCCTAAAAATTGAGTAGGATTGTTGGGTTTTCAGGTTGTCAATGCGACATGTTTCAAATCTCTTCAGTGGTTGAAGCTAATACAGACCTTCTGAAGTGCCAAATTCATTACGGCATCAGGACAACTATGACTTTTTGTGTTACACAATCACATGGAAGCCCCTTAACAAGACATATGTTGATAAAGCAACAAAACCTCACCTTTTGACCAACTTATAATTGTTTGAAGCCAACTAAAGCTTTTTCCTGCCTTTATCACCCATGAAAATGATTAGAACTTCAGCTAATGCTTGATGCTAGTACATGACACATCTATCTCATGGGGTGTGCAACTCTAAAAGAGATAGAGAGAGAGAGGGGGGGAGAGAGAGACATCTAACATCTTTAAAGATAAAGCTAGACAAAGATGCTTGAAGCTTGCATGCCTTCAAGCATGGGGACCATGGATGAATAAGAGACATATATTGCCTTTCATTAAAAGAAGAGCTTAGAGTAGTAAAGAATGGGTAATGGCAAGCATCATTTGGATGGTCATGATTAAGCTAAGCACACATGGGATTAAGTTGTCTTAAGGATTTACCTTTCTGTAACAGATGAAATAATTACATACTTTACTCAGAAAAGAAAGAGAAAAAATAAAAATAAAACCAAATAATTACATCAGAAAGAAAATTTAACAATGATACCCAAGGCTGCTCTAGCTTGGTATTTGAATTTGGCATTCTGGTTGAATATTTTTTATACAGTATCTCATTCTTTTGTGTTTTATTTAAAAACCTTTTCGAGAAAAGCTTGTAATCAATCTAGACAACACATGAGTTGATTTTTTAGAAATGTTACAGTGAGACCACTACTCAATTTATGCTATGATCATATTTTTCGAATTATTCTTATGGTTTGCAAAAATATGAATCTACATTTTAATGTTACCACTGTGATACACAAACATTCACGTCTACACACTAAATAAAGGAAAATTTAGAGGGTAAAAATGCAATATTGTTTCGGAGATTTCTAGCAGTAGTCTGTATTAGGTTTTGTGCTCTAGGCTTTATATTGTCAAATTTTGTCCATTTGAATCGAACATTTCGTCTGACTCTGTCTAATATAAATATCCATATTGATACTATCAGTTCTTTCGCTCCTTTGCTAGAAAGTGAAGCGTAGTATTCCTACGAATGGAGTACAATAAAGTCTATGACTGTGCATGTGCATTCTCAATATTGAGGTGTGCTTGAACCTGGGTTAACTTTGTTCGCGACAAACTGCAGTCACTGTTACTACGGTTGGTGCATGGGAGTAGTAATCATTTCACATATGCATAACTTCATCAGTAATAATAATCATTTCTGCATCGTCATCATCAGTTACATGTAGAAACTGGAGTGAAACAAGGAGAAGAAAGCTCATGAGTTTAGACAAACTCTTTCAATTCTACTGTTTTAACTTAAAATGCATAATGAGCTCTCAATATTACAGGCAAGGATATGGAATGTTTCTTTTATCATGATAGTATGCCCCCCTGAATACATGCACCCTTGCATCATTTTGCTTGTTTCATGCCTAAAATTGTTGGCAATCTTAATAATTGGAGTTATTCTGCCGCTAGGGTTAAATGATGCATTGAGCAAATGCATTCTCTACATATTGATTGATGCCCTTGAGATCACATCGTATTGGCAGAAAATGATGGCTATTGAGTTCAAAGGTAGCACCTTTGGCAGATAAAAATGATGGAAAAAGTAGGGTTTATGTTGAAGATGATGGTGGATATGGGTGCATGTGGGCCTTAAACACCTTATTTCCAATTTGTGATGAGAATGGATAGATCCAATAGTCAGACCAATTTTGAACTAGAAAAATAAAATTTTTATTTTCAATTCAAAATTTTAAATACAGAGGGTCAAAAATTGATTTTGGACCTGCTCGTTCTCATCTCTGTTCCCAAAGGCTTGGATCTCAATCCTAGTTATGGCTGACGTGTTCTAAGAAAGTTAAGACGTGAGTCACCAAATCAGGCCGAACCGGATTAGGATCATTGTGTCTTCCCTTTCAGCTGGCAATTTATGATTGCTCGGGAACTCATGAGAGGGAGAAAAATTAATTATTTGTAAAAAAAAAAAGGAATTACTGTTTTCTTATTATTATTTGTTCGAATTCGTAGCCTCTTTAGGAGATAGATTAGATACCTTTTTCTTTCTGTTCATGAACGGACTAAGAGCATTGTTTTTCTATTTGATCTTTTTCTAGCATGAATTCATACCCGTCTAGTTTCACTGATGAATTCATGCCTTCAAGTCAGAGACCAACTTGCGTTTCCAGGTACGAATCTGAGTCTACGCTAGAACACTTGATCCAAGCCATATGTGTGTTCTAACTTCTAGTCTTGATTGAAAGAACTTGAATTCAATCATCAAAATTAAATCGAATGCAGCGAAATTTACATACCTGCAGCCATATTGATTAAATCTGAAGTCTGATCTGAATCACGCCTTGATTATCTTTTAAACCGAGATCTTCTGACCTATCACCTCTATACAATCTGAAGTTTTGTGTACGCTCTGTTTGATGGAGGCACAGGCGTTTATATAGAGGCTAGATTAGGGACCCGGTTACTCACGAAATCCTAATTTGACACAAATTGTCAAAACTATCCCTACCATCAAGAGAATCCTAATTTGACACAGATTGTCAAAACTATCCCCATCATCAAGGGAATGGGCCAGACTTAAAGCCCAAAATATGTGAGTAACTCAATAACCCATTATTTTTAATTATCACCTCAATATATATTTGGGCCACATTAATCTAACATTGATTGGATTCAATAGGGGCAACAAAGTTTCCAAATAGGATCAAAATGCCAATCATCAAATTCAATTTTTCTCACGACATACAATCTCCCAGATTATTTTTCTTCCCCCCAATTTGATTGCTTTTATTCAAATATTTCTCAATAATACAAGGAAATCCAACAGTGGCAGCCTACCTCACTTCCAGTCCGAGGTCAAAGTAAAGAGACACGACAACACCTTGTTCAGGTGCGCGTCGACTTCCTTGATCGGAAATGGTGCCCCAAAGGCCTCGTCCCACTCGGTGCTGCACGTGCTGACGTCGGTCGACGCCGCGGACAAGAAATTCTTGATGTCTGCCAAGGAATATTCCCTGGTGCTCCCATCGACCGCGGTAGCGTTCCCGATCAGGTGATCCCGCAAGCCTTGAAGCTCGTCGACGCCTTGGCTGTAGTATCCCTGGCAGTTGCGGAGGTACCCTCCTCGCCCGGTGGCAGATTGAGGCTCCGCCTCGATTGCCTTGCCAACGGTCGCTATGCCAGCGTTGAGCTCGTCCACTGCCTTGCTCATCGCTGCCAATGCAAAGTCCTTTTCCGTTTTGAATCTGCCGGAGCTGGCGACGGAGTGGCAGAACTTGGGGTAGAACTCGGGATCAGACAGGTAGGAGGACTTCTCGCAGGGGTTGTGCTCAGAGAGGTGGCCGACACGGTGGAGGAGGCGGGCGTGGGATGCAGCGGCGCAGAGGAAGACGGCAATGGTGACGGCGAAGAGGGACCGAGAGGAGGAGAAGGAAGCCATTGTTGGGTAATGAGGTGGCCCTCCGAATTCAGAGAAGCCCGAGTCGTGATGGTGCCGATAGGGGGCTTATATTGTTGACGGGGGAGCGCGGGGATGCCTCTCGCTTCTTGCTGGAATTTTGGAGGGAAAGGGTGGTTGGGTTCCGTTGGCGCAGCTTGATTGTAGGACGAGCTAGAAGCGGATATTGTTGTCATAATTATTTCAAGAAGCTTACTGAGTTTCGCTCCAATTTCTAATTATATCTCTCGAAATTTTTTTCGTAAATTAGGGAAATTCTATTCATGAACACCAATTTACTCCTGAAGCAGATTAAAACTGCTTTATTCATGTGATCCAGACTAGAGATCTCCTCCTTTTTTGTTCACGCATACCCGTTCCCATTGTACTAAGGATGTATTTGTTTGCATGTAAGAAAAATGGAAATATTAAATAAGAAGTCACTTCTTAAATAGTGATCCGGTGCTTACGTGACACCCTACTTTGATACCTTTTTTCCTCACACTTCTGACATCGAAGAGCTCAGAGAGTAGAGAATTAAGAAAAAAATAATATTTTATTTGCATGTCTTAATTAGCATTCAAAAGTTATCTTTTTATATATAAAAATAATAAAATAATATAATTATTGTCTTGTTTATCAATTAAATAATATTATATTCACTTCTTAATACACTTTTATCTTTCAAAAATTAGAAAATAAACATAAGAAGAAGTCTTTTTTTTTTACTTCCATTTTGAAAATAACTTCTTAATTTTTTCATTCACTTCTTGTACTTTCACGAACTGAACATGCCCTAAGTTATAGGTTTTTCTATTTCCCTTGGTCCAAACTAGAGCTTTAAAGTGTTTAATAGACTAGAACTTTTTAGAAGAGAGAAGAAATTATTGGGAGAGATGGACATTTAGAAATTGGTGGAAAAGAAAAAAGAGAAGAATAATTTAGGAATATAAGAGTGTAGCAAGAAGAATCTACATTTTTGAAATTTATAAGGAGTATACATAGTAAGAAAGGGTATTTAAAAATTGCAAGGCTGCATGAGAATTTTTCACTATTTTCTCTTCCAAATACCGGTACAAAAAAGATATTGTCCTGGATATTGAATTTGTTAACTATACTTGACGAAAACGATAAAATGGTGTTACTAATTTTGAAGGAGATATGATATTAATATTTAAGAACAATTTCGATTTTAATGGAAAACAAGAATGCCTCTCAATGGCTTATGAAATATTAAATTAAGTTTGTCCGATATATTTTGTACATATTTTGCAGATATTTGCATATCTATTATGTATATCGGATTCTAAGTTTGTATATCTATAATGTATATCAGATTCTAAGTGAAACGGACATGAGTATCCATACTAGAATCTTGGTACGCTTAAGTGCACTCTTAGTTGAAAGAAAATATAAAATATTTTATTTCTTTATTAAAATTTTTTTATGCAAGCATTTAGATGAAGAAAAAAATTATTAGGAAATATATATATATATATATATATATATATATATATATATATATATATATATATATGGATTACTGTAGGTGAGCCGCCATCTCAGGAAAAGTTACGTGAGCTAACGACAAAACTATAATCATCCAATGATGTTTCTTCAATTTTTTTTTTAATAATTACTATCTCTACCTTCTTAACTTCTTTAGGATTAAATTTCATAAATTTTGAAGTTTTTTTTACCCTTTTATCAAGTGCATACAAAATATTTTATTCATTGAAACCATTAATTTTGTGTTAACTTGATGGAGGACCAAATCAAAACTAAAACCCCAAGAAATTGGGTATGAGTGAACCCTTAAGGGGTCGAGATCATAATCCAAAAGAAAATTTTCAAAAAAGATTAATGGAGATATTGAAAATGAACTGCAGTTCAGGTAATTTGCGTGAGCTGTCAGCTCATTTCCATTTTTCACACACACACATATATATATATAATGAAAAATTTATTACGTATGGATTAAGATGAAGAAAAAAAACTTTATTGGTGTTTGTACGAAAATCAGTCTTACATAAATAGCCTAGACGAATCAAAGCATAAAATAAGTTATTAAGCAAGTAGACTAGAAAGAGTTCTTCATCGAGAGCAAATGATCAAAGTAATTACTCAGATTTAACAAGGTTCAACCCATACGGATCTTGTTTTGTCACAAGTTTTTCTTTTGAGTAGAAGTAATAGTTGGTCTTAGATTTAGTAATTTTCTTATTATAGTCTTATAGATAAATTTGATATCCTTTAAGAGATTTGTTTTCCTTATTCTTAAGGAATTTTTTAAGGATATAACGTGATTATGGATTCTTGATAAGTTGACTAAGGTAAAGAATTTGAATTCTAGTCCTACCTTCCACGAGATGAGCTTCGGGATTTAGAAATTGTTGTTGAACTAAGACTTTTTGGAGCAAGACAAGTTATCTCACTACTGGGCTGTTCGGCTTGGGCCTGGGCCTTATAAATTATGTAACGACAATCAGGAAATGAAAAGGTTCTATGGAAAATTTTGTTTCTAGTGATTACTTTTATTAAAAAAAAAAAAAAAAAACAAATTCAAATAATATTCTACTTTTTAATCGTTTAATATATAGTAATTGTGCATTCTAGTCTTGATCAATTCAGATTGCATCTAATTCATATTTCTAAGTAGGAGGTGAGGTAAATAAGGTGTGTGATTGAACATGAGACTAAAGAATTGTGGTTATAATAGTAGAGACTTGTCAAAATGCGAATACAAAATTGAGATTTGGTATTATCTTATTGGCATTAGGATTTGATTAGAGATTTGGATAGATTTGATATTATTTTGTTGTTTTAGAATTCTCTCTCTATATATGACTTGTAAAACCCTAATTTGATAGAGAGTAAAATATTATTTCTTCTGAGAATATGTGATTTGCTTTATCAAATCTTTACTCGAGTAATTCGTGAGAGAATGAGCGTGTGATTCGTCTGGACATGAAGTCCAAATCCTAAAATATCATCCAAAACCCTAAAATCGTCCAAACCCTAATTTATCCTCTAAAACTCTAAATTCTTCCCAAATTCCTCAACCATAAATACTAAATCGCTTCTGTCCGCCGTCACATTTATTTTAAATTTATACATAATATAATGAATAGAATTAGATGAAAGTGCTATTTTAGAGGGGACCTTAATGGGTACAATTTGGCCGTAGGGGAAACACTTTGCTAAACAAAAGACCAAGTGTTTCGAGGCTTTGACTTGGGAGGTTTCACTGATGCACCTTTAGGAAAGCGTATTTGGAGAATATTTTTTAGAAAGTTTGATTTGAATAAAATTAGTTTCTTCAGGAGAGTAGTAGGTTTTTTTTTTATTTTTTTATTTTTTTTATCCTTCTTCCCGCTATCAAAGGTAGAATTAAGTGTCGTTAAGATGAACCAAAATCTGAGACATTACTATTCGTGAGGGTAAAAAAGAGAAAGAATAGTGCGGCTTATTAGTGATCATCTAGGAAAGTTCTATTTACGTACAGAAATTTACTCTTTATACACAGATTTTAAAATTATAAATAATTATAAGTTTACTAATTTTTTTTTTACTGAGTTATCATAATGGCTCGTGATGAGTATGGTGTAATTTTTTACAACTTGTAAGAGCTTGTTGAGCAAAGCGGTGTGCTCGAATAGAATATCCCTTCTTTCATATTGCAAAAAATAAAAATAAAAAACTCGTCCTAAGCGATAAAAAAAAAAATTCAATTTCCAACCTCAAAGTTCTCTCCCAATTCTTAGGGGCATTGTTCTCAAACTCTTCTAATTTTCAACATTTTTTCTTCTTTCTCTTTCTAGGGTCTCATAAGCTGCTAATTAGGGCTTTGCGCGAGAAGCCTATTTAGGGTTTGTGGCTCACTGTTGTTCTCAAGGTCGCGGGGCGAAGCCACGATTGACTCGCGGAAGAGATTCGGAGAGAGAACGGGGAAGGTTCGAAAGAAGAAAGGGCGGAGGCTCGGTTAGGGCTGACTCGCAGACAAAATTAGGGGGAGAGAAAGGGGAGGGTTAATTTTGGAAAAGAAAAGAAAAACGTATAGATTAAATTGGTGATGTTTCAAAATGAGAGACTGGTATAGAGAGTAATCTAGACGTGAAGAGTAAATTTCCGTACGTAGATAGAATTTTCCATCGTCTGCCTTGGCGAAGCCTTAGATAAAACGAAGGTATTTGGGAATTAGATAGAATTAACTTCATTCGATTGATATCTGACATTACTGAACTTTTGATAGATATCGTATGGGCATAAATAATGTATATGTTTGCTTCCTCATCTATTACAAGTAGTTAACGAAACAAAATAACAATACGAGAGTTGCAAGCCTTGATTCTAGTAACAGTCTTGTTTTTAAAATAAAAATAAAAATAAATCTATGCCTACAAGTTTACAAACCAAATTAAAACCTATGTTAACCAATTAATTAATTAGTTCTTGGGTCCTTTCAAGCCTTCTCCCAAAGCCAAGAGGTTCCGCATCAGCTTCGTCAGGTTCCTATCCACAAGCTCGAGCGGGGACCCCTTCATCTCCGTCTCCTTCCACTCGCCGCCGCAGCTATCGACGTCCGTCAGCGCCGCCGACAGGTTGATCATGAAGTCCGCCTGCGTCCCGCTCCCGGTCAGGTAATCCAACGCCGTCTGCAGGTCCTGCACGGCCGTGGCGCAGTTCGTCTTGCAGTCGTCGAGGTACCCCATCCGCATTGTGTCGGAAGTGTCTGCGGCCTTCACAGCCCTATCGGCCGCGGCTATGCCTTGGTTCACCTTGGCGATTGCCTGCCTGATGGCCGCCACCTCGAGGACTTTTATGGTTTTGAAGTTGCCGGATTGGGCCAGAACCTGACAGAGCTTGGGGAATTCTGCGTCGTTGCAGGGGTCGCCGAAGTTGTGGCCAGTTTGGCGGAGGATGCGGGCGTGGGTGGAGGTGGCCGAGAGGAGGAGGATTGCAGCGGCAGCAAGGAGAGAGCGAGACGAGGACGGAGCCATGTTTGGTGTCTGATTCAGGGGAGCCGAGAGTTGGTTTATTTTGAGAAGGGGCTAATTTTTTTTTTTTTTTTTTTTTTTTTCTGGACATTAAAAATCTTCGTCCAATTAAAAATATTTTAGAACCGCTGGCGCGAGAATGCTTCTAGTTTGTATTTAGATTGGGGTTTTTACATATCTGTCCCTTGCATCTCTAAAAATTAGAATTTAGTCTCTCAAATCTTCATATTTATAATAGGGTATTTAAAGGTTTGTCTCTTAAAAACTTTATAAATTATAATTTAGTCCCTCAAATCTTCATATTTAAGATTTAGTCCCCTAAATCCTCTAGGTTACTACAATTTAGTCCCTTCGTTAGTTTTTCCGTCCAAATAAACTGCAGAATTTAATTTTTTACTTGTTTTTAAATAATAAAATGTCTTAAATACCCCTATGAAGAAAAATGGAAGAAGAATAGAGAGATAGAAGAAGAAGAAGAAAGGGGGAAAACCAATGAACCCAATAAAGAAAAAGAGGAGAGAGGAGGAAAAGAGAAGGAGAAGAGAGGAGGAAGAGGGAAGAAGGAATTAAGAAAGGGTAAAATGGAAAAATCAGGTCAAAAAATAAATTTGGCTAACGGAAGTTAGGGAGGGGACTAAATTGTAGTAACTTAGATGATTTGTGGGACTAAATCCTAAATATGAAGACTTGGGGGACTAAATTATAATTTATAAAGATTTAAGAGACAAATCTGTAAATACCCCATTTATAATTTAGTCTCCAAATTTTTTTAGTTACCACAATTTAGTCACAGCCATATTTTTGGTCTGATTTTCTTGTTATATCTTTAAGTTATTTCACTTTAGTCATTTTTTTCTCTTTTCTCTTCTCTTCCTCTTCTTATTGGGTTCCCCTTTCTATTCTTCTTCTATCTCTCTTCTCTCCCAATTAATTTCTAAAGTGAAGTAACTCAGGGAACCCAAATAAGAAAGGGAAGAGAGAGAGGAGGATAATGGAGAGTGAAATCCAATAAGAAGAGGAAGAGAGGAGAAAAAGGGAAAGAAGGATTAAAATAAAGTAACTGAGGGATATAATGGAAAATTCATGCCAAAAATATAGTTAGGACCTTAAAGAATTTGAGAACTAAATTGTAAATATGAAAATTAGGTGACTAAATTATAATTTTTAAAGATGTAACGGAAAGATTTTTAAAAACCCCATTTTGATTTTGTGGGTCCGGCTTGATTGCAGGACGATAAGGGCAAGGTAATGGGCTGGTACACCCAGCTCTGGTCCCAAAATGTTCAGGGCCTTAGTTCAACGGCCCAGCTCTGGCCTTGGGCATTAATAATAAGTTACGGGGCTTCTGGGTCCTGACTGTTCTATATTTAGCAGAAGTAGTCCGTATTATAAATATTGCATTCTTTGGGAAGAAAAGATGATCTAAATTTAAAAAGCTATATAATCATTAAACTAAGAAAAATGCTCAACTATATAAAAGAAACATTCATCTTTTGATAGAAATTTATTACAAAGTAAAAGTTTTATTTAAAATTCCAACCCCAAAATAAAGTAGGATGATATTTTTGGACTTACTCCTGCATAATTTTTGATATGGATCATCACATTTTTGGGACCAAGTTAGATGTTTTTCAGTCCGGGCCCGATCCGTTACCATCCATCTCTTTCTTGCTAAAGAAAGTAAGTTACTACTGGCCCTGTGGAATGGAGGTATTTACTATGTAGGTGTATTCTTTTGTATAGTTGTAACTAGCACAAAAGAATTCTATTTACTTACTTGCAATTAGAAAGAAAAAAAAAATATTCTTTGCTTGTTGCATATGTTAATAGTATTAGAATTTTCTTCATCTATTTCACAAGTATCGGTCTAATAAACTGATAAAATGAACATCTTCTGTATATAATTTTCTTTTTAATCATGGACCAACTAATTTGAGTTTGGTGAAGTTTTTTATAGCTATTAAATTTTATTACTCCAAAACTACTTTTGAAACCACCCAAATGTAAATGTGTGACTCTGAGATACAAGAATCTTTTTCTTTTCTTTTTAAGAATTTACCAACCATAATTGATAAAGAATTTCATGTAACAGATAGATATAGTATAGCTCTTAATCTTATTAAGAAATCAATGCACCAATTAATAGTTTTCAATATTATGTAGTAGGTATTTTGTATTGTACTATATTGTGACCCACTTTTACTTACGTATGGGTCTATGAATATTTCGCTGTGTTCTATTAAAGTCATTTTAATGGAATGTGAGGGACAATAACTCACCGTTTTGATATCAACAAAACAAAATTGATGGTTATCAAATATTAGAGAAATAGTAAACCACAAATCTGACATTGCAACGACATTAATTTTTTGAAATTTACAGCAAATCATTTTTACAATCAATCTTCTTCTAAAGAATTTAATTGAGCAACTGATAACCTTCATCATCAGAATCATCCACTGAGTCTTCATCCGGGCCATAGAACATCCCTCCCCATTGAGGGAAGTATACGAGAGCTACCGGCAGAGCATCATCACTGAACCCAAAGCTCCACCGCTTCCTGTGAGCCCCGAAATCACTCCCATCGACCTGTGTAACAAAAATAGTTGAAAGTTTTTGAGTTGTCATGTGGCTTTCTAGCGTATATGACTAGCATTTATTTTTAATATTTTACATTTAACGGTACTGAATTGCCATTTTTCAATTTGTTCATCGTCTGTAGTTGTTGTGGGGACCAAAAACATACCTATTTGACACAAAGGGAACAACTCCAAATGACAGCCCGGACGCGGCCTGAACGAACAGCGACAGGCCGACCATTGCTGCCACAGATCCTGGCAGCGTTGTCATCCTCCCCATAACTACACAAAATAGTCCTCCGACGCTCTGCACCACCCACAGCCCCCACAGCCTCCCTCTCATTCCGAACAAGCTCGCCATGTAGTCGCTAATCATCCCTCCTCCTGGTCTCGCCACCACATTCATCACCCCGAAACCCGCTGCCACAACCCCCGCCGTCTCGATCCCAAGCCCGTACCGGTCGTAGAAATACTCCGCCACTATGTTCTCCATCGTCAGCTCCACTCCGTAGCAGTACCCGTAGGTGAGTCCGAGAATCCATCCCCTGTAGTTGCCCAGCCCGTTCCTAAGAACCTTGCAGAAGTTTCCGGAACTTTTTCTGGAACGGGATTCCGATGGCAGGGGCGAGTCGCGGCCGAAATCGAGGACGGCCAGAACGGTCACCACCTGCAGCGCGGTCGGGATGAAGAAGGCGGCGCGCCAGGCAGTGAATTTCGGCAGGCCGAGAGACACCACGAGATGAGAGTAGATGAGCGGCATGAACAGCTGCGACGCGGCGGAGCCGAGATTGGCCCAGCCGGCGGATACGGCATTGGCGAGGGCGACGACAGAGGGGGAGAACATGGAACTCATCCAGTACTGGTTGGACACGAAGGCGGCGAGGGAGAAGCCGGAGAGGAAGCGGAGGAGGAGGAAGGAGGCGGGAGAGGAGGCGGTGGCGGCGAGGAGGAAGACGGCGGGTGCGGAGAGGATGGTGCCGGCTGCGGAGGCGAGGCGAGGGCCGAGGAAGTCACAGGCGGGGCCCATGGCAAGTCGGCCGAAGATGGTGCACGTAAGAGGTTATGGGGAAGTAAGAGGTTAGTTATGAGTGCTCCATACTACATAGTCAGAATCTGGCTTAGATATTGTCACTGAGCTAGCTAGTAGCATTGCTAGGTATTCAGTAGAGCAGATATGCTTTATAAATAAAAAGAGATTTCTTGTCACCATGGACTAATATAGATAGTGGTGCAGTAACCGTTCCAGCCAATGTCAACAATACGTAGTATATCAGTGAAATTTGATTTGAGGAATACCATATCAATATCTATATTAGTGACGCAATTTTTAGGCCTAATTATGCTAAATTTTCAAACGGGTTAGACTTGGATTGTTGGGCTTTTTGTGTGTTTTTTGACATCAGTCATATATGAAGAGATGCAGTGTTATTATTATTATCATGAATAAAGACATGGACTCCTCTACTTCTTGTGTTTTTACGCAGGTGCCGGTTGAAAATGGTAGCTTTCCATATGGGTGTTGGTCGAGTATTGTGCATGGGTAGATAAATACTCGCATGTGTAGGTAAATACTCGCACTGCAAATGGCCTTGTATTACCTCATCCCACTGCTCATGTAGATTAATACTCCTACAAATAGCTTGGTAGCGACTTGGGCGCCCATTCAGGTGTTAGCTGGTGGGCTGCCACGCCCACTGTTGGGTCGGGGTTTTCGAGAACCGTCTAAGAGCCCATTATTATCGCCATTCTTGAGGGGAGTTTCTAAAGGAGCAAACTACTTTTCCCAGTGATTGTGTTCTTGGTTCGGACTAAGTTCTTAGCAAAAATGGTGGCAAAAATGGTGTGACTGCTCATGTAGATTAATACTCTTGCAAATAGCCTGGTAGCAGCTTGGGCGCCCATCCAAGTGTTAGCTGGTGGGCCGCCACGCCTAAGAGCCCATTATCATCCTCATCCCCATTCTTTCGGCGAGTTGCTAAAGGAGCACACCACTTTTCCCAAGAACCCCATTCTTTTGGGGAGTTTCTAAAGGAGCACACCACTTTTCCCAGTGTCCTTGGTTCGGACTGAGTTCTCAGCAAATATGGTGTGCTCCCTTGAAAACTCCCATTACCGAGACAGACACCAACTTGTAATTACCAACGCTTTAGTGGGAATAGTTTTTATTTTTGTTTTATTGGGGTCCTTTTAGAAAAAGGACAACCCTCCGAAAAGCAATTACCTACCCATCAGGAAGAAAAGTTTTTATTTTTCTTTGCTGGGGTCCTTTTTGTAAAAAGGACAGCCCTCCAAAAACTAGCGTATGCTGCTTAAGAGTGGCGCGCACACGGTATTCTTTAGTAAAAGGCGAAAGAATAGTTCGCTCTGTGCTCACCACGCAGCTGCGTGATTTTAAACAGGAACGAGCAGCGCATTTTATTGACTCAGAAGTGTCACTACATCGCCTCGGTTCTCGATGTGGGACTAAACTTAGCTTATAGTAGTAGGCACTTCTGCTTTCGTTGTTGCCCTGCCATCTTAGTTGTCTTAGCTAAATATAATCAACAAAGGGCAAGCAAACCTTGTGATGCTCTTAGGTTTCATGAAAAATTTCCTGACTAGGATTAATGTGCATCTTGAGAAGAAAGCCAAAGTAATAAAGAAAGGAAAAAAAAAAACATGGCATACATACTCTCACATTTCTTTCTTTTTTCATAGACAAAGTCTTTATGCTCAAAAAAAATATTCAAAGGACCAAAATAATTTATGTTGTCATTCTAGTTTTCGTTTCTTTATCTGGACAGCAGCTCCAAAGGGACACGACCATATAAGATAGAAAGCTCACATATTGTGCCTTTGTCTCGAACAAATTTGCAATATATTTCGCTAAGGCACCTCATAAACTTAATTCGATGGACTCCTTATGAATATGTTATCGGAAGATTTAGACCATCTTTAGGATTTTTATTTTTATTTTTATTTTATTTTTTTGCTCAAAACTTGACTATCCTTAGATAATTATTTATTTGAGGAATTGGAAAAAAAATAAATAAAATGTTAACTCTCTACGAAATTCCATGTGACCACCTCCGAACTTTCTCATCTGAAATGTTGAGATTCAAAAATAATAAAAATAATGAGATGTTGCAATTTTATAAAATCGAGAAATTACAGAAGAAAGACTATATATTTTCACTGTCAAATATGAAAAATACAGTTTAATATTATTATTTCTTAATTAAAACCACAATTTTTCTATGTAAATATAGAAACTTGTGCAATAGACCTTATAAGAGTTATTATTTTGATCTCATTTGATGATATGATAATAATATTGTCATACTGATCATGATTATGAAGAAAAAAAAAATATTTGTTACATATATCATGTCAAGATGTCAAGATATAATTATTTTCTAAAAAAAATAATCATTAATTCAACTGTCAATCTCCAAGTAATTTCACATAAAATAATCAAATCAAACCTTTCAGTTGGATAATTTTCTGTTTCTTTTTCTTTTTCCCCACTGAACGTCAACTTAGCCATTTATCTTGGATGCATGGTCACAAAAATGTACGCATACCAGCTCAAAACGTGATCGGACGGACCTCACTCAATGGGCCCCTCCTCCCATCAACGGTAGGGATGCGTCCACGTGGCCCCGAGGTGGGAACCGGGACGGGCGAGACGCACACCCCCTTCTCTCTCCCTGGCCTCCACAGAACGCCGAGAGCCCCCCAATAACAAACACTATCTCCTGTACGAAAAACCCCTGATAAAAAATTGCAACAATTCTCGAATTTTTGGACGAATTCCCCCAAATGGGCCTCTCTTAATCCCCTCAAACCCTAATGGGTTTGTCCCCAAATCCTCAGAAAATGGAGGGTTCAAATCTCTAATCCACTGAGGGTTTATGCGTGAAGGACATGGCTTGGGCTTCTATTTCCACCGCTTCTCCCTGTTATCGTAAGAATTTTAAGGTGAGATCCTCTTTTCCTTATTCTTTATTTATGCAGTTGCCCTATTAGGGATTTGAATTTTGTTACTTTTCTTTGGTTGGTAATTTGATGATTCTAAGCTCCACAGTTTCAATTTTTGTTGGTTTTAGTGCTAAAGGAAACCCTTATGTTGTTATATTGGCGCAAAAGGGATTTGATTGCAGCCCATTTAAGGATTCTCAAGTGAATTTCGTGTTGAACTTGAAAAGGGGGAATTTAACGGCTAGATTGTGTGTATAACTGTATAAGTGAATTTCTCTACTTTCCTATTGTTAGTAAAAAGAGCAAAGTAATGGCTTATGAGTTCTATATGCAACATTATAATTTGTATACACTTGCTCGAGTTTGTGGGTATGGATTTGTTCGAAGAGCACGCATAGTGCATTATGGTTCAGAGAGACATGAAAGTATAGCTAAATGCAGTTTTCTGTTGCACATTTTATGCATTGCTTTGCATCTCCGTCTATTTTCAGTTGTGAGAGAATAAGAAGAATATTCATGCTTTCTCCACCCATCTGTTCATTGTGTAATGTGTAGAAATAGAATGTTTTAGAAGCCAAGAGATTGCCTTTGTCGTAGATGGTGGCAGCACTTGATGAGAACAATTGCCAAATGCATATGTGACAGTATTTTTTGGTGGTTGGACTATTTCTTCAATCAATTTATGATGCTCGAAACTTGCAATGCTATTCTGCGGAATAATATGATGAATAATTCATATGAAGTATAGTTCCTCTACCTCTACTTCGTAGTACTTGAGCCTTTATAGTGCATCTTGTCCATCAAATCTGGATTTAGAATATACAAGGCGGCTCATTACATTCTTATTTCCAACAACAGATCTAGCTAATCCATATTCATACACTTAATAATCTCTATAATTGATTTAACACTAGCATCAGAGGCCCAGAGGGTACCCTTGTTGTGTTCCTTATTATGATTCTGTGATCTAGAGTACAAGGTGTAACATAACTTTTCAAATTATCTAGCTGATTCAAGTTTAGGTTCTATCCTGTTGGTTTTTTATAACGTGGTTTGGTTGTCAAAAGACCAGTTCAAAGTTGCAAATCTTGTCTGATGTGCATCATTGTCCCATCTTTGGAACCCATCATCATAAAATGATATTCCTTGTTGTTCTCAAAGTTTTAGCTTTCAGCGTGAAATTTCCTTCATATCCTTTTTTTTTTGGAAAGTTATAGAATCCCCTTTTAAGTTTCCCTATGAAATTAAACAGCCTGGTAGTTCAGTTTCCTGAACACAATCCACTTTTGAAGATAGCATTTCAGGAAAGATGAAAAGCTACAGTTACCTTGGCTCTTGAACAGGTAGTTATAAGGATCTGGTTTACGTTTGACATTTATTGTATATTTGACTTTTGAGTGAAAAACCCTCATATCTCCTTTTTCACTGTTCTATGAATTGCATACCTTAATTTCATGGAAACAATATTGTAGAATTGATGCTGAAGTGATCATTCTGGGCTCTCTTGAGTTGAATGTGCATCTTAACCTCATAATAGCAAGATTTTTTTTGAAATTTGATGATATTCCCTTATAGTATGTGCTCATTAAGTGTAATTATTGGACACGAAAACATGAAGACATAACTACAAAGTACGAACAGCAGGAAGAATGGAAATAGTAATACACAAGGTACGTAAAAGATAAATTATGATTGTAGAATTATTGTGAAATTAGAAACTGGGTGATGATAGAGGGAAAAGATAAGGAAGAGAATAGAACAATTGAGGAGAATAGAGGAAGAAGAGAGCTCACTTGAGTTTGCAATTTGGTTGTGGATCAGGTCTAAGAGAGAATGAGGCAGTTATAGAGAAGGATAAATGTCTTTCTTCCATTATTTTTCAGAAAGAAAAAAAATTCTCATGTGATGTATGTTTACCATTTCTGTGTAGATCTTTCTATATATGCGAGCAGTAAAGTCATGCACTTAAATTTCAAGAAAGGAGTAGATTGATGGCCAACAACGCCTTGGACTATGTTTTAAATGCATACATTTGGTAAAACTTTTCTGAGATGTATATTTTATAAGTTAAAATGTTGTGAGTCCATTATGTCATGATAAAATTTTTAAAGTTGGATTAATTTTACATGGTGGATCTACTATTTGTTCGTTTACAATTTTTTTTAGAAATAGTTAGTAACATATTGTCTACCAGAAGCATAGATATAGACGCAGCTACAAGCAAGTCATGGATACCAGGACATGTCAAACATTATAATTACGACATATGAATGTGTGCCATACAAGTAGAAAATACATGCCCGTGAGTCTTGGTTCAATTAACATCTACACTTCTTCCACTTGTTGATGGGATTGGGATCGAGGATTCCTGGGGACTTTTTCAAATAATTTGCAGAAAGCTACATTGGATGGTTCGCGTGATGTAGGAAGGCCCTTTGGCTCAACTTATGGTTCGTGAAGGAAGAGTAACTCATGACGTCCATAAAACTAGAAAAAACAACATTTATGGAGTAACATTGTGTATGTATTCCCTTTCACCTTTCCCTTATAGAGGGGTTCCTATACCTAATGACAAATCTTTGAAAAACCATGGGAGTACATAAATTCATATATATTTTTCCAAAAAAAAAAAAAAATGCATTCCATAAGCCCACATGGAAATGCACGAACAGTCGGAATCACATGTTTTTAATTTTATATTTCTGTGACTTTGAATTGAAACAAGACTTGACTCTTCATCTTTCTATGTATCTCACATTATTATGCATTTGTCATCATTTTATAGAAGTCACTATCTTAATTTCCTTGTAACATTTGAAATTATAATAAATACATATCTTAATTTGCAGTTAGCATGAAAGAAGTGTTTAAGATGCGTAAAAAATGTATTTTACTGGCAAGTGTTTAAGAAATGTTAAAAAAGTGTCAGAATTTTAAATATGTTAAGAAATTGAGGACTCATTTGAAATGTCCCACGCATGATTGAAGAATGAGGTATCACTGTCCAATTCATGACCATGGAAGACATTTAAAGAGTTTTGGTGTTGGTCTGGGTTATGACCTCCTTGGAGACAAAATACATCCACATTGAAAACTAGAACATTATACATGGCGTGGATGATCCTATTGATTGCATATGCTTAAAAACTTCATTTATTATACATGTATAAATATAGATACCATAAGGATCAGGGATCATCATATCATGTAATGTTGTTATTAGTGTGAATCATACTCGTCCTAGTGATATATAGACACTAAGACAAAGACATGAGTATCATACCCAAAATCAAACATCATCTTGTTTGATCTTTGTGTCTGTTACGTACAAGAATGTTGATTACTTTGACCCATAGTTACTTCAATGCTTATCGTTGTATTAACTGGAGATTAATGCTTTCAAGTAGGGGGAATTTGATAGGAGGATTCTATTGTGACTTAGTTCTTTCTTCTATTTTTCCCCTAAGACATGTCACCACAGACTATAACCTCTCATACCTAGTATCCGGGCCATCTACTAGATCCCATAGTAGTTGAGGAAAATTCCCCACCCACATCACTTTCAAATCCAAGTTGACACTCTTAGTCGTGGTATAATCTGCGCTTATATTACCTTCCTCTAAACATGTTGGACCTAAAGATGGGAGAAATAGTTATGAAGTAGTGCAGCATCTCGAAGAAGGGGGCGGCCAACCCCTCCACCATTCTTAAAAGTTGTAAGTGTCCTTTGTGCATTCCCTCCAAGATAGTCTCCTGCTTTGGAATCTCAACATATATGCCTGTACAAGTGCGTTCCAAAGACTCCTAGTCTCATCTTCAGGTACTAGCCATCGAAAGCACCCAACTCCGAGGCCCCAACATCAATCCTAGCAATAAACCTAGCACCTCCTTATCACCATGAACCGAGCCACTAAAATTAGTTTTTTTTTCTGTTTTAGTGACTTTTGTTTTTTTAGTGACTCTTAGTTTCTGTACGTATTATGCATGTTTTTGTTTAAAATAGTTTGTATGATCTCATGAATAAAACATAGTGTTATTTTGATTTAAAAATCTTTTTTATTTTTAACATGTTGATCAAATCTTTTTTCGTGGATTCATTGAAAGAATGAGATATTACTTGGGTAAATTTTTAAATCAATCCTAAATCTCTCCTGGTGGATTCGTTGGGAGTAGATGAGTGATCACCTGGGTGCCGAGGCTCGAAACTATCTGCAGTAGTTTATTTTATTCCTAAATTTCCCCTGGATTCTCACCACGAATCTTTAATCCTCTTCCTTACTGCATAGGAGAGAATTGTCGTGCGTATTATAGACTTTTAAGATTCATGAAAGTAAGATAGTTAGTCTACACTATTCTGCAAGAACTATTGATTAGAAAATGTCACATTATATAATGGTAATATAAAGAATAGTCCAACGACATTGAACTTCCTTTAAAACCCAAATTTGACAATTGTTTATAGTCTCTACATACTGAATTGATAATACCTAAATGCTAAATGTTTGAAATGAATTATCTATCTGGCCATCAATTTCTCGGAATATTAACCAATGCTCATGTCAAAAAAAGGTTCTAGTACAAGGACACTTTTCTACACAGTTATATAGTTCCATTGTTTTGGCCTATTAGATGTTGGTGATTTCATGCGAAGCTATATTCAGCTCAATTACAACATTACATCTTGGACCTGAGCAGGGAAGGATTCAGAATGTTTGTTATTGTAGCTTAATTGTTTTGTGTTTTCAGTTTACCTCATGGGGATATTCTGAAGAACGGAGATATGAGATACAGATGGTAAAGGCGGTCTGGGGTAGCTTCCCTATCTCTTTGACTAGTAATTGTTAACATGTTTCAATTGTAGTCTCTGAAAGTTCTGACATATTAAAACATCTGATCAATTTATTTAGGAAAATCAGGCAAGGTTATACTTGGAATCCATAACTCAAAACCAGAGTCTCTAAAAGGGCATGGTGCCCTATGTGTTGCTTCTGAAGGTCAGTTACCACAAACTGAACTCAATTTGGAAGCACTAGAACCAGAAAAATTGAATCATATTGCCGAAGATTGCACTACAAGTAACAGTTCATTTCTTCCTTCTGAAAGAACTGCTGGGAAGCCAGGATTTATCTCATTTCATGGTCTTTCATATCAAAGGCGAGATGAAAGTTTTGAAACTAGTCCAAGCAAGGAAATTCCAAAAGTATTCTGGTTTATCGGTCCAACTGTCCTTGTATCTTTTTTGGTATTTCCATCACTTTACTTGCGGAGATTATTTTCTGCCGTGTTTGAGGACTCCCTTTTAACAGGTAAAAATGCTCAAAATCATTTATACATGTTATTCCTTTAGTATGCCAATCTTTCTTTATGTTTGTCGATTTCTGATACAGCAGCAAAATATTTACGTACCACAATTGGCCCGGGGTGGGGGGGGGGGGGGGGGGGGTTGTTAACATATGGATATTCAAAATGAATAAAATAACTGTCAATTTTGAGTTCTCCTTCCCAATACTATTAGCTAACCACTTTACCCAACAGTTCTAGTTGTTAAGTGGTAATGCCCTCTATTATTTAAGGGTTTTTGAATACCTATTCCCCAAATCTTTAAATTTTGGATATTTACCCACAGTTCAACATTTGGGGGGTATGCATCCTAGTAGAAAGATTTGGGGGCTAAATATCCAAATATTTAATATATGGGGATATGCAGTTAAAAAATCCACTAAGTAAAGCTTAATGTTCAAGTCCCCTTAATGTGGAGTGTGGCGCATTGTTCTGCATGTGGTAAACAACATACATTAGTTGGAAATAATGACAGTAGATAGGGATTTGAACACAGGATCATTCTTAAACTCCTGTGACTTAGCTATCAAGTTAGATTATTGCTTTATCCAAAAGTTTACACTATTAGGTAAAGTGAAATATCCTATGGAATTATGGGAATGAATTAAGGGTGTGTTTGATTGGTGGTAGTTGATATTTGGGATTTGTATTTGGTAATAAAAAAGGGGAAAATTTTGAATTTTGGTGGGCATTGTTAGTTCCCATGCAAATTTTAAATTGATCAACCCCTAATTTGCATGGGAATTAGAAATTATCACTAAAATTCAAATTTCTCTCGCTTTTTTCATTACCAAATGCAAATTCCAAATACCAATTGCCACCAACCAAATGCGCAAATTGTTAGTATTCAAGTAGATTTTGTGCTGAGCATGATGGCTCATGGATTAGAGCTAAAAGTATTGCTAATTTAGATTTCTTGCTGAAATTTTTTACAAGATAATGGTCCTAGGCTTCTAGCACTTGCGCATATGTAGAGTTCAACATAAGATTATCTAGGATGTCTGGTAATGTGATCCTTTTTTAGTCATTATGGTGGGCGAAAGCTGTCCACGTTCCATTAATAAGATATAATAGAATATTTGCATTTTTACCAGATATGAAAAGCAACATCTGTTGATGAGTGGTTATATAATGGTTATCCTTATGAGCTAATTGTCACACTTTTTGCTTATGCCAACAAAATACAAACTAAAGCTTCTAATAATTTGGGACCGATATAAAATTTTAAATACATACCATTAAGTACTACAGAAGTACTAAGAATGGCCATACAATATCCAAAGAGGTAAAGTTATCCAATGTGTTGATTGATGTCCTCTCGATCACTCCTGGCGATCATGGCTGTTCTCTAAATCTCCTCCCTTAGCAATAAATGCGTTTGGGTCCACCTTCCTAGGATGTTGTGGTGGAGATGATGGGTGATCGTGTGCCCCTTAAGTCATCAGACACCCCAATGCTTTCTTCATATGAGAATAATCCTAAATCGAAGATAGCATGTAGAACCTTGTTTGAACACAAGTGAAGCAATCTCCTTTGCTTGATAGCTTTGGCCTCTTTGTTTTTCCATAAGTGCTTGTTGCGCTAGCTCGTGTGACAATAGGTCGCAGCGAGCCAACCCCCATCACTTGATTGCTTCGTGATTGATAGCTAGATCCTCGAGCGCCAATGGATCTTCTTCTAGTCGCACCATCCCTTCCTCATGCTCGGTTGCCTCAACCTCGACATGTGCTAGAGGTATTGACACAACTTAGTCGAGTTCGGTGGCCACAACGCTCTTGTTGCTTCCTAGGTAATCTCTTCTAATGACGGGATAGTTGTCGTCTCCGAGACTGTGGGTTTCTCATTCAACTTTCTTCATACAAAGTTTTCTCCCTCAACTTTGCCTTAACCCTCTTCATTATGTCTATATATCGAAACCTTGCAATGTTGATAGTAAAGACAATTGTTGAATTGTTTTCGTCGGCTAGTCACTCATTTAGAATCTCATATATTAAGATTTGTAAAAAAAGTCAATAATAGTCAATACTAACCTTCTGGCCCACTGTAAACTTAAAGCCTTTATCTCTTGCTAAATTATCTTAGCCCAAATTTAATTTATTCTTATTAAGTGTGAGGTTACCATTTGGATCGAAGTTGGAATAATTGAAATTTAAAACTTTTTCACAAATATTTAATTAATTTACACTTTACAGTTTTGACTCGTTGTGACAGACTTGTAATCACGAGATGAGATTGTCCCTTAAAGTGGCAAACGCTCTTTGCCTCTTAATTTTTGTCAAATTTTTTATCACCTCAATGATCTCACCACTTATGCATCGCTCGGTGGACAATTTTGTGGCGTATGCTTCTAGCCCGTGAATGTGAATAATCACCTCATGCTGGTAGTAGCAATTGCATCCGGTTAAGAGAGAAGGCTGTGATCGCCCATCTATTGAATTGTAGGCATCACGATCTCTTTTATCGTAGCTGCTAGCCGCTGTTCGTTTGGCCTCGACGACATTTGTTCGATCTCACCCTCCATTAGTGCAGTCACCCTCACCTTCCGAAGTTTGCCCATTTCATCCTAGTTGTGTGTCGAGCTCCATCTTAATATGCTCATCCAACTAATGCCACCACCTTAATCATGATGTTACAAATCTTAAATTTTTCCGAATTGAGTCCAAGCTCTCATAGTCGATATGCAACCTCATCGCATCAATGTCGGACTTGTCTAGGGCTTGCTCGAACTCTCGCCAGCAACTTGTTGAGATCATTAAGATTCCAATTTTGAATGGGAAATCCATTAGTGACCATCCCATTTGTGACCGAAAACCTGCACATTGCTGATGTCTTCTCTTCTGTTCATCCTTACATTGTGAATCCAGTTGTTCCTCCCAAAAGTGTATAGCACTTTGTACTTCAGAACATCCACGGGGAGTATATCATGTCCTAAGAAATTTCTTGATATAGCAACCTCCAGTTAATGTTTGTAAAGGTCATCGACATGGCTGTTTACTCAACAGTGATATCATCTTTCTTTAGGTCTCTATGACTAGATTGGATAATGCCGAGGATCTTGGATAAGTTCTAGATTTCGAGTTGCCTGACTAGAGTTTGGTATAAAAATTTTGGGCTTTATAATCATTAGCAGGTGGTGTACCTAAGCTCACAGTATTCATCCACTACTTTTCCTTCTCCTGCCTCATGTTGGCACTTCGATGCAGGTCGTAGGAGTAGGGGTCACCATGGAACAAAGTGTACCTTAGGTAGTCTCCTTTGAGCTTCCATCGACATGCTTGCACTTGGCTTGTCGAGTTCCTTGATCTTAGAGGTGATGTGATTCCAATGTGATCCTTCTTTTCCCTCGCCCACAGAGGAGGTACCCTTTCCGCCTTCGAGTTCTTGGGCAACACCCGGCACTCAGCTGTTCGGTGTCTGAACACCTTTCAGTATTGACATAGAAGGAAGGGCATTCATCTTTGAAATGCTCATTCTGACCACAGCTCCAACAGCCCTCCATTGTCACCATTCCAACACTTTCCGAAGGTGAGAATTTCTGCTTCCTAGAGCTGTGGTATGTGTGACCCTTGCTGCTCAAAATTTGAACATCTTGAACCTGGATATCTTGATGATTGCGATATTGTTAAGCTTACTTTGTGTTTGTCTGTGCCACCCTTCTTCATCCTCAATATCCTTTGATTTCTTAAATTGTTACCAGCTCTTCTTGGGGAGGGAAGGAGGGCGGGAGGGAAGGACTGATCCTTTATGTTTTCAACCTACCACGGAGTAATCACGTTAGATAACTTTTATTCTCTATCTCAAGAATCATGTCAATCTGCTTGTTGCCTCAAAGTTGCTTCAGAAATCCTAGAGTGGTAACTTTTCTGGGGAACAATTACTACAAACACTTTTTTGCTATATGAATAATTGGCTGCTTTTTTACAGATGCAATCAACATTTTTTGGCTATGTTGGAGTAGATGCTCTTACTATAAACAACTATTTGTTAATGAACCCTATGCAAGTACTTGCTACCAACCTAGATATTTATTTCTTTTGATGCATCCCTTGAAGAGAAGCCTATCATCCCTCGTGAACAGGCTTGCATTTCTACAGAAATTGGTTCATGCTGGATTGGCCTTTTAGTATTAGATAAAAGTGTGGATGAGCAGGGAATAATAGCAGAATCAGAATCAACAACATTTGAGTCAGCTGTTTGAGGTATTCTTTGTATTGTTTCTCTACAGTGACTTGCTTGTCTTTAACCGTAGTTATTCATAGCCTGCTAGAAATGCTTAACATGGCATGCATTTAGCCTTCCCTTATCTTTTCTGTGTTTCTGTGTCTATTAGCATGTATTATGGTTATCTGCATTCATGTTTATCAAGAAGAGAACTGCATATGTATTTGACAAAAATCTAGTGTACATCTCGAAGATCTCAAATAAGCATATTAAGTAAGGCTAAATACTAGTACTGATATTATTATAGCTTATTGAATCAGCTACTCAGTAGTGCTTTGTTTTTTTGTGTGTCCCTGATTGTTCATCTTGGTGATCCGGATGGGGAATGCACCAAGTATAGTAATGTGAACCTGTAATTACAAACTTGTTTAAAGTTCAGCTTGAAATGTAATGTATATGTTTTCTTCTTTCTACGTGATACTTATCTGTGGTTTTTCTGATCTATTATCCTCGTTTTGTTGGATGCATGCTTTGTTGAGATTAACGTGTGATTTTCCCTGGGACAGCATCAGAATTATAATCAATACTGAATGTGCATATTTTTCTCACAGATTTCCTCATACTGTTCTTTACTGAAGCTCTTTTTTATGGCGGAGT
This sequence comes from Dracaena cambodiana, assembly GCA_036321105.1. Lineage (NCBI taxonomy): Eukaryota > Viridiplantae > Streptophyta > Magnoliopsida > Asparagales > Asparagaceae > Dracaena > Dracaena cambodiana. The sequence goes on along the minus strand of JAYEPQ010000003.1, from coordinate 61,763,190 downwards.
TGCTATATTTCTTCTTCTAGTAGATCATATCTGGAGACCGGTACAACAAAATGGATCTAGTAAAAATGACTTGTCAGATTTTCAGTTTGGGCTTCGAATATCATCGGTGGCAACCTTGGTTCTCAGCCTTATAATTCCTCTTGTTACAATGGGAATGGTTTGGCCATGGACTGGGCCTGCTGCATCAGCGACCCTAGCACCATATTTGGTGGGACTAATTGTGCAGTTTGCATTTGAGCGTTATGCGCGTTATCAGAAGTCACCTTCTTGGCCAGTCATTCCTATTATCTTTCAGGTGCGCTTATGATCATTATCTTGGTTTCTCTTACCAATGACTTGAGTTCGAAAGATTGCCAGGATTGGAAGAAGAAGCAGAGCTGTTGATTGTTCTTTTAAAAATTTTTAGTTTGAGTAGTTAGAATAAGAGTTTGACTAGGATCCTACCGATACGATTTGAAATTCAAAATTTATCAACTGAAATCATATGTTAGAACACTAAAAATAAAACCCA